>JAHRHZ010000001.1:4683232-4705939 GCA_024137785.1 Ginglymostoma cirratum
AGAGAGAGAGAGACACACAGAGAGAGAGAGAGAGAGACACACACAGAGAGAGAGAGAGAGACACACACAGAGAGAGAGAGAGAGAGAGAGACACAGAGAGAGAGAGAGAGAGAGAGAGCACTGAAGCAGCCCTAACAAACCCCTTCCAGGATTCTAATTGCCTCTATCTATCCTCCTTACTTTACTCAAAAAATAAAGGAGAACAATCACAGGTTATTTCCACATTTGTGCTGTTTTAATTAAAACTCCCAGCAGCAAATTTCGTCAGTTTAAACACCATCAGCTGAAGGTAAACACATGCTTAGGAGAATAGAAAAATCACGATGCAAGCTACAGTGGGAACTGAGACCAGCAAACAGCTCCTGGGTGGCATGCGAGTACACCCCTCTTAAAACAAACCCTGCGCGATCCACACAAATAAAACAGGAGAAAACTAGACAAAGGCAGAAGTTGATAAGGAAGGGAAATTCAGACACTCTACTGTACAAAAAGCGCAAGTGTGGCATCAAACCTGGGGGTGGTGGGCAGGGGTGAATTAACCGAGGCTTTCGGTTTGACAGAAGGATTAACCACAGTTACAGCAAACGAGAAAGCTTGACCAGAAATGCCGACATCCTGTTCATTGATTCGTAGAGTGATTCATGGAGTCCTAGACCCTAAACAGGTGCTCAGTTCAGTGCTCTGGGCTACAGGGCTGATCTCAGCAACACAGAGCATGTAAAGAAAATTGGAATTATTTTAAAACAGAGCACCTTCTGAGGACTTTTATTCACCGCGACCGATTTTCTCAGGTCCTCGGAGGGGGCGGGGGGCTGGGGGTGGTGCCATCTCCAGCAAACTGACAGCTTGACAAGGACGCATCCCACCCCACTCCCCCAACCGAGTGGCCAATATTTACTGTGGACAACTGAGTGGCAGCTAGCTGCTCAGCCAGGAGTGGACTCACACCTGAGGCTAGCACAGCCCATGTTTGTCCCTCGCAGCGAAACACATTCCAACAGGGAGCTCCCCCCAACTCTGCGTCAACTCAGCGACCTGCTCAGGTGGAACGGAAAGGCACTGAAATTTTTCCACATTGCTTCCCAATGCTTCGGGGCATCCCAGAGCTAATTGGATTTCAAATTACAGCCAGGAGGATCCCACAAGCAGCGGTGAGGATAGTGACCAGCTGGGATGAGGAACCTGAGAACAGGAGGATCCCACAAGCAGCGGTGAGGATAGTGACCAGCTGGGATGAGGAACATGAGCACAGGAGGATCCCACAAGCAGCGATGAAAATAGTGACCAGCTGGGATGAGGAACCTGAGCACAGGAGGATCCCACAAGCAGCAGTGAGGGTAATGACCAGCTGGGATGAGGAGTTTGTCCTGTAAGGAAAAGGCTGGGCCCGTATCCAGAGTTTAGAAGGATGAGTGATTTGGGGGGGGGGAGGTGGTGGTACGTGGACAGGGTAGATGCTGATATAAAACAAAGAACTGCAGATGCTAGCAATTGTATGGGGAGGCGAGGGCCTAGTGGTATTATTGCTGGACTGTTAACGCAGAGACCCAGATAATGTTCTGGGGATCTGGGTTCGAATCCCACCGCGGCAGATGGTGGAATTTGAATTCAATAAAATATCTGGCATTAAGAGTCTAATGATGACCCTGAATCCATTGCCAATTGTTGGGGAAAACCCCATCTGCCTCACTAATGCCCGTTAGGGAAGGAAACTGCCATCCTTACCTGGTCTGGCCTACATGTGACTCCAGACTCACAGCAATGTGGTTGACTCTGAACTGCCCTCTGGGGCAATTAGGGGTGGACAATAAATGCTGCTTAGTCAGCGATGTCCTCATCCCGTGAACGAATAAAGGGAAAAAAAAACTAAAACAGAAATCTTCTGGAGGGGTTCAGCAGGTCTGCCAGCGTCTGCTGGGGGAGGAAACTGAGTTAATGTTTCGGGTCCGGTGACCCTATGGCAGATATGCAGGTGGTTTCTTCTGGTGAGAGAGGCGGGGGGGGGGGGGGAGCACTTAGGGAGCTCTGTTTTAAAAGGGGGAAACCCCCGATTTCTAGAAAAGAGAGTGAGGAGAAGCTTAGCTGTGGGACATGTCCCTGGGGAGACGTGGGGGCAGGGTCACTGAGCATCATGATGGCAGATGTAGATAGATTCTGCACATCAGTTTCACCAGTGTCACTGGGATCAAAATCCTAGAACTGTCCCTACAGAAAACAGGCTGCGGCAGCTCAACGGTCAAGAAAGCATAGCAACACCTCTACTTCCTCAGGTGGCTAAAGAAATTCAGCATGTACATAAAGACTCTTAATTTTTATAGATGCACCACAGAAAGCATTCTATCCAGATGCATCACAGTTTGGTATGGCAACTGTTCTGCCCAGGATCGTAAGAAATTATAGAGGGTTGTGAACACAGCCCGGTCTATGACACAAACCAGCACCCCCATCCACTGACTCCATTTATACTTCTCTCTGCCTCAGGAAGGCAGCCAATGCATTCAAAAACCCCTCCCGCCCCGTTATACTCTTCCATTCTGCAGAAGATACAAAAGGTTAAAACGCACACGGACCAACAGATTCAAGGACAGCTTCTTCCCTGCTGTTATCAAACTTCTGGATGGGCCTCTCAAATGTTAAAGTTAATGTTGATCTCACTCTGTGTGCACCTGCTCTGCAGCCATAACATTATATTTGTCGCTCTGTTCTACTACCCTAATGCACTTTATATGGTGTGCTCTGCCTGTACTGCACCCAAAACAAAACTTTTCACTGTACGTAGGTACATGTGACAATAATGAATCAAATTTAAAAGAAAAAAAACACACCTTCAGGAGGGCAATTAGGGATGGGCAACAAACACAGGCCTAGCCCGTAATGCCCACATTCTGTGAATGAATGAAAATAAAAGGCAAGCGGGGGGTGGGGGGTGTTAGATGCTATTGGGAGTGGGATGGGGGCACATTAGGCAGGAAAAAAGGAGTCAATGGTAGAACCAGATCAGCTTCGAAGGACAAGTCGCCTTCCCTTGTTTCTACTTTCTCTGCATTTCTGAAGGGAGACGATCTGGTTGACAGTGAGGCGTGGTGGAGCATGGATGTCGGCTCAAGTTGCTTTCCTTCAAAATGCTGGCTGTGGGATTGCTCAGGTACATGCAACGGGCCTCAGCTTAACACATCCTCTGAAACAACAGCACCTCTGACAGCACAGCGCTCCCTCCCGCACTATACATGGAACAGCATGTACATAACACCATGTTTAAGGCTGAAACATACAGATTCTCCATCAGTTATGGGAAAAGGCCAAGATGCGAGGAGTGCCAGATTAGCTATAATCCTATTGAACAGCAGTGCAAGTTCGATGGGCTGAATGGCCTGCCCTTGGTTCCATTTAATGATCTTATAAGCATCCTTGCATGGCACGGTGGCTCAGTGGTTAGCACTGCTGCCTCACAGCACTAAGGGATCCAGGTTTGAATCCAGCCTTGGGTGACTGTCTATGTGGGGTTTGCAATGTTCTCCTTGTGCCTGCGAGAGGGGTAAATGGGCAATAAATACTAGCCATAACAATGGCAGCTAGCTCACAAGAAGGGGGTGACACTGAGGCTCAGTGGTTAGCACTGCTGCCTCACTGCGCCAGGGACCCAGGTCTGACTCTCGGTGACTTTCTCCCTCTGTCTATGCACTGGTTTCCTCCCATGGTCCAAAGATGTGCAGGTTATGGTGGATTACTCAGTGGGAAATTGCCCCATAGTACCCAGGCTGGATGAATTAGCCATGGGGAAACGCAGGGTTACAGGGATAGTGTAGGGGCTGGGATGCTCTTGGGAGGGTCAGTGTGGACTCAATGGGCTGAATGGCCAGCTTCCTCAGTGTAGGGATTCTATGAGATACATGTTTGCAATGGGGGACCATGCACACAGACATCAGGAGGCTGAGCTGGTAACGTGCATCAGAATTCCACGATTGGAAAAAGGGCTGCTTTACTGCGCCGAACTGGATTCCCTCGGATCAACCCTGGTGGACCTGGAGCTCACAACTTTCATTTCCACTGCCTAGTGTCAAGCCTAATGACATTTGACTGCACCCTCCCAGTCAGTAATTTACGTATAACCTGCCTCAGCAGGTATGAGATGAGACATGGAAACTGCTGTCAGCTGCAAATCAAGCAGTTTTATAACTTATCTGCTCAAAAGCAAGCCCATAAAAATATGTTCCCATCTCTGGCCAGCAAAGAGTCCCAGACTACAGTATCCCCCTTGCCCCATACCCATTATTGCTTACAGGCACAATGCCTTTTGAATACACGTGACCTCAGCCCCAGCCTCTATTCAACAATGGCTTGCATTTACGTAGCACCTTTTAACATAATACATTCCCACAGAACCTTCTTTCCACAGTCCCTCCCCCAAAGAGAACAAAAACTATTAAACAAAATTTGACACCAAGCTATGGAAGGGGGAAGATGACCAGGGGATAGAGGGTGGCACAGTCAGAGGGGCAATCGGGAGGGAGGGATCTAAACCCACTTTACCCCTCGCTTGGGTCTGAACTATCACACAGCCACTGAGCAAGGAACAGCAACGGGAGTTATTATCCTCAGCCAGGGGGTAATCTTTCATGACTGTTTGTGGGAGCTTGCTGTGCACAATATGGCCACATGTTCTGCATCTCAATAGTGATTCCCCCTCACCACCAACACCCCCATTTCAAAAAGGAATTCCATCAGCTGTAAAACGCTTTGGGACGTGGCAGAAAGGTGCTATGTAAATGCACCTCCTCTTGTTTAAGAGGTCTGTAACCAGCCGAGAGGAACAAATACCGATGGGGCAGAGTCTAGTGAGAAACTCCAGTGACCTCATCACCCTCCTGGGACTCTCAGATGGCAACATGCAAATTGAGTGAAGAACATGTGGGTGGCATGATGACTCAGTGGTTAGCACTGCTGCCTCACAGCGCCAAGGACACAGGTTCGATTCAACCCTTAGGCGACTGCCTGTGTGGAGTTTGCACCTTCTCCCTGTGTCTGTGTGGGTTTCCTCCGGGTGCTCCGGTTTCCTCCCACAGTCCAAAGGGGTGCAGGTTAGGGTGGATTGGCAGTGTTAAATTAGGGGGATTTAGACATGGGAAACACAGGGCTTTAGGGAATAGGTCTGGGTGGGATGCCCTTCAGAGGGGCTTTACGGATTTGTAGGGCCGAATGGCCTGCTTCCACACTGCAGGGATTCTATGGAATTTCCCTCCTATTTGTCCCATGCCACTTTAAACAGGTCCTTTAGGGGCATGTGCAATGAGACTGGGTGTCTTTGTCACTGAAAATAAACACTGCAGGGGCATCAAGGACTACGTCAGTCTTCATAGCGAGAGGGTTCGAGTGCAGGAGCAGGGATGTCTTGCTGCAATTGCACAGGGTCTCAGTGAGGCCACATGTGGAATATCACGTACAATTTCAGTCTCCTTATCTGAGAAAGGATGCTCTGGCGACGGAGGACGTGCAGTGAAGGCTTCCCGGACCGATTCCCGGGAATAGCAGTACGAGGCGACAGTGGATCGGTTAGGACTGCATTTGCTGGAGCTCAGAGCAACAAGGGCATGGAAACTAAACAATTCTAAGATGACAGGGGAAATGCAGGAGGGATGTTCTCAATAACTGGGGAGCCCAGGGTCAGGGGTCACTGCCTAAGGATACAGGGTATGCCATTTCAAACAGAAATGAGGCGAAACGTCTTCACCCGGAGAGTGGGGGAGGCTGTGGAATTCCGTGCCACAGAATGCAGTTGAGGCCTAAACATTGAATGTTTCCAAGAAGAAGCCGGATGTAGTTCTTGGGGTTAAAGGGTTCGGGGGGAGAAAAGTGACTGAATCATAGAACCCCTACAGTGTCGGAGCACACCATTTGGCCCATCGATTCCACACTGGCCCTCTAAAGAACATCCTATGCAGGCCCACCTGCTACCTCATCCCTGTAACCCTGCATTTCCCACAGCCAATCCACCCTCACCTGCACATCCTTGGCCTGTGGGAGGAAGCCAGGGCACCCAGATATGGGGAGAACGTGCAAACTGCACACAGAGGCCCAACACTGGAATCGAACCCAGATCACTGGCGCTGTGAGGCAGCACTGAGCCACCGTGCCACCCAAGTTGGATGATCAGCCATGATCATATCAAAAGGCCTATTCTCGTTCCCATTTTCTTCGGCCCTCATCCCATGAATGAATAAAGAAAGAATTTACTTCCCATCACATGCTAGAAGTCACTCCTCTACAGCTAGAAGTCACTGCTTGAAATAAAGGGATTACCCGCTTAAAGCTGACAGAAGCCAGAATGTTTTCTCTCAGAAAGTCTTTGGACATCTTCTCCTTTCAATAAGGTGCCCTGGAATATTCACTAAAGCAGATTGTTAGTAAGTGAGGGGGTTTGGGCAGGAATATGAACAAATCAGCTATCACCTCAATGAGCAGCAGAGCAGGCTTAAGGGGCCAAATGGTCTGCTGCTTTTTTTTTAATAAAAATCTTTCCCTCCCCACCCCCCAAATACTATCAGCAGCTTCAGTCTAATAGAACAGAAACAGAAGTTGTTGGAAAAGCTCAGCAGGTCTGGCAGCATCTGTGAAGGAGAACATTAGAGTTAACATTTCATTCCACAGTTCTGAGGAAGGATCACCGGACCCTGTAATGTTAACTCTGATTTTCTCTTCACAGATGCTGCCAGACCTGCTGAGCTTTTCCAGCAACTTCTGCTTTTTGTTCCTGATTTACAGCATCCACAGTTCTTTCAGTTTTTATTCAGTCTAATGGGCCTGCACTTATATAGCCTTTTGGCCATAGGAAAACAACCCCCGGGCACCCCCCGAGAATCGGGGACTAGGCCATGACAGGTGACCAAAATCTCGTTCAAAGAGACAATCCTTAAAGGCCACCTTTAGCAAAGGGTGAAAGGGAGGGTTTAGGGAGGTTTAGGGAGGGAGCATCGCCAGGCCTGCATAACTGAGGGCATAGCCACTGATGGCAGAAACGTGAAAACCAGCAACAGGCCAGAGTTAGAGCTTTCTTGGAGGGTCACAGGGCTGGAGGAGCTTCCAGAAAGAAAGAGAGAGAGGCAAAGAGGGGAAAGCAGAAAAGGAGAAAGAGAGGGGAAAGAAGAAAAACAGAAAAAGAGGGAAAACAAGGAGAGAGAAAGAGAGGGGAAAGGAGAGAGATGGGGAAGAAAAAAAGAGAAGGTAAAGAAAAAAGGGGGAAAGAAACAAAGTGGGGAAAGAACTTTTCTTTCTCCTCTCTGTTTGAAAGATAAGAGAGGAAGAATGAAAGAAGAAAAAATAGAGGAAGAGAAAAAGGAAGAGAAAGAGAAAGGAAGAGAAAGAGATAAAGAAAAAAGGAAGGAAGAGAAAGAAAGAGAAAGAGACCAGAGAAGGGGGTGAGGCCACGGAGAGAGTTGAAAACGTTAGTTGCAAGGTGTTAACAGGCGGAGACTCATTGCAGATCCATGAGCCCGAGGGGGGAGTCTGGAATGGGTCTTGATACAACATAGGAGGCAGCCATTCGGTCCATCACACCTGTGCTCGTCTCCCTTCCTCAGACCTCCGTCAGTATTTACTTTGGGAGTATGGATCCGATTCCCTACATTTGGAATGGGCTCCCATCCTCAGGCAGAATGTTCAATATCACAACGACTCGCTCATCTCCCTCCCCGGCTCATTAAACCCATGTCTGCTGCTTCCCAAGCCAGTACGAAGAGTTCATTCCTGTTTATTCCCCAATGAAAGGAGGTCTTGCTGATACATCAACTTTATCCTCCTTCCATGGCCAGCCCTGACGTGCCACTGCTAGCTCACTGCTCATCTCACTCTCCAGGAGAGAGCATGTCATGATTCAGAATCTGATTTACAGCTCAATATCGAGGCTGGAAGAGTTGGAAAAGAGAGAAACGAGAGAGAGAGAGAGAGAGAAAGAGAAAGGAGACTGGGGGAGGGCATGGGGGAAAAGAGAGAGCGCATACACACAGCGGGAGGGGAGCATCACAGAGAGAGAGAGAGAAAGCTGACACAGGGGAGCGAGAGGGAAAAACGCTAACACGGTGAGAGAGAGATGGCACAGGGAGGAAGAGGGGTGGGGGTAAGACAGATGGCACATACCAGAGAGAGTGGGCAAATGCCCGAGAGAGAGAAATTTGAAATCTGACTGCAGGATGCAGCAGGTGGTGAGAGACGTCAGTGGCATGTTTTACCAGTGGAGTGGGAGATCTGTGCTTGAAATGAAGACTGCAGCTTTCTGGCTCTTGTAAACACCAGCACTCCCTCTGTGTGCGTGTGTGTATGTGTGTGTGTGTGTGTGTGTGTCGGGGTGGGGGTGGGGGGTGGGGGTAGGTGGTTGGTGAGAGGGAGAGATAGAGCGCGAGAATACCCTGTGGTCAGCCACTCCCCGTCAACTTCCAGTGGAAATATTAAACAGCTTGAGGGGTGGAGAATAAAAATATCTTCCAGGTCGAATTGCATTCATAAATTTTACAAAAAAATGTGATCTTCCAATTGTTAGTAACATTTCCTTTTTTTCAAATGGAAAAAGTAAGTATCAAATTCATAGATGTACAAGGAAATACCCTTCTGCTTGGCCAGTTGTCTCCCACAATCTGCAAATTCAATTTCTCCAAATACAGTGTACATTTGGGGGGGGGGGAATTCACAGATAGCTGACCATATATAGAGGAGTAATAAAAGTTTTCTCCCAAACCCTACATTCGATCTATTCCAGAAACAATCCACCCCCCCTGCGTGAGGCTTGTTTTATTTTTGTGGGGGGGGGGAGATTTGGAAAGAACAGAGACAGTTTTGAATCTGTAATTTTCACACACGGATTGTCTGGATGCTGAGTGTTTATCTGAGTCTGCTGCTTCTAACGCCCACCCCAAACCTTCACCCTCTTCCCCTCTACACTCCCCCCCCCCCCCACAACAAACAAATCACTGCATCATATTCACAGCGAGAGACGCCACTGAGGGAGAGCTGTCTGTATTGTGCTGAGGCGGGGGTGGGGTGGGGGGCGGTGTAGAAGCCTAGATCGAGGGGGTGGGGGTTTCAGATAGAAAACCCAGCAAGACATACACACACATACACAGACACAGAGACGCAGACAGACAGACACACACACACACACACACACACACACACAGACACACACACACACAGACACACACACACACACACAGACACACACACACACACACACACACACAGACACACACACACACAGACACACACACACACACACACAGACACACACACACACACACACACACACACACAGACACACACACACACACACACACACACACACACATACAGACACACACACATACAGTGGTGGTGGTGGTGGTGGTGGTGGTGGCGGCGGCAGATCTGCAGCGCGTCAGTTTCAGCCGTGGTGTAACAGCCCTTTTTGTCAATTTCACAATGAAAGCCCAGCCCGCGCTCTCCCTCTCACCACCAAACCCCCACACCCTCCCTTTCTCTCTCTCTCCCCCCACTTCCTCCCTCATACAGTCATACACACGGCTCAGACGCCCAAGGAAGATCAGACTTACTGGTGCGTTCAAGCGACTCCTGATTCCTTCTGCTACCCCTCCTGTAAAACATCCACAAGGGTCGGTGCTGTCTGGGTTGTGTGCGAGGAGGGGTGGATGTTATTTTCTTCCCCCTCCACCGGCCAGGGTGCAGATCTTTCCCTTTCCCGTGCTGAGACTGTAATGTTTCCCCTGTTGTATCCCTCTGGTGTATCCTTCGCCAGTTTTGCTACACTCGCTCCCAGAATCAGTATAAACCTGCACAAGTTACAATGTAGCGCAGACGCCAGGCTCCAATCTTTAATCCGCCGCCAGCCCCCGCCTCCATTGGTCTACTCTCTTATTAACATGTAAATACCACCCCTGTCCTCCATTGGCCACCTCCAACGTCAATTATCCTTTGGAAGAAGCAGCCGGAAGAGGCCACTCAGCCCCTTCCAGTCGCTTCTGTCATTCAATGAGATCAGCACCATTCCCATTCATTCATGTTACCAACCATTCCCTAAGAGGTAGGTAGCACAGTGGTCAGCACTGCCGCTTCACAGCACCCAGGAAGCAGGTTTGATCCTAGCCTCACGCTGCAAATGGGTTAGCCATGGGGAATGCAGAGTTGTGGTGTTGGATGGGATGCTCTTCAAAAGTGCCTCTCTTCTTTCCTCAAGCCCCACGGGAGAAACTGAGTTGTTTCTGTAATAGGTCAAGTGTAGGGTTTTGATGGGCTGAATAGCCTGCTTCCATGCTGTAGGGGATTGGAACTTAGAACAGTACAGGCCCTTCAGCCCACTATGTTGTGCCAAACTTTTACCCTAAACCTAAGGTCTATCTAACCTCCACCCCTACCTTATGCTATCATCCATATGCCTATCTAATAGCCACTTAAATGCCCCTAATGAGGCCGACTCCACTACCCTCTCCGGCAATGCATTCCCTGCCCCAACCAATCTCTGAGTAAGGAACCTACCTCTGACGTCTCCCCTATATCTACCTCCGCTCACTTTAAAACTATGCCCCTCGTAATAGCTACCTCCACCCTAGGAAAAAGTCTCCGGCTGTCCACTCCATCTATACCTCTGATCATTTTGTACACCCCTATCAAGTCACCTCTCATCCTTCGTTGTTCTAAAGAGAAAAGCCCTAGCTCTCTCAACATTTTCTTGTAAGACCTTCCCTCCATTCCAGGCAACATCCTTTTCCAACGCTTCCACATCTTTCCTGTAATGAGGTGACCAGAACTGGACACAATACTCCAGATGTGGCTGAACCAGGCTTAATCTACCCTTCCACTCCTTCATCCAAATCATTTACAAAAATCACAAATAGAAGAGGACCCAGAGCAGATCCTTGTGTTACACCACTCGTAACTGAGCACCATGTTGAATATTTTCCATCCACTACCACCCTTTGTCTTCTAAGGGTCGGCCAATTCTGAATCCAATCTGCCATATTTCCCCTGATCCCATGCCTCCTTACTTTCTGCATGAGCCTACCATGGGGAACCTTACCAAACGCCTTACTTAAATCCATGTATACCACAGCCACTGCTCTACCTTCATCCATGTGTTTAGTCACCTCTTCAAAGAATTAAAGGATTCTGTTAAGTGCACCATTGAGAAGGTGGGGGTGAGCTGCCTTCCTGAACCACTGCAGTCCATGTGCTGTAGGTTGACCCACAATGCCATCAGGGAGGGAATTCCAGGATTTTGACCCAGCGGCACTGAAGGAACAGTGATATGTTTCCAAGTCAGGTTGGTGAGGGAACCTTTGGGGCCGGGGGGGGGGGAAGGGGGGTGGTGTTCCCACGTATCAGCTGCCCTTGTCATACCAGATGGAAGTGGTCCTGGGTTTGGAAGATGCTGTCTAAGGAGCCTTGCTGAACTTCTGCAGTACTCCACTCCACACTTTTCTCAAATCCGTTCAACCCCAAATATCAATCTTGAACACATTCAAGGACTGAATATCTACAGCTCATAGAGGTAGGGAATTCCAAAAATTCACAACTGTTTGAGGGAATTTCTCCCTGCTAAATGGGAGATTATCCTGAGATGGTGGCCCTTTGTTTTCAGAGAACCACTCTCGTGTAAATCCACCATAAAATCATCGACTGTAAAGTGACCATAAGGGGCAGCATGATGCCTCACAGTGACAGGTTTGATTCCAGCCTCAGGCGACTGTGTGGAGTTGGCACATTCTCCCCTTCAGTTGGCCCATACATTGCTTCCTAAATTCGTACAATCTCCTTGTCACTCCAGATGAACCTTTGGAGTGTGATAGGGATAGTTGAGGATGTTGAGGACCCATCTAGAAGATATGCTACTTTAGATGTAGTATTATGCAATGAAAAAGGGCTAATTAACTGTCTCATTTCTCTTCAATTCTCCTCGCCTCTTGTCCTGATCATTTTAAACGCATGGCTACCAGCCCCATTTCCTCTGGATGTTCGGCTTTCTCCTACAGTCCAGGGTTAGAGTGGATTGGCCATGCTAAATTGTCCCATAGTGTCCAGGGATGTGCAGGCTAGCCATGGTGAATACAGGGTTACAGGGATAGGGTAGGGGGTGGGTCTGGGTCTGGATGCTCTTCAAAGGGTCAGTGTTGACCGAATGGACTTAATGGCCTGCTTCCACACCGTAGGGGTTCTATGATTCTATGATACAGCAGCAGAATTATTCAGCCCATCGAGTCTGCTCCACTATTTGATCATGGCTGCTGTGTTTCTCAACTACATTCTCCTGCCTGGGAGCCATTTGGCCCATCATATCTGGTCCTTCTCTTGGAAGGAATTGTCTCTAACTTCGCCCCACTTTCTATCCTAGAATCCTTCACAAACCAATCCTGTACAAACTCTTCCCGGATTGCTGTTTCAAAGTTCCAACTGTGGAATTGGATTCCACTGACTTCCTGTTGGGCCACAACCCCTGGGATCGAGGGTGGTGGCTTGATGGGTTCTGGGGTGGCCACACAAATGCTGCTGAGTGTGGTGCTTTGGATGGTACTTTCTTGGTTTGGGTAGACAGGTTGTTTGGAGGTGGGTCACTTTGGCGACCCCTCGACACCTTCCCGATTGGAGTCTCCTGACGTCTTCCTGAACCAACTTGCTCCGCATTGCTCAGGAAATGGGGATGTGCATGTCAATGTGATGCCACTACAAGATCCCCAGAGTGTTTCCACTGTTTCTCCAGCATCCACCCCTACCAAGAGCCTCCTGCCATGAGTCTGCATTGAGCAATCTCTCTGTAGGGCAGGGGGTCTGGTCAAAACATGCCACCCCCCACCTTGCTGAACAAGGTGTAGAGCTGAATGAACACAGCAGGCCAGGCAGCATCAGAGGAGCAGGAAAGCTTACATTTTGGGTTGGGACTCTTCTTTGTGTAATTAGCGACACTACAAGTTGGCATCAGAGAGGGCACTGCTGCTGGGCAACTTTTCCAAACCACTTCACTTGGAGGATCTTCTACTGGTGGAATGGTTCTTCTGTTTGAAGAGGGCCTGCTGTAGGTTCTCCAAATCTTCCAGGAACAAGCAGCTCAATGCAGCCTTAACTTTGGCTTTGAGCTCTTGAACACTTTTAACCCTCAGTTAGCCCGTATGTAGCTTCCTAGGTTTGTACAATCTCCTTGTCACTCCAGATGAACCTCTGGAGTGTGATGGGGATGGGTGAAGACCCATCTACAGGATATGCTATTTTAGATGTAGTCTTATGCAATGAAAAAGGGACTAATTAACAATCCTGTTTCTCTTCAATTCTCCTTGCCCCTTGTCCTGATCATTTTAAATGCATGGTTACCAGCCCCACTTGCTCTGTCAAAACCCCACATCAGTTTGAATTCCTCCCCATCTGCTTCACTAACGTCCTTTAGGGAAGGAAACTGCCATCCTCACCTGGTCTGGCCTACATGGGACTCCAGACCCACAGCAATTGGACACTTAACTGCCCCTGAGTAATTAGGGATGGGCAATAAATCCAACCATGCCCACACCCGATGAGGGAATTTTAAAAAAACTGCATGGACAAGGGTAGTCAGTTTAGTTGCAGATTTCACCTGAACAGATGCATCAGCAACAAGACTTGGCATTAATGATTGATACTTCTGTATTATTTTGCTCAATCACAGCGCAAAACTAAAGGCTGCAAAGTCAGTCGTATATCCGGTCGGGAACTCAGGAGAAACATCTTTGACCAGAAAGTAGGGATGTCATTCCTATAGGGAGAGACAGAGGTGAATAGTGACAATACATTGAAGGGGAGGAGGAGCTGGGAAACTGGTTTAACACATGGGGGAGAAGGATAAAAAGGACAGCGAGAATGGGTGAGATAAAGAGAGGCATTGTGAGAGGAGGCTCATGCACTGCAGGAACACTAGCACAGAGCAGATGGGCCAAATGGCCTGTTGCTGTGCTGTAAACACTGTTTAATAAATATAGCTACGCAGAAAGGCTGGATAGACCGGGTTTGTTTTCACTGGAATGCAGGAGGTTGAGGGGGTGACCTCATCGAAGTTTATAAGATTGTGAATGGCATGGATAGAATGAAAAGCATGAGGCTTTCTCCCAGGGTGGAGGGGTCAATTACTAGGGGGCACAGGTTCAAGGTGTGAGGGGGGGATGTTTAAAAGAGATGTGTGAGGCAGGTTTTTCACACAAAGGGTGGTGAGTGTTTGGAACGCGCTGCCAGAGGAGGTGGTGGAAGCAGACACAATAGCAGCATTCAAGAAACACCTGGATGAATACATGAACAGGAAGGGAACGGGGATGCGGATCCTGTAAGTGAAGACAGTTTTAGTATGGAAGGGCAAAATGTGTCAGTACAGGCTTGGAGGGCTGAAGGGCCTGTTCCTGTGCTGTATTGTTCTTTGTTCTGATATTGGAGAGTGTAATAGGCAGATATAACTGTCTTCCCTTCCCTACTGCATAAACCTTCCCTTGATTTGTAGAGTTGTGGTCGCTAACTGCTGCCATTAAAAACTGGGGATTTTTTTTCATAATTGCATCCCGCCTGGGGCAGTTTCAAAGGGGTGTGAGATTGGCTACCTCAGAATGATTTCTTTTTGGCCCAGCTAAAAATTTCTAAACAGCTGGGTGTTGGGTGGGGGGTGGGGGGGGGGTGAGTTTGGAAATAATCCTGCTTAGCTTGAAACTGTTCCAGGGTGAAGCAGACAAAAGGATAACATGTTTGTCAGTGACGCTGAGCTGAACCAGACTGTGGTCACATCCTGCCCCCTAGCTCCAGCCATCTGCTACATGGTCCTCAGCCAAGGGTCTCTATTTGCGCCTATATGTCTCACAGGCTGATCTGCCCTGGATGAAGTTCGAGTGAGTTGGAACAGGCTTCCAGTCTCAATGCTGGCTGGATTCAGGACACCAAAAATGTGTCAGGAATGCGATTTGAGAATGTCCATCAGGAGAAATGCACATTGAAACTTTATCCGCATGATCCAGCTGGGGAGGTGGGGGGGTACTTAAGGAAAGAAAGGGAGGGGCAGTTGGTGTTTTCATTTAAGAAACGTGGGAGACAATTTGCGCACAGCAAGATCCCACAAAGAGCAATGCGATAACAACCAAACCATGTGCTTTAGTAATGTTGGGGGGTAGGTTGAGCCGAAACAGAAAAGAACTGCGGATGCTAGAAATCAGAGTTAACGTTTCGGGTCGACTGTCCCTTCCTCAGAACTGCTCAGTTCCGAGGAAGGGACAGTTGACCCGAAACGTTAAGTCTGATTTCTCTCCACAGCTGCTGCCAGACCTGCTCAGCTTTTCCAGCAATTTCTGGTTTTTGTCTTTAATTTACAACATCCGCAGTTCTTTCTGTTTTTATTTATATGCAGAAGATAGGGTGGGGGGTGGTGGGGTTAAGGAGATGTGGAAAGGTTTTTCTCCCCCCTCTCCCTGTGGAAGTGCCTAGGACCAGAGGATACAGTCCCAGAAGCTGAGATTGCCTGTTTTGGACAGAGATGAGGAGAAATTTCTTACCTGAGGGAGTGAATCTGTGGAATTCTTTACTGCAGAGGGCTGTCGAGGCTGGATCATTAAGTATATTCACAGCTGTGTTGGAGAGATTTTTAATCAGTAAGGGGGAATCAAGGGTTATGGGGAAAAGGCAGGAAAGTGGAATTGAGGATTATCAGATCAGCATGATCTCATTGAATGGTGAAGCAGATTTGATGGGCTGAATGGCCTACTGCTGTTCCTATGACTTATGGTCTTATGGTTAAAGGATAAATATTAGCCAGACACTCGGACTTTAGATCATACTGTGGGATCCTTTACTTCGACACAAGAAAGCAGATAGGGCCTTCAATTAGCCTCTGATCCAAGTCATAGTCTTAGAGTCATAGAGTTCTACAGCACAGAAACAGACCCTTCAGCCCAACTTGTCCATGCCAACCAGGTTTCCTGAACTGAACCCGTCCCATTTGCCTGCATTTGGCCCATGTCCCTTGAAATCTTTTCTATCCATGTACCTGTCCAAATGTCTTTTAAATGTTATACCCATAGCTGCATCTACCACTACCTCTGACAGCTCATTCCACATGTGAACCACCCTCTGTGTGAACAAGTTGCCCCTCAGGTTCATTTTAAATATTTTCCCTTAAACCTACGCTCTTTAGTAGGACTCCCCTACCCTGGGGTAAAGACATTGGCTATTCACTTTATCTATACCCTTCATGATTTTATCAACATTTGTAAGGTCACCCTTCAGCCTCTGACACTCCTTGACAATCTTTTTTATGTCTTTCCAGTTTAATAACATCCTTCCTACAGCAGAGCGACCAGAATTGTGCGCAGGACTTTATATGTGGCCTCACCAATGCCTTGTACAGCTGTAACTCCTGCACTCAATGCTTTGACCAAGTTTTGGGTTCAATGGAATGGGTTTTGAACCCACATAACCTTCAGGCTTGTGGATATAAAAGGTTCAGAGGGGAATTGAAAGAAAAACAAGAGGAAAGCAAAGAGAGAATATGTAAAGAGGCTGGCAGCTAAGACAAAAGGGAATGGGCATATTAATAATCAAAAGGTGGGAAAAGAAGTAGTCAGGCCAAATAGAAATTAATATGAGGATTTAAATGTAAGGGTAGGGGGCCTCAATGAATGAATGTTTTGCATCTGTCTTTACCAAGGAAGGTAGGTCAGAGTGCAAGAGGGGGTGTCTCAGGCACTTGAACAGTCTAAATTTGATCAGGAAATGATTTTGGATGGACTGTCTGTAATTAAGAGTTGATAAAGCACTGGGATCAGGTTAGAGAAGGATAACGAGGAAAGTAAGAAATTGTGGAGACGTTTGCTGTAATTCTCCTGTATTCTTTAGAATTAGGTGCTGCCAGAAACTGAAGAATTTCAAATGTTAGACCCCTGTTCTGAAACGGTATGAAGATTGGCCCAGCCACTACAACTACTGGGGAAGCAATAAATTTGGGACAAGAATCATTTTTGCTAAATCTTGGTTATTTAAGGAAGGCCAGCATGGATTAGTTAAGGAGAAATTATGTTTGGCTGATTGATTGGTTGTTGTCACATGTACTGAAATACAGTGAAAAGTGTTGTTTTGCGTGCTATATAGGCAGATTGTACCATACAGAGCTCATCAGAGTAGCAGAGCAGAGTGAAGGGAATACAGTACTCAAAACTTTAGCTTGCTCTCTCTCCATGGATTCTGTCTGACTCGCTGTAGGCTCCAGCGTTTGCTGTTTTCAGTGAAGAATAAAGTGTTATAGCCGCAAGGAAGATGCAGAGAGAGAGAGAGATCAGAATTAACATTTGAGAGGCCCATTCAAAAGTCTGATAACAGCAGGGAAAAAGCTGTTCTTGAATCTGTTTGTACGTGTGTTCAAACTTTTATATCTTCTGCCTGATGGAAGTGGGTGGAAGACAGTATAACTGGGGTGGGAGGGGGTCTTTGATTATGTTTGCTGCTTTCCCAAAGCAGTGGGGAGTATAAATGGAGTCAATGGATGGAAGGCTGGTTTGTGTGATAGACTGGGCTGGGTTCACTCTGTAGTTTCTTATGGTCTTGGGCAGAGCACACTGTGATGCATCCGGGTAGGATGCTTTCTATGGTATCTTGGTATATATGGTAACTATCTTGCCAGAGTTTTGCTTTGTAGAAATAGCAGAGATTGACGCAAGTCATGCTGTTGATGTGATATACACGGACTACCAGAAGGCATTTGATTAAGTGCCACACAACAGACTTGTCAGCAAAGTTACAACACATGGAATAAAAAGGTCAGTAAAAAACATGGACACAACGCTGGCTGAGCGACAGAGAAAATAAAAGGACAGTCATCAGTTTGTGGATATAACACCATACGCTTTCTTTACAACCCTATCAACTTCAGTCGCAACTTTGAGGGATCTATGGACATGGACCCCAAGATCCCTCTGTTCCTCCACACTGCCAAGAATCCTGCCATTAACTCTATATTCTGCATTCAAATTTGACCTTCCATAATTAATCACTTCACACTTTTCCGGGTTGAATTCCGTCTGCCACTTCTTTGCCCAGCTCTGCATCCTGTCAATGTCGCGTTGTAACCTACAACAGCCCTCCATGCTGTCCACAACTCCACCAACTTTTGTGTCATCGGCAAACTTACTAACCCACCCTTCCACTTCCTCATCCAAGGAAGGATGTTGTGAAGCTGTAGAGAATTTAGAGGAGATTTCCTGGGATTGGAAATGTTAGAGTTATAAGGAGAGGCTGGATAGGTTGGGACTCATTTCACTGGACCGTAGGAGGTTGAGGGGTGACCTTGTAGAGGTTTATCAAATCATGAGGGGCATGGACAAGGTGAGTGGCAGGTGTCTTTTCCCTTGGGTGGGGAATTTCAAAACTAGGAGGCGTATTTTTAAGGTGAGAGGAGAAAAATTTTAAAAAGACATGAGAGGCAAGTTTTTTACACAGAGAGGGGTTCGTGTGAGGAATGAACTTCCAGAGGAAGTGGTGGATATGGGTACAGTTACAATGTTTAAAAGACATTTGGATAAGTACATGAACAGGAAAGGTTTGGAGGGATATGGGCCAGGCGCAGTCTGGTGGGGTTAGTTTAGTTTGGGATTATGTTCGGCATGGACTGGTTGGACTGAAGGGTCCGTTTCCGTGCTGTATGACTGTAATTCAGAGAAGAGTCAAATGGTTTATTGTGGGAGAGAGAGCACAGACAGAAGATTTAAACTAAAGTGTACAACTCTAAGATAACACAGTGTGGAGCTGGAGGAAAGCAGCAGGCCAGGCAGCATCAGTGGAGCAGGAAAGTTGACATTTCGAGTCAGAAATAGTTTTCTGAAATCTTCAGATTTCTGAAGAAGGGTCTCAACCCGAAACATCAGCTTTCCTGCTCCTCTGATGCTGCTTGGCCTGCTGTGTTCCTCCAGCTCCACACTGTGTTATCTCAGACTTCAGCATCTGCAGTTCTTGCTATCTGTGTACAACTCTAAACTGGGTTGAGGAGCAGAGAGAGCTTGGGCTATTTGTGCTTCAATCATTGAGGCGTGAACGAAGTGACTAATAAAACAGAAAGCACATTTGCGTTGCTTTATTGATCAGGGCATAGAATGCAAAAGCAAGGAAATGATCTCAAAATTGTGAAAAAGACTGGTTTAGCATCTGCTGGAGTTACTGGGTGCAGTTCTGCATGCCACATTTTAGAAAGGATGTGAGACCGTGAGTGACCGTACAGAAAAGATTCCCAACACTGGTTCCAGGGATGAGGAACTTCAGTAAACAGACTGCAGAAGATAGGATTGGCTCCCCGAGAGAACAGAAGGCTGAGAGGAGGTTTGAGAGAGGTCACAATCATGATGGGCTGGACAGAGCAGAGAGGGAAACAAAGACCGCCCTCCACCTCAACCCCCCCACACAGAAGAAACAAACGTGAGGTGAGAGAAAAAGGAATTTTCACACGGCGAACTGGTTTGGGTCTGGAATGCACTGCCTGGAAGGGTGCTGGAGGCTTAGCTTTTATTGTCACATATACTCAAATACAGGAATACAGTGACGGTGTCTAATGTTGTTACACATGGCACCATCTTAGGTACCATGGCACCTGGGTACAAAAACAAACTTGCGTTCAAAGGAGTAAGGGAAGTGAGAGTTAAAAAGTTAAGCATTACCTCATAGAGTCATTGAAAAATAAAGAAATGAGGTGATAGTTAAGATTGAAGTCTTTCCTATTTAAAACGAGGAAAATAAAGGATTAAGTTAAAAGTTCAGCAGGTCCATTCAATTGAGACATTGGATGACTATTTGAATAGGAGACAATATGGAAAATAGAATGGCTATGATGCTCTTTTGGACAGCCAGCGTCAGTACCAATGGGCTGAATGGTCTCCTTGTGCACACTAACAATTGTGTGATTCTGGTTAGGATCGGGAACGTGTTGCCTGAGAGTGTGTGAGTGGAGGCAGCTTCAGTCGGGGGAGGGCATCAACCTATTCACACATACCGCCTGGCTGCAGGAGGGACTTGAACCTGGGACTCCTGGCTAAGAGATAGGGACATTCCACAAGAGCTCCTTACACCTGTAAAGGGAATGTTTGCAAGGTTACAGGGAGAGGCAGTCGGGTGAACTGCTCATTCCGAGAGCCAGGATAGACATAATGGGCTGAAGAGTCTCCTGTGATACTGCAAAATGGAAAGTGCTTTATAAAAGCGGCTAAGAAGATTCCAGTGATGGTGCTTTGTGGGGGAGGGTGGTTGATATCCTGCACAAGAGTTGAGGATAGATGTTACTTGTTTGGATTTTCCCTTTCTGAAGGATTTGGAAGTTGACCCTGGAATACTGGAGCCATCGTGTGCACTCCAAATGCTCATCACGTTAAATTAGTCACGGCTTGCTGTAGTGGCCAGGACAGCATTAACAATCTCAATTTCAGATCTCCTGTGAGACGGAAATGCGACCTAAATCCACCTCTGCCTCCTCCCCATGGGGTGACAACAACTTATGAAGCTGCATTAATATAGCGCCTTTCAATACGGTGAAATGTTTCATACAAGTGTAAATTAGATCAAATTTGATTTTGAGTCACATCAGGACTGGGAGTTTTTTTTGAATGAACATAAGATAGAACGGAATTCCTACAGTATGGAAGCAGGCCATTCAGCCCACATCAACCCGTTGAAGACCATGCGACCCCGTCCCACCTCCCTGCCCTAGCCTTGTATTTCCCATGGATAATGCACCTAGCTTGCACATCCCCGCACACCATGGGCAGTTTAACACGGCCAATTCAACTAGCCTGCACATCTTTGGGCTGTGGAAGGAAACCAGAGGATTTAGCTTTGCTAACCACTGAGCCACCGTGCCACCCATATAGAAAATAAAAACAGAAGGAGGCCATTCAGCCCCTCAATCCTGCTCCACCATTCAATATGATCATGACTGATCATTTATAAGAAAGACACCAGGACTTGAGGGGTTAAGTTATGAGGAGAGATTGTACAAATGAGGTCTGTTTTTCTCTAGAATTCAGAAGGTGTGATCTGATTGAAATCTTCAAGATATTAACAGGAAACAACAGGGTCAATGAAAATAAACTATTTCCAATGTTTGGGGATTCTAGAACTAGGGGCAAGGTTTGAGAATGAGGGCCAGACCTTTTAAGAGAGATGTTAGGAAGCATTTCTACACACAGAAAGGTGGTAGAGGTTTGGAACTCTCTTCCACAAAGTGGATGCTGGATCAGTTGTTAATTTGAAATAATTTGAATGGTTAAGTTGAGGGATGTGGGCCAAGGGCATGTAAATGGAGTTAGGCCACAGATCAGCCACAATTCCATTGAATGGCTGAACAGACTCGAGGGGCTGAATGGCCTGCTTCCTATTCCATTTCTTATGGAGACAGAGAATTCTAAAGTGCCACACATACTCCTCAGAGTAAAAATGCTCCTCATTTCTGACCTGAAAGAGTGACCCTCCCCCCCAATTAATTCATGGAATGTGGGCATTGGGAAAGGTCTAGTTGCACCTGGGAAAGTGGTGGAGAGCTGCTTCCTTTTTAATGTGCCAGGCTTGTAATCTAGAAGCCTCCAGGTCAATATTCCCAGGAAATGTGTATTCGCATCCCACTGGGGCGAAATTCAATAAAAATAAATCTTGCCCCATGTCGATTGTCACAAAAGTCTACCTAACGCCCTTTTAGAGAGGGAAATCTGCCGTCCTTACCCAGTCTGGGTCTACATGTGATTCCAGACCCACAGCCATGCTGGCTTAACCGGTAAAGAATTAAAACTTAAAATTAGATCAGCCCCTTAAGTCAGAGAGAGACTCTGCCATCCTGGACTTACACATGACTCCAGAAAGCTGAGCCAGACGTTACTGTGGTCAGTCAACTACTGACTATAGATGGGTCAGTTATTACCATCTGGCCTGTCGTTTTGAGCCTGCAATAGGCAGCTGCCTGCATTTCCCTTTCACTCACTCAGACAGCATCCACTGATCACCCGCAGACAGGAAGATGATCAGGGTTATGTCAGAGTCAACCCAGGGATCAGCTTCTGAGGGGTTGAGGCTGGGAGCAGCTCATTTCCCAGGATTGCTGGCCTTTTCTTCATATCACACCCCCGCAAGACAGAGCAAAATAAATCATTTCACCCAGCGGAAGGATCATGTATTTATTTATTCCTTAATCATAACATATTGAGTTCCACAGCGACCTCCCTTTCCCGTGTGCTTCTCTGAAAGGATGTAGGTTTGTATTTCTCACTATTCTGCGCAGTTTCTGTAATCCTGACCCCCACCCCCCAACGTTACAATATCTTCTAAGATGCTGAAGGGGGTATAGAAATCTCACGGGAGGTCACAGTTAAAGCAGAAGGACGAAGACTTGTGTTTTTATAGAATCCCAACCAATCAGAATGACAGCAAGATCCCCTCCAAGCGACTCACCATCCTGACTTGGAAATATATCCCTATTCAATCAATGTCACTGCATCAGAACCTGAACAGGGCTGGGGGACCTACACAACCCAGGCAGCAGAGAGTCCCCAACTTGTCAATTATGTCCCCCAAGGTCATGATCAACAAGCCAGTAAATACCGCTCCAGCAAACAACACGATGTCCCAGGAAAGAAATTTTTAAACGTTGATGTGAAATCCAGAAGGTGACATCTCTGACAGTGCGGCGCTCCCTCAGCACTGACCCTCCAACAGTGCGGC
>JAHRHZ010000001.1:4706339-4727746 GCA_024137785.1 Ginglymostoma cirratum
AGAGCACCACCTAGTGGATAAACTAAACTTGTACAACAATGACTGCCCTGGAAAATTTTCGAAATGACTTGTGTGAGTGCCTTAAACCATGAATAACGAAGGATCTTTATTCTTTTGCCTTCATTCCCTCAACCCCTCCTTTGCTCTCCTGAAGAAATTGATCTGCTGGGATATATGGTGCAGGTTTAGAGAGTGTATTCCAGGGTCAGGCAGCTGAATGCACGGCTGCCAGCGTTCTTTTTATTCACTCATGGGGCATGGGTGTCACTGGCTGGGTCATCATTTATTGCCCATCCCTAATTGCTCCCTTGAGAAGGTGGTGGTGAGCTGCCTTTTTGAACTAATGCAGTCTGTGTGCGATAGGTTGACCCACAATGCCCTTAGGGAGGGAATTCCAGGACGTTGACCCAGTGACACTGAAGGAACGGCGATATATTTCCATGTCAGGATGGTGAGTGGCTCGGAGGGGAACTTGAAGGGGGTGGTGTTCCCATGTGTCTGCTGCCCTCATCCTTCTAGATGGAAGTGGTCGTGGGTTTGGAAGGTGCTTTCTGAGGTCACGGTGGCTTAGTGGCCAGCACAGCTGCCTCACAGTGCCAGGAACCAGGGTTTGATTCCACCCTCGGACTGTCTGTGTGGAGTTTGTACATTCTCCCTGTGTCTACATGGGTTTCCTCTGGGTGCTCCGCTTTCCTCTCACTGTCCAAATATGTGCAGGTTAGGGTGGATTGGCTGTGCTAAATTGTCCTGTAGTGTTCAGGGACGTGTGGGTTATAGGGGGATGGGTCTGGGTGGGATGCTCCAAGGGTTGGCGTGGACTTGTTGGACCAAAGGGCCTGTTTCCACACTGTAGGGATTCTATGATGATCTGGGTTGGAAGAGGCAGGATGGTTTTTGCTGGGGCGGGGGGGTGGGGTGACAGAGGTCGAGAGGAGTGAGGTCTTGAGGCACATGCTTTATGAAGAGGCTGGTGGTAGTGAGCACGTGTGTAACCGCGGTGCCATCTTACCCGACTGCATGGCTGCATCCTCTCACCCGATCGTGTTGGGGCATTGGTGACGATCGTCTGGAGTTTGGGTTTCCATGACCCCTGTTCCCTTGGCTGAAGACTGCAGAGTTGAAACCAGAACCTAAATTTGGGAAGAAAAGGTGGGGTTGATTATTGTCTCCCTCTCTCTCTTCTTCCAGCTTTGGCCTTGTTCTCTCCCCTACCTATTTCAGTTTGTCCACATTCTCTGTCTCCCACCATGGCCCTCAGTCATGGTCCTACTGGCTCAGTTTCTCACCTCAAACAAATGAGGCTCATGACAGAGGGAGTCAAGGGAGGGGTCTAGCCGTGTTCTCATGTACCTCCAAAACCCTCCCCCCAACTCCCTCTTGCCGAGATTGGTAATTGATCCTCTACAGAATCACCAAAATCTCATACATCAGGTTACCACTGTTAATGATATTGGTGATTATTAATTAATGGCTTACACAAAGATGGTTTGGTTTGTAACTTTCTGATTTGATCATGCTGTCCGTGTGAAAGCCATGTTGAGGGGTTGGGGAGGCGGCCTACTATTCGACTGTGTAAGCCAACACTGCACTACCCCCACCCCCGATAGGTGCCTTTCGTCATGGAGTGGAAAGCCCAGGCAAATCCCCATTTTCCTGACAAATGGATGTGGTGCTGGTGTCTCACACAACGTCTTCACAGAGATCAGAAAATTTGGACCCAACTAGAGCATGGATGTTGGACCTTCTTATTCTGCCTAGAAACCAGGAAAGACATTCTCCATCTGCCCCAAATGTCAACTCTTTAAACATTAATGTGGGCATCTTTGGCTAGGTTATCATCTACTGCACATTCCCTTTTATTTTAAACTGTTTATTCATAGGATGTGGGCATCGCTGACTGGGCCCAGCGTTTATTTCCCGTCCCTAATTGCCCCTTGAGAAGGTGGGGGTGAGCTGCGTCTTTGAACCGCTGCAGTCCATGTGCTGTGGGTTGACCCACAATGCCCTTAGGGAGGGAATTCCAAGATTTTGACCCAGCGACAGTGAAGGAACTGCGATATATTTCCAAGTCAGGATGGGGAGTGGCTTGGAGGGGAACTTGCAGGGATTGGTGTTCCCAAATATCTACTGCTCCTTGTCTTTCTAGATGGAAGTGGTCGTGGGTTTGGAAGGTGCTGCCTGAGGATCTTTAGTGAATGTCTGCAGCGCATCTTGTAGATGGTACACACAGCTGCTACTGAGTGTCGCTGGTGGGGGGAGTGGGATGCCTGTGGATGTGGTAGCAACCAAGCAGGAACTGCTTTGTCCTGGATGGTGTTGAGCTTCTTGTGTGCTATTGGAGCTGCACCCATCCAGACATGTTGCCTTAACTTGTGATGTACTTGATCACTTCTGAAGGCAGTTAAGTGTGGACCATGTTGATGGGAGTCTGGCCTCACATACAGGCTAGACGGGGAAAGGACCCTTCCATCCTCAGATGAGACTGGGGAGCCCAGTGGGTTTTCACATCCATCTGACAGTTTTACAGATACCAACTATTTATTTTCAAAACACTGTGGTGATTTTCTTTCTTATTCTTCTTTCCAGAATGGGGACATTGCTGGCTGGGTCAGAATTTGATTCCATTCCCAAACTGCCCAGCAACATCACTTCAAACTGGTCATTCTTGCAGCATTTTTCTTTCTGGTTGAGTCGTGTCCAAAATTGTAGCATTTGCTCAGATGACCATTCCTGGCACCTTGTGGTATTTGCCACCTCTGCCAGTCTGTGGTACTGGGTAAGGGTTGTTTGAGGTAGTAACCTGCCTTAACTCCTCCATTGTCTTGGTCCTATCTAGTGGTGAGCAGTAGGGAAACAATAAGTTTCACACAGTCAGGCACGGTGGCTCAGTGGTTAGCACTGCTGCCTCACAGTGCCAGGGACCTGGATTCAATCCCACCTTCGGGTGACTGTCTGTGTGGAGTTTGCACATTGTCTCTGTGTGGGTTTCCTCCCACAGTCCAAAGATGTGCAGGTTTGGGTGGATTGGGCCATGGGAAATTACCTGGGATGTGCAGGTTAGGGTGGATTGGCTGTGCTAAGTTACCCCAGATGTGTGGTTTAGGTGGGATATAGGGGGGTGGGTCTGGGTGAGATGCTCTGAGGTTCGGTGTGGACTTGTTGGGCTGAAGGGCCTGTTTCCACACTGTAGGGATTTTATTTCTATGAGAGGTGAGACAAAGCTCAAGTGGGTGTGTAGTTTGGGGAATTTAGAGATAGTGTAGGAATTCAGTGCAGAGGGGGAAGAGGTGCTTTTTGCTTGCCTTGTTTTTGGCTCATAGCTTGTAAAGTTTATTTTTAAAACAGAATTAATTAAAACCCAGGATCAGGGGCCAGGCACAAAATAGTGACATCACAGGGTGGTTGGTGGCAGCTATTTAATTTGACTAGAGGAAATATTTACAGGTTAAAAGACCAGCACAAAATTTTTAAAGATAAAATTAGGAGCTAAGTAATTAAAATAGAAAGTTGCTGGGCCGGCTGATGTGTTGTATCTGCATGATACTGGTGGGTCCTATGGTGACCACATCCACAGCAAGTGTTGGTTGCTTCAGGAACTCGAGCTCACAGCTACTGAACTACAGGGATCTAGGAAGCAGTGCTGATGGAGCCTCAACCCTGCAGCTTGTCTAATGGGTTTGAGACTCCTGCTCTCTGCGTGTTGGCTGAGGAAACTGATCAATGCACTGTGCGATAGGGAGTCATTCAGGAGGGAGGGAGTAAAGAGGAAATGTAGCTGCAATTGGGGATAGTGTAGTTGGGGGAATAAACACTGTTCTCTATGGCCAGGATTGACAGTCCCAAAAGCTGTGATGCCAGCCTGGTGCCAGGTTTCAGGATATCCCATCAGGGCTACACAGGAGGACTTGATTGGAAGGGGAGCCGAGCGCGGGGAAGATGGTGGAGTGACGAAGGCAGGAGTTTCTGGGAATAATTCGGGAGAAACGGCAGAGGGAGGATGAGGCAGCCGTGGTTGACAGGGGGATTGAGGCACAGCATAAACGCAAATGTGGGAAGCCAGAGGATCTGGGAAGCCTTTAAAAACAAGGGAGGAGGACCACCGACAAATTAATAAGTGAGGAGAAGATGAAAATCTGAGGGTAAGCTAGCTGGTAATAATAAAAGAAGATTGCAAGAGTTTTTTTGTTAAGATATCTGAAAAGTAGAAGAGAGACAAGAATGAACATTGGACTGCCGGGAAATGAGGCTGGAAAAGTAGAAATGGGGAACAAAGAAATGACGGAGAGAATGGCACCATGGAAAAACACCAGCGGCACACCAGAACTTCAGGAGAGTCAGGGGGACAGAGGTGAGTGTTGTGACCATCACTAAGGAGAAGGTGCTGGGGAAGGTGAAAGGTCTGAAGGTAGATAAATCACTCAGGCAGGATGGACTATACCCCTGGATTCTGAAGGACGTAGCTGAGGAGATTGTAGAGGCATTGGTGGTGATCTTTCAGGAATCACTAGAGTCAAGGAGGATCCCTGAAAATGTCTAATGTGACCCCTGTGTTTAAGAAGGGAGGGAGACAGAAGACAGGAAACTATAGGCAGGTTAGCCTGACCTCGGTTGCTGGTAAGATTTTAGACTCCTTTATGAAGGATGAGACTGCAGAGTACTTGGAAATGCACAGTAAAGCAGGGCTTCAGTAAGGGGAGGTCATGCCTGACAAATCTGTTCAAACTCTTCGAGGAACTACTGAACAAGTTAGACAAAGGAGAGCCAGTGGATGTGATATATTTGGATTTCCAGAAGGTCTTTGACAAGGTGCCACACAGGAGGCTGCTAAATAAGATAAGAGCCCATGGTATTAGGGGCAAGGTACTGGCATGGATAGAGGATTTGGCTGACTGGCAGAAGGCAGAGTGGGGTTTAAAGGGGTCTTTTTCAGCTGGCAACCAGTTGAGTTCCACAGTGTTGGGACCACAGCTATTCACATTATACATTAATGATCTAGACGAAGGAACTGGGGGCACTGTTGCTACGTTTGCAGGTGACACAAAGATAGATGGAGGGACAGGGAGTGCTGAGGAAGCAGGGAGGCTGCAGAGGGACTTTGGACAGACTGGGCAAGTGGGCAAAGAGGTGCCAGGCGAATACAATGTGGGAAAGCGTAAGGTTATGCACTTTGTAGGAAGAACAGAGGTGTAGACTATTTTCTAAACAAGGAAGACTGAAGAACAAAGGGACTTAGGAGTCCTAGAGCAGGATTCTCTTAAGGCTAACATGCAGGTTCAGTTCCAGTTAGGAAAGCAAATGCAGTGTTAGCATTCATTTCAAGAGGGCTAGAATACAAGAGCAGGGGCGCACTGCTGAGGCTGTATAAGGCTCTGGTCAGACCACAGTTGGAATATAGTGAGCAGCTTCACATATCTAAGGAAGGGTGTGCTGGCCTTGGAGGGGGTCTAGAGGAGGCTTACAACAATGATCCTGGGGATGAACAGCTTGTCATATGAGGAGCGGTTGAGGATTCTGAGTCTGTACTCAATGGAGTTCAGAAGGATGAGGGGGAGTTCTGATTGAAGAGTACCAAGAGGCCTGGATAGAGTGGACACAGAGAAGACATTTCCATGAGTAGGATAGACTAGGACCCGAGGGCACAGCCTCACAGTGAAGGGCCGACACATTAGAATGGAGATGAGGAGGAATTTCTTCAGACAGAGGGTGGGGAATCTGTGGAACTCATAGCCATATTGTGTAGGCCAAGCCATTGTCTGCCCTTAGGGCAGAGATAGATATGTTCTTGATTAGTAAGGGGATCAAGGGTTACGGGGAGGAGAATAGGGTTGAAAAACATATCAGCCATGATGAAATGGTGGAGCAGACCTTATGGGCTGAATGGCCTAATTCTGCTCCTATGTCTTACGGTCTTATAGGATCCATCAATGTAGTGTATATGCAGATAGTAAACTAGTTACAGTAACAGAGAGGTTTATTACATCATAGCAATAAGTACAATTACATTTGGTGAGCCATCAGGACCTTCTGGAGCTGGTACAGATCCATCTGCTCCCTCCGAAAACTGTCTCTACCCACAGACACCAGCAGAATGACTGCAGCCACTGTAACATAAACCCTTTCAGAACCATTACCTTACATAAAATTGCTGTTTGTCAGAGCTAGCTGTGCGCAAATTGGCTGCCACATTTTCTACGGTGCAACAGTGGTTTAATTCATTGGGGACATCCCTCAGCGCGACATAAACGCAAGCCCTGCATTCACAGCCTTGTAAACCACGCAATAATTTCAGAGATAGATTATAAAACTGTATGTGGATGAGCCAGTGCCGTTGTTAGAATGCACATCCATTTCAAAGCGCTGTTTACCAGACTAATGGGCTGCATTCCTGTTAGAGCTTACTTCTGTCATAAATCCAAAAGGATTAGTAAAGATTATTCCTAATGGGACTTGGGACTGGTTCAAAACTCACTTAGTCCTCAGCACAGCCACTGCAGCTGGAAGAGCAGATCCAGCCTTATTAATCACATTCAGGATTTTTACAGGCTGGGATGTTGAGAGACACAGTAATCAACTTTGACTTAACTGTTCCACATGAAGAAGCTGTGGCTCAATGGGGAGCACAGTGACCTTTATTGTTTGTAGGTTCAATCCCCACTCCCGACTTGACAGCACTTTGGCAGTTACAGAAATGCTGTCCTGTCAGAAATGCTGATTCTCCAGAGAGATCTTAAACTGAGGACCTACGTGTGGACAGAGCTTGATCGCACTACTTGTGATTGAGTTCACTCCAAGGTCAATGATTCTCACTCAAACCACAGATTAGCTAATCACAAAAATACACACTTTGCATATTAAACTTCCAGTAAGATTTATGCCTCACATGGGCCAGGCTATGACCATCTCCAACTAAAGAGAACCTAATCATCGCCTCTGACATTCAATGGTGTTATCATCATTGAATCCTCCAGTGTCAACATGCTGGGAGTTACCATTGACCAGAAACTGAACTAGGCTCCCTATTGCAAAAATATGAAATTTGCCAGGGCTCCTTAGACAAACCCATTCCAAACCCATGACAACTTTCATCTAGAAGGACAAGGGCGGCAGTTACATGGGAACACCAGTCCCCCGCAAGTTCCCCTCTGAGCCACTCACCACCCTGACTTGAAAACGTATTGCCATTCCTTCCTTATCCTGAAATTCCCTCCCTAAGGACATTGGAGGTGTTCCTACAGCAAATGGACAGCAGAGATTCAAGCTGTGGCTCACCACCACCTTCTCAAAGGGCAATTAGGGACGGGCAACAAATGCTGGCCTTGCCAGAGAAGTAAATGCAAGCTATTTTTTTTCCCCTTCTCATAACCTCAGCTGTAAATGACAGAGGTTGGATGTACCAACATTGAGCAGGCTGGGCTGTTTTTATGTTCTTTCAAGGGATGTGGGTGTCATCAAGTGGACCACATTGCTGGGGGTCTGGATTCACAAGTAGGTCAGAAGGAATTTCCTTCTTGAGTGCATATTGTTGGAATAACCCCATCTGGTTCACCAAGAAAGGATAACAAGAAGGGAGTACCAGTATGGTTGGATTTTCAGGCAGCTTTAGATAAAGTCCCTCATAGAGGCAAAATTAAAGCACATGGGATCGAGTTTGATATTGCATGCAGTTCTAGCCACCGCATCAGAAGGATATTGATACTTTGGAAAGGGTACAGAAAAGGTTCACCAGGATGCTGCCTGGTCTGGGGGGATTTTAGCCATGCAGAAAGGTTGGATAGACTGGGTTTGTTTTCACTGGAATGCAGGATGTTGAGGGGCGACCTGATAGAAAGTTTCTAAGATTGTGAATGGCATGGATAGAGTGGAAAGGGTGGAGGGGTCAATTACTGGGGGACACAGGTTCAAGGTGCAGGGGTGGAGGGAAGTTTAAAAGAGATGTGCAAGGTATGTTTCTCACACAAAGGGTGGGGAGTGTCTGGAATGCACTGCCAGAGAAGGTGGTGGAAGCAGACACAGTAGCAGTATTCAAGAAGCATCTGGACGAATACATGAAAAGGAAGGGAATAGGGGGATGCGGATCCTGGAAGTGAAGACAGTTTTAAGTATGGAAGGGCAAAATGTATCAGCGCTGGCTTGGAGGGCCGAAGGGCCTGTTCCTGTGCTGTACTGTTCTTTGTGCTTTGTATATATTACCACGGATTGAGAATTGATTGACGGACAGGAAATAGAATGGGAATAAATGGGTCTTTCTCTGAGTGGCAGGCAATGACTAGAGGGGTGCCACAGTGGCTCGCATTACTGCCTCACAGCACCAGGGACCCGGGTTCAATTCCACCCTCAGGCAACTGTCTGTGTGGAGTTTGCCCATTCTCCCTGCGTCTGCATGGGTTTCCTCCGGGTGCTCTGCTTTCTGACTACAGCTCAAAGTGTGCAGGTTACGGTGGATTGGCAATGCTAATTTTTCCATAGTGTCCAGGGATGTGCAACTTAAGTGGATTAGCCATGGGAAACTCAGGGTTACAGGGATAGGATAGGATGGAGGGGGGGTTGAGTCTGGGTGGGATGCTTTTCGGAGGGTCAACGGGCCAAATGGCCTGCTTCCACACTGTGGGGACTCTACAATTCTAGAGGGGCTTGGGCCCCAGCTTTTCATGAGGTATATAAATGACCTGATGAAGGGATCAAATGCAACATTTCCAAGTTGGGTAATGCCTCAAAAAGCTGTGTAATATTGCGAGGAGGATGCAAAGAGGCTTCAAGTTGAGTGAGTGGGCAGACACATGGTAATTGCAATACACCGCAGATAAATGTGATGTTCTTCACTTTGGTGTGATAAACAGACAGCAGGACCATTATTTAAATGGTGATATATTTGGAAGCGTGGATGTACAAAGAGATCTTGGGTATTTGTGTGCACCAGTAAGCGAAAGCAAGCAATTTGTAAGGTAAATGCAGCTGTAACATTGTATGCCTCGCTCTGTCTAAGCACCCATTGATCTGTATGAGATAACAGTGTGGAGCTGGAGGAACACAGCATCTGAGGACCAGGAAAGTTGACGTTATGGTTCGGGACCCTTCCTCAGACCCTTTCCATTTTTGAAGAAGGGTCCCGACCTGAAACATCAGCTTTCCTGCTCCTCTGATGCTGCCTGGCCTGCTGTGTTCCTCCAGCTCTACACCTTGTTATCTCAGACTCCAGCATCTGCAGTTCTTCCTGTCCTCTATGATCTCTATTTCCTTGTTTGCAATGATCTACCTGTACTGCTCGCACAACAAAGCTTTTCACTGTACTCAGGTGCATGTGACTACAATAAGTCAAAATGTTCATCTTCATTGCAAGAGGATCTGAGCTCAGAAGTAAGGATATCTCAATTATACTGACCCCTGGTCAGACCACCCCTGGAATACTGTGTGCAGTCTTGGTCTCCCTACTTAGGAAAGATATAAGGTGACAAAGAAATCTGATCAATTGGATCAACAGTGGCAAATGGAGTTTAATGTGAATAAATGTAAAGTATTGTATAAACAAGGGCTGGACTTATTCAATTAAAAATAGGGCCTTGGGCAGTGTTGTAGAACTGAAGGACCTAGGTATTCAGGTACATAATTCTTTGAAGTTTGTGTCACACATAGACAGGGAGGTTAAGAGGGCATTTGGCACGCTTGCCTTCGTTGCTCAGACCTTTCAGTGTAGGAGTTGGGACGTCATGTTGAGGTTGTACAGGACATTGGTGAGGCTTCTTCTGGAGTACTGTGTCCAGTTTTGGTTTCCCTGCTATAGGAAGGATATTATTAAGCTGGAGAGGGTTCAGAAGAGATTTACCAGGATGTTGCCAGGAATGGAGGGTTTGAGTTATAAGGAGAGGCTGGATAGGCCGGGACTTTTTTTACTGAAGTGTAAGAGGTTGAGGGGTGACCTTATAGAGGTTTATAAAATCGTGAGGGGCATCGATAAGGTGAATTGCAGGTGACTTTTCCCTAGGAGGGGGAATTTCAAGACCAGGGGGCATATGTTTAAGGCAAGAGGAGAAAGATTTATAAAAGACAAGGGACAATATTTTTTATATATATAGAGAGAGTGGTTCATGTGAGGAATGAACTTCCAGAGGAAGTGGTGGATGTGGGTACAGTTACAACATTTAAAAGACATTTGGATAAGGACATGAATAGGAAAGGTTTGGAGGGATATGGGTCAAGCGCAGGCAGGTGGGACTAGTTTAGTTTGGGATTATGGTCAGCATGGACTGAAGGGTCTGTTTCCATGCTCCATGACTCTGTGTACTTGTCATAGAGAGAGTGCAGTGGAGGTTCACTAGACTGATACCAAGGATGGTCGGACTGTTTTATGAGAGGAGTTTGGTTTGTCTGGCCATGTATTCACTGGAGATTAGAAGGATCTAACTGAAACATGTACATTCCTAACAGGACTGGACAGACTGGATTCAGGGAGCATTTGTTGTTCTCTGCACCAACACATGATGCCTTTCTAAATTAAAAACCTTTTGCAACACTTAGACAGAGTGGAGATGATACAACACTTTGACACTCTGGTTGTGCTGAGCCTACAGTAAGTGACTGACATTAAGGCTGTGTGGTTTATTTCATACAGTAAACTCTTGTTTTCATTAGCTGCTTATAAATCGGCACTCTGAATAACCCAGCAAAGAATATATACTTTAAATACTGGACGTTAACTGTACTATCACAGTGTCTGAGCAGTCAGTTGAAGGTGCAAGTGAGAAAGCTCTCTGTTTGTAAAGTTTTAGTTTCGGCCGAGTTGCATGACTACACTTGCCTCAAGGCAGACAGTTGTACGTTATGCCCGAAACGATTCACTCATGCCCCTTGAGGGAAGGATATCTGCCACCTTTACCCAGTCTGGGCCTATACGTGACTCCAGACCCACAGCAATGTGGCTGCCTCTTCAGTGCCCAATGAGGGGGTGGGTAATGAATATTGGCCAATGACACCAACATTCTGTGAACAAACTGAAAAACGAGACCCTACAAAACTGAGGGAGGGGGTGATTGGTGGAAATAAGACTAGATGAGTCACTGTTGCAGAGAGCCAACAAGGATAGAACTGGCTGAATGGCCTCCTTCTGTAACCATTTTACATCTCACATAAATGTGTCCTCCTGCAATATTACTGTTTATAACAGGGAAATGCCTTCTCTTTTGCTTCTGGCTTGAATTCACAATATGATAGTTCAGAAAAAAATAACAGATTCATGAATCTAGAAACAGAGAAAATAGATGCAGGAGCAGGCCATTCAGCCCTTTGAGCCTGCGACACCATTCAATATGATCATGGCTGATCATGCAACCTCAGTATTCCATTCCCGCTTTCTCCCCATACCCCTAGATCCCTTCAGCCACATCCAGCCCCCTCTTGAATATACCTAACAAACGGGCCCCAATAGCCCTGTGGGAGAGAATTCCACAGGTTCACAACTCTCTGAGCGAAGAAATTCTTCCCCATCTCAGTCCTGAATGGCTTACCACTTATTCTTAGATTGTGACCCCTAGTTCTGGACTTCTCCAACATCGGGAACATTCTTCCCACATCTAGCCTGTCCAGTCCCATCAGGATTTTATGTTTCTATGAGATGCCCCCCAATTCTTCTAAATTCCATGACAAAAACAGGAAAATAGTTTCCAGAAGTTCCCATTAATTCTGAAGGGAATTTTTATATTGGGGGGTTGGGGGGGAACTAAACCAGAGCTGATTGGGGTGGGATTGAAGAAATAAATTAGGAGCAGGAGGAGACCACTTGGGCCTTCAAACTTGCGGCGTCATTCAGCAAGATTATTACCCTACCGTCAACCCAATAGCCTTTTACCCACTTGCTTATCAAAGGTGTATCCACCTCTTAAATATATCTAAAAATATTAAAATCTTACAAATATTTAAAGATATGGCTATAGGAAGGATGTTGTGAAACCCGAAAGGATTCAGAAAAGATTTACCAGGATGTTGCTAGGGTCGGAGGGTTTGACCCATAGGGAGAGGCTGAATAGGCTGGGGCTATTTTCCCTCGAGTGTCGGAGGCTGAGGGGTGACCTTATAGAGGTTTATAAAATCATCAGGGGCATGGATGGGGTGACTAGACAAAGTTTTTTTTCCCCATGGTAGGGGAGTCCAAAACTAGAGGGCATTGGTTTAAGGTGGGAGGGGAAAGATTTAAAAGGGACCTAAGAAACAACATTTTCACGCAGAGGGTGGTGTGTGTATGGAATGAGCTGCCAGAGGAAGTGGTGGAGGCTGGTACAATTACAACATTTAAAAGGCATCTGGATGGGTATATGAATAGGAAGGGTTTAGAGAGATATGGGCTAAATGCTGGCAAACGGGACTAGATTTATTTAGGATATTTGGAAACCATGGACGAGTTGGACCGAAAGGTCTGTTTCCATACTCTATGATTCTTTGGTTCAGCTTCTATTGCCTTTTGAGGGAGCAGAGTTGCAAATACTCACCATTCTGTGAGAGAAATATCTTCTTATCTGTGCCAAATGGGCATCCCCTTATTTTGAAAGGGTGTCCTTCCAGTTTTGGGTTCTCCCACAAGAGGAAACACTCTCTCCACGTCTCTTCGGTCAAGTCCCCACAGGATCTTCTATGTTTCAATCAAGCCACCTCTTACTTTTCTAAACTCCAGTGAATACAAGTCCAGTCTGTCCAACCTTTCCCAACCCACCCTTTCCAGGTATTTGTCTGTTAAACCTTCTCTGAACCACACAAACTTGGTGTGGGATGTGATGGTGCAGTGGTAATATCACTGGTTTAGTAGTCCAGAACCTCAGGCTAATGTTCTGAGGATGAGAGTTTGAATCCTGCTGTGGTAGATTGTAGAATCATAGAATCCCTAAGGTGTGGAAGCAGGTCATTTGGCCCATCAATTCTGCACTGACCCTCTGAAGAACATCTGTAACCCTGCATTCCCCATGGCTAACCCAGCTAGCTGGCACATCCCTGGGCACTAAGGACAATTCATGCATGGCCAATCTACCCTAACCTGCACATTTTTGGATTGTGGGAGGAAACCGGAGCACCCGGAGGAAACCCACGCAGACACAGGGAGAATGTGCAAACTCCAAACAGACCCTGGGTGGATTCGAACCCTGGTCCCTGGCGCTGTGAGGCAGCAGTGCTAACCACTGAGACATCGTGCTGCCCCCAGTTGCAAAATTTGATGACAATCTGGAATTTTTTTCAAAAAATTGACCTGATGGAACCACTATCAATTGTGTTAAAAGCCCCATCTGATTTGCTAATGTCATTGAAGGAAATTAAATCTGCGCTTGGTCTAGAGCCAGACCCACAGTGATGTGATTAACAATAAAATGCTGCACTTAAGGACAGGAGAGGTGATGGCCTGGTGGTATTATCACTAGGCAATTAATCCAGGGACTGCCCTCCAACTCAGGTAATGTTGTGGGGACCTGGGTTCAAATCTCACCACCAGATGGTGAAATTTGAATTCAATTTTTTTAAAAAATCCAGAATTAAGAATCGAATAAGTCATTGTCAATTGTGGGGGGATAAAAACATGCATCTGGTTCACTCATGCCCTATAGGGATGAAAAGTGCTGTCTTTACTTGGTCTGGCATACATGTGACTCCAGATATATAATTATTAACCTAACCACATTTAGTGAATGAATAAAAAAAAAAATACAAATTAGAAATAAAAACAAGTCTCCATTTAGTTCTGAAATCATCTGCAGACAAAAAAATACCAGGCGCTGCAAAATGCAGTTTCTAGCAAACTGCAAAGGTTTCATTTATTTTTGTAACTGCATGTGTCTCCAGATGCCACTTGGCGTAGGGTATTCCAAGCAGAACAAAAGGCAGCAGGAGACCTGTCGATGTGTCCGTGATAGCGATGAGACAAGCTATATCGCTCCACAGTGCACCTGTCCCAACATTTGGTGAAGCGTTTGTCACCGGAGCTGTTAGAGTTCATAAAAATGCGACTAAAAAAAACACTGCACCTTTCCACATCTCAGAACATCCCGAAGCATCTCAGAGCCAGCCAAGTTGCTTTTTATTTGGCAAAATGTGGCCATTGTTTGTAACTCAAAGCCCCCCAAAATTGGTGGCTTAAGCAGAGGGTTTGAAAGCTGCCTTCAAGGCGCCCCGGTGGGCATCTGATTAGTGGGCTGTGGGCAATGATTGTGACGTGCGTTTGGATGGCGCCTATGACCCCATCCCAAGCTGTTTCAGAGCAACATTGTCAATCATTTATATAAATGATTTGGATGTGAATATAGGAGGAATGGTTAGTAAGTTTGCAGAAGACACCAAAATAGGAGGCATAGTGGACAGTGAAGAAGGTTACCTCAGAGTACAACAGGACCTTGATCAGATTGGCCAATGAGCGAAGGAATGCCAGATAACTTTTTAATTTAGATCAATGTGAGGTGCTGCGTTTTGGAAAGGCAAATCAGGGCAGGACTTACACACTTAATAGTAAGATCCTGGAGAGTGTTGCTGAACAAAGAGACCTTGAAGTGCAGGTTCATAGCTCCTTGAGTCGCAGGTAAAAAGGGTGGTGAAGAAGGCGTTTGGTACGCTTGCCTTTATCAGACAGTGCCTTGAGTATAGGAGTTGGGGGGTCATGTTGTGGTGGTACAGGACATTGGTTAGGCCACTTTTGGAATACTGCATTCAGTCCTGGTCTCCCTGCTATAGGAAGGATGCCGTTTAACTTGAAACGGTTCAGAAAAGATTTACAAGGACGTTGCCAGGGTTGGAGGGTTTGAGCTAAAGGGAGAGGCTGAATAGGCTGGGGCTATTTTCCCTGGAGCATCAGAGGCTGAGGGGTGATATTATAAATGTTTATAAACTCATGAGCAGCATGGATTAGGTAAATAGCCATGGTCTTTGCCCCGGGTGTGGGGGCAGTCCAAAACTAGAGGGGCATTGGTTTACGTTGAGAGGGGAAAGATTTAAAAGGGATCTAAGGGGTAACTTTTTCACACAGAGGGTGGTGTGTGTATGGAACAAGCTGCCAGGGGAAGTGGCAGAGGCTGGTACAATTACAACATTTAAAAGGCATCTGGATGGGCGTATGAATTGGAAGGGTTTAGAGGGATATGGGCCAAATGCTGGCAAATGGGACTAGATTTATTTAGGATATCTGGTAGGCATGGATGTGTTGGACCGAAGGGTCTGTTCCCGTGCTGTACAGATCTATGACTCTAAGCTTATGATGTCAGGAGTGATGAATGAATTGGATTTTGGGGGCGAATTAGGGAACAGAAGTCACGTATGTATCATTATTCAGAGCTGGGATGTGTGACAACAAAAAATCCAGATGAGACCGTAAAATATTAAAGCTATTGAATCCACTGTGGCCTCACTCACAGTCATGTGTCATAGGCTGAGAGAGAGGCAGCACTGCTATCTCTGAGCAAATACAGGATTTCTGACCAAGGGATAGTGGTACTAAACACATTCTCTAATTATCCTGTTCAGAAATGTTATAACATACCTCCAGAGCAGGTGGGACTTGAACCAGGGCCTTCCTGGCTCAGGAGTAGGAATATTACCACTGTGTCACAAACGTCTGTTGACCTCAGCAAGGAACTGTACCAAGTCCAACCTTCCAATAGAGTGGGGTTGTGTGTGTCTGTCTGTCCGTGTGTGTGTTGTCCGTGTGTGCGTGAGTGTGCCTGTGTATGAGTCTGAGAGTGTGTGTATGTTTCTGTGTGCCTCTCTGTGTCTGTATTTGTGTGTGTGTGTGTGTGTGTGTCTGTGTCTCTGTGTGTCTGTCTGTCTGCATCTCTGTGTGTGTCTGTGTGAGAGAGTGAGTGCCAGTGTGTGAAAGTATGAGATAGAGAGTATGTGAGAGAGTGAGAGTGTGTGTATATGAATCTGTGGGTGACTGTGTGTGTGTCCGTAGATAGGAGTGTGTGTCTGTGGCTGTGTGTGGGTCAGTGTATGCGTTTGCATGTGTGAGTGTGTGTGTGTGTGTGTGTGGTTTAGGGAGGAGGGAAGGGAGGGGCTAATTAGGCCAAGGCAGATAAACATAACTGAAATCTCTCGCTGCTTTGAGGTTGGAGCAATGGGGCAGGGGAATTTAACCTGGGCAAGAGTGCCCAGTGCTGTCAACTCACTCACACGGATTTAATTGGGAAAGGAAATTGGACTCAACATTGCCTGGATACTGCTCCGAGGCCCATTTCATCCCCAGGGAGTCAAGTCTAACTATGATGGAAATAGACAGCCAGGCAGGGGGACAGAGTTATTGGACTAAATCCCACTCCCAAATGGCGAGCAGCCTTGATTCTCATGTTGAAAATTCATCCTCATTTGAAACACATAAACTCTTCTGTCCACATTTGTAAGTGGAAATCTTCATTAACAAAAAGCTGGCCCTCTGCCAGCTGGTGTTACAGTGCCTCCTCTTGCTAAGAGGCTGTAATTACAGGTTTATATTGGCAATCCTCATTAGAAAAGCAGATGTGGGAACATTTATAATGGGAAGTATTTGACAAACACAGATTGACACGGTGGAAACTATAGGTTTACTGTGTTCCTAGTTACTTACTGGAGCATTTTCTCTTGCCCTCTCTCTATCCAAAGCTCACCCTTGGTACAATATTACCCTGTCTGCTGCCTCATCCAAACTACTGTCATTCCCTGTGAGCCTGAGTGTGTCAGCTGTTCAATGGCTCAGCGGTTAGTGCTGCTGCCTCACAGCTCCAGGGACCCAGGTTCAATCCCACCAATAGGCAACTGTTTGTATGGAGTTACACATTCTGCGTGGGTTTCCTCCCACAGTCCAAAGATTGGCCATGCTAAATTGCTCTGTAGCATTCAGGGATGTGTAGGTTATAGGGGGTGGGATTCTCTGAGGGCCAGTATGGACTTGTTGGGCCAAAGGGCCTGTTTCCACAGTGTGGGGATTTTATGATTCAATGGACTGTGGATGGCACTGTAGTTGAACTCAATTCAGCCCTGGGGTGAATAAGGGGTGCCAGCAATTCTTCCCTCTTCCTCCCTGTAACAATGTATGCATTCTCTTCCTTTTCAGGTAACAATCCCCTTCCTCCCTCAAAAGCTTCAACTGAACCTGCCTCCTCCGCATGTTTTTTCTAAAAACCATAGAATCTCTACAGTGCAGAAGCAGGCCCTTCAGCCCATCAAGTGCACACCAATCCTCCAATGAGCATTCCACCCAGACTCCACCCTACCCCTGTAACCCTGCATTTCCCACGTCTAACCCACACATCTTTGGACTGTGGGAGGGGACCAGAGCACCCAGAGGATCTCCACACAGACACAGGGAAAATGTGCAAACTCCGTGTAGACAGTTGCCCGAGGGTGGGATCAAACCCAGGTCCCTGGCGCTGTGAGGCAGCAGTGCTAACCACTGAGTCACTGTGCCTTTTAGGCCATGACATGCTGGAATCATAACCACTCACTCCTCAAAAAGTTTTTTCTCTTGGCCATTGACCTAATATCTATCTCCTCGATCTCTCCAATCGCCGATGTGAATTCTCCAAAGAAAGTCACAGTTTGGGTTGTGAGGCAGCAACCAGGAGCAGAGCTCTCAGCTGCCCTTGGCCCATCTCCTCTCAGACTCTCTCCCACAAACAGCAGCAGCTCTATTGAGAACGCGACTGGGATCTCAAGTGACCTCAGCTGTTTCTTTCTCGTACCCTAATGCAAGGGAATATTTTGGGAAAGTTTTAATCAATTTCCCTCTTCCTTCTCGTGACCTAAATGCAGGCAGACCAGGGATAAGAAGAGAGGCCTTGTCGTCTCCTGAGCCACCCACAGCCTACGCACTGAGCTCCTCAGAGAGCTTGCCATTTCTCCATTCTTTGGACTGATTACAGTAAATAGGCACAAAGCAACAAAAGGTCAATCTGTGGACAAGACTCTGATTGAAAGCCAACTCCAGTGAACCGTGCGTCATCAGTAAAGGATGTCAAATAGAATTACACAGAATGGTACTGCACTGAATCAGATCTTGTGCATTTTCTGGACAAAGTGGGGGCAGAGAGAGAAATATCATTGGACTAATTATCCAAATGTGCAGGTTTCAAACTGCAGCATGGGGAGAGTTTTCTCTTCCCTCCTACTGTGATCTTAAACTTCACTAAATCACTAAAATAAGTTTGAATGATCACTTGGTTTGCTGTTTCGTTATGTTTTAAGACAGGGAAATGTGGCAACAAATTTGCACACTGGAAGATCCTATAGACTGTACATGGAATGATACAGCACGGAAACAGACCCTTCGGTCCAACCAGTCCATGCCAACCATAATCCCAAACTAACCTAGTCCCACTTGCTTGTGCTTGGCCCATATCGCTCCCAACATGTCTTATTCATGTACTTATCCGAATTTCTTTTAATCTTAGTAACTGTACCACCACTTCCTCTTGGAAGTTCGTTCCACACACACATCACTCTCTGTGTAAAATAATTGCCCCTCATGTCCTTTTTAAATCTTTCTCGTCTCACCTTAAAAAATATTCCCCCTAGTCTTGGAAATCCCCCACCCTGGGGAAAAGACACCTGCCACTCACCTTATCTATACCCCTTATGATTTTATAAACATCAAGGAAGTCACCTCTCAACATCTGTATCCAAGTTGTAGGAGAGGCTGCATCGGCTGGGTTTGTTTTCCCTGGAGTGTTACAGGCTGAGGGGTGACCTTGTAGAGATTTATAAAATCATGAGGGTCAGAGATGAGGTGAATAGCTAAGATCTTTTTCCCCAGGATAGGGGAGTCCAAACTAGAGGGGCATAGGTTTAAGGTTAGAGAGGGGGGAAAGATTTAAATGGGACCTGCTGGGCAATTTTTTCATGCAGAGGGAGGTGTGCACATAAAATGAGCTGCCAGAGGAAGCGGTGGAGACAGAACAATTGCAACATTTAAAAGATTGCTAGTACATGGTTAGGAAAGGTTTGAAGAGATATGAGCCCAAAGCAGACTAGTTCAGTTCAGGATACCTGGTCGGCAGGGACGAGTTGGGCCGAAGGGTCTGTTTCCATGCTGTATGACTGTATCCAAGTGTGCATCCGTGGTAACATTCCCCAGCTTGATTTTAGTATGAGTGGGTTCACTGGGGTGTCCTGCAAGCCTGTCCCTCTCAGAATCTCACTGAAGGACTTACATGTTGCCCTGGAGGATCCAGTGGATCTTGCCTCCCGCTGTTCCCTGGACACGTCGATCGGCAGCGTGTGCTTCCTTCTGTGGGCTTCACCTGAAAGAGCAGGACTGACGGTCAGCGCACATAGCGATGCCCCCCAACACCCGACCCAACCTGAGGCTACAAGGGTTGTGGGCCTAGTGGGTAATGCCCCGTTCTAATGGTCTGGGGAGGCAAAAACAGAAATTGCTGGAAAAGCTCAGCAGGTCTGGCAGCATCTGTGGAGAGAGAAACAGAATTAATATTCTGAGTCCAGTGACACTTCTTCAGAATTTGCATTGCAAATCTCCTGCAGTTTTTTTTTAAAATCTTCTGTCATAAAACCTTCTCTGGTTCACTAAAGTCCTTTAGGGAAGTAAATCTGCCACCCTTACCCAGTCTGGCGCAACCATCTTCAGCTGCTTCATCAATGACCTTCCCTCCATCACAAGGTCAGAAGCCGGGATGTTCGCTGATGATTGCACAGCGTTCAGCACCAACTAGACGCCTCAGATACCAAAACAGTCCATTTTCAAATGCAACAAGATCTAGACAATATCCAGGCTTGGGCTGGCAAGTGGCAAATAACATTCCCGCCACACAAATGCCAGGCTATGACCATCTCCAATAAGAGACAATCTAACCACCGCCCCTTGACATTCAATGGTATTACCACGACTGAACCCCAAAAATCAACATCCTGGGGGTTATCATTGACCAGAAACTCAGCTGGACTCACCACATTAACATAGCAGCTACAAGAGCAGGTCAGACGCTAGGAATCCTGCAGTGAGTGACTCACCTCCTGACTCCCCAAAGCCTGTCCCACCATCTATAAGGCACAAGTCAGGAGTGGGATGGAATACTCCCCACTTGCCCTGGATGGGGGCAACCCCAACAACACTCGAGAAGCTCGACACAATCCAGGACAACACAGCCCCCGCTTCATGGGCACCATATCCACAAACATTCCACTCCCTCCTCCACTGACACTCAGTAGCAGCAGTGTGTACCATCTCCAAGGTGCCCTGCAGAAATTCACCAAAGATTCTCAGACAGCACCTTCCAAACCCATGACCCACTTCCATGTAGAAGGACAAGGGCAGCAGATACATGGGAACACCACCCCCTGCAAGTTCCCCTCACCATCCTGACTTGGAAATATATTGTTTTTCCTTCAGTGTCGCTGGGTCAAAATCCTGGACTTCCCTCGCTAAGGGCATTGTGGGTCTATCTACAGCACATGGACTGCAGCAGTTCAAGAAGGCAGCTCACCCCCACCTTCTCAAGGGGCAACTAGAGATGGGTAATAAATGCTGGCCCAGCCACATCCCATGAATTAAAAAGTGACTGCAGACCCACAGCAGTGTGGGTGACTGTCAACTGTTGTCTGGGCAATTATAGATGGATATAAACATTGATACAGCCAATGACATGCACATCCCCTGAACAAATAAAGGGAAGATAATGTTAGTTGATGCTGTAAGTGAACCTGCTTTTTAGCATCCCACACCATCAGCTATTGCTTCCACCCTCGTGAATTTATTTAGCCGCCCCATACTTTTTATTTCAGGTCCTTCATGCAGTGAACGGCAATGATCTAGAAAGTTCTGCCCAAGAGGAGAGCTAGGGGTGGCACAGTGGTTAGCACTGCTGCCTCACAGCACCAGGGACCAGGGTTCAATTCCACTCTTGGGTGACGTCTGTGTGGAGTTTGCACATTCTCCCTGCGTCTGTGCGGGTTTCCTCCCACAGTCCAAAGATGTGCAGGTTAGGTGGATTGGCCATGGGAAATTGCCTGTAGTGTTCATGGGGTGCCTAGATTAGGGGGGTTAAAGGTGGATAGGTCTGGGTGGGATGCTCTGAGGGTTGGTGTGGACTTGTTGCTGAAGGGCCTGTTTCCACACTGTAGGGATGTCTATGAGACAGAGACAGAGACTCAGACAGAATCAGAGACGATGACTACTTGAAGGACAAGGGAAATGACTGGATTCATTCAGAGGGCTAGCATTGACTTGATAGGCCAAAGGGCCTCCATGTCATCCCTAAATGGCTGCAAGACTCTAATAGCAAGTCCATGCAGGAGGGAGCTCCACTTCCTTAACAGTGTCTGGGTAAAGGTGGTTTTCTGAACTCCCTCAGAGATAAAAGGTACTGCAGATGCTGGAGAATCTGAGATAACAAGGTGTGGGGCTGAATGAACACAGCAGGTCAAGCAGCATCATAGGAGCAGGAAAACTTGACGTTTCGGGCCTA
>JAHRHZ010000001.1:4732746-4768040 GCA_024137785.1 Ginglymostoma cirratum
CCTCCCCACCCTCACACCCACACCTCCCAACCCACACACCTCCCCACCCTCACACCCACACCTCCCCACCCACACACCCATAAGTCTCCCCACCCTCACACACCCACACCCCTCCCCAGCCTCAAATACCCACACACCTCCCAACCACACATCCCTCCCACCCTCACACAACCACACACTTCCCCACCCTCACACACCTACACCCCTCCCCACCAACACACCCACACATCCCTCCCCACCCTCACACCCCTCCCCACTCTCACACCCACACACATCTCCCCACCCTCACACACCTACACCCCTCCCCACCTTCACACACCCACACACCTCCCCACCCTCACACACCCACACCCCTCCCCACCACACACATCCCCACCCACACCCTTCCCCACCCTCACACCCACACACCTCCCCATCCACACACCCACACTCTCCCCACCCTCACACCCACACACTTCCTCACCCACACACCCACACCCCCCCCACGCTCACACCTACATACCTCCCCACCCACACACCTCCCCACCCACACACACCTACACACCTCCCCACCCTCACACTCACACAAACACACACACCTCCCCACCCACACATACCCACACACTTCCCCACCCTCACACACACCTCCCCACCCTCACACCCACACCTCCCCACCCTCACACACACACACCTCTCTCTCTCACACACATACCTCGCACACACACTCACACACCTCTCACACACATACCTCACACACACACACACTCACAAATAGACACACACACCTCACACGCACTCACCTCACACACACACATACCTCACACACATACACACACACACCTCTCACTCACGCACACACTTAGACATCTACCTTCCCCTCTCACACACACAAACACACTCACTTCACATACACTTCATACTCACATGCACACACCTCGCACACACACTCACCTCACACACACATTCACAGCACACACTCACCTCCCCTTCACACACACCTCACACACACACATACCTCCACTTCACTCACTCTTCCTCCTCACTCACACACACACCTCACACACACCCCTCTCTCACACAGCAGCAAGTTGATTTATTCCTGAGAAATGGGATGGGGTGATGCAGGGTTAGGGAAACAGAGTCACAGGAGCAAAACACAGAGAGAGAGGGAAAATGAAAACAAACGAGAGAGAATAAGAGAAAGAACAAGTAAAGGAGAAATAGAAACAGATGAGAGAGAGATGCACAAGGAGGAAATGACAAATAGGGAATGGGTAAAACTGGTGAAGAGAGCAAAAGTGAAAGAGAGGAAAGAGACAGGGAGTAAGGGAGAGAGAGAATGAGATAAAAATCAGAAGGAGAGAAAGGAGAGGAGATGGGAGTGGGGGGAATGAATGGAGAGAATGAGATAAAATGAGAATTCGAGAGAGATAAAGAAATGACAAGAAATGAGAATGAGAGAGAGAGCCACAGTGAAAGACAGCAAAACTGAGAGAGGAAAAAGAGAGAGTGAAAGAAATGATAACAAGAGGAATGAGATAGACAACATAATTTCCAAAGCAGGAGAATGCAAATGAGAGAATGACAGAGAGAGAATAAATGACAGAGAATGAGTGAGAGGGAGAGACAGGCAACTAGAGAGAATGAAAAGAGAGAGAAACTGAACAGAAACGTCGACAGAGAACAGGAGAAGGAGGAATAAGAGAATTTCTTATTGAGATCAAGATCACTGTGTGATTTTGGCTTATTTTAACCATGAGAGGTCCATATCATCTTCATTCTGTGCCCAATCAGGAACAGAAGGATGCCATTCAGCCCATCAGGCCTGTTCTGCCAGTCAACAAGATCATCACCGATCTGTATCTGAACTCAGTTCACCTTTGAAGTAATAACAATGCAGAGTAGTTCTGGAGAAACTCAGCAGGTCTGGCAACATCAGAAATAGAGTTAATGTTTTGAGTCCAGTTTGAGTCTACTTCAGCTTTCAGAATACTCATAACACATTTCTGAAGAAGTGTCATATCGGACTCGAAACATTATCTCTGTATTTCCCACCACAGATGCTGCCAGATGTGCTGAGTTCCTCCAGCAATTTTAGGAGCACAGAAAGTAGGAGCAAGAGTAGGCCATTCAGCCCTTTGAGCTTGCTCCTCCATTCAATACAACCATGGCTGATCATCCAACTCAGTCCCTTGTTCCCACTTTTTCCCCATACCTCTTTGACCCTTTATCCCTAAGAACTATATCTAACTCCTTCTTGAGAACATTCAATGTTTAGCCTCAACCATAATCTGTGGCAGCGAATTCCACAGGGTCCCCACTCTCTTGGTGAAGACATTTCCCCTTAGCTAAGCCCTACATGGATTACCCGGTATTCTTAGACTGTTACTCTTGGTTCTGGACTCCCTAACATCAGGAACATCCTTCCTGTGCTAACCCTGTCTACTCCCTGGTAGAATTTCATAGGTTTCTATGAGATTCCTCCCTCTTTCTTCTAAACCCCAGTGAACATAGTTCTAACTGATCCAGTCTCTCTTCAGACGTCAATCCTACCATCCCAGGAATTAATCTGGAACAACTTCATTGGATCGTCAGATACGGAGATGGAAACTGCACACTGTCCCCCAGGTGTGGTCTCACCAAGGCCCTGTACAACTGCAGTAAGACATCCCTGCTCCTGTACTCAAAACCTCTTGCTATGGAGGCTCATGCGCCATTTTTACTCCTTCACCACCCGCATGCTTTTGGGGACACCCAGGTCTTGTTGCACCTCGCCCTTTCTCAAACCACCAACACTCAGATAATACCAGAGATAAAAGGTACTGCAGATGCTGGAGAATCCGAGATAACAAGGCGTCCTGCTCCTATGACTGCTCCTGTGTTCATCCAGCCCCACGCCTTGTTAACACTCAGATAATAATCTGTTTTTGCCACCAAAGTGAAGAAGATGCTACTTATCCACTTTGTCCTGTGTCTGCCCACTCTCTCAACTGGTCCAAGTCACCCATTGAATCATCTCTGTATCCTCCTCACTGCTCACCCTCCCAACCAACTTTCCACCATCTACAAACCTGGAAGATATTATATTTCGCCCCCGTGTCTAAACCATGATTGTGTATAGAATCATAGAAATTTACAATACAGAGTTCAAGTCATCATGCCTGTACAGCTAGGGACCTACAACGCCCTTCAGGGAGGGAATTCCAGGATTTTGACACTGAAGGATTGGTGATGTATTTCCAAGTCAGGATGGCGACTGTCCTGGAGGGGAACTTGAAGGGGATGGTGTTCCCATGTATCCATTGCGTGTTATGTTTGAAAAGGGATAGAAGGTCAGAGTATCTAACAGCAGCAAGATCTAACAGACAATCACATTCCAAGGCAGCAAGGTAGGCTGAGCTGTTTTCCTCCAAAACAGCCAAAGACATTATTGTGATGCCGTGTTCCTTTATTCATTCACAAGATGAGGACGTCGCTGGCCAGGCAGCATTTATTGCCCATCCCTAATTGCCCAGAGGGCAGTTCAGAGTCAACCACATTGCTGTGGGTATGGAGTCACATGTAGGCCCAAACCAGGTAAGGATGGCAGTTTCCTTTCCGAGTGAACCAGACGGGTTTTTCCGACAATCGACAATGGATTCACGGTCATCATTAGATTCTTAATTCTGGATACTCACTGAATTCAAATTCCACCATCTGCTGTGGCGGGATTTGAACCCACGACATTAGCTGGGTCTCAGGGTTAACAGGCCAGCGATAATACCTAATGGTACTATCACAACTAGAGTGTCATCGAACTCTTAAAGTGACAGTCCAGCATACATAACACTGCTTTTGTCCCTCTAGAGGGTAGGGAGCATGCGTTTGGAAAGTGTTATCAAAACAGCCCTGAAGGGGATAGGGTGGAGAAATGTGACTGAGAATTATTGGCTTCTGTGATAAATTTGACGCAGTGGTGTAATGATACTGTCACCAGATTATCAATCACTAACGAAAGCTCATACTCTAGAGACATGAGTTCAAAACCCATCAGGTGGTGAAATGTGAAAATAACATTGTGGAACTAAAAAGAACAATGACAACCATTGTCATTAAAAATCCAGGAACAAAAACAGAAGTTGCTGGAAAAGCTCAGCAGGTCTGGCAGCATCTGTGGAGGGAAAAAAACAGAGTTAAAGTTTTGGATCCGGTGACCCCTCCTCAGAAAATTCCATCTGGTTCACTAATGTCCTTCGGGGAAGGAAATCTGCCATCCTTACCTGGTCTGGCCTACAAGTGACTCCGGGGATACCAGGAGATGAGCTGCGTTTGGACATCCAGAAGGTGTTCGATGAAGTATCTCACACAAGGTTAAGTTATAAGGGCCCACAGCTTTGGATATAGGATGTTGGCTTGGATAAAGAATTGGCTAATGGGCAGGAAACATGCAGATCGGGATAAAAGGTTCTTTTCCATGAGGGTGACCCATGAACAGTGGGGTTCACAGGGGTCAGTGCTGGGACCACGACAGCTTACAATACGTACTGATAACTTGGAGGATGTGAGTGAATGTAGACTCAATGGGCTGAATGGCCTGCTCCTGCTCTTGTGTCTTATGGTCTAGTCTCACAGGCACAAACAGAATGGGCTGAATAGCCTCTTTCTGTGCTATAACCTTTCCAGGATCTTTTGCATCCAGGTAGGTGGGGCCTGGATTTATTTGTCACAGCCTAGAGGTGTCACCTTCGGCAGGTGCAGTCAGGTGTTTGAGGGGATGTGAAGGTGGCTCTGTGACAGTGCAAGCCCCTTCGATGTACCCCGCAAGCCTCACCTTCTTCCGTTTGCTCCTGATTCTAAGCAAACAAGCAGGGCGGTAACCCAGGCAACCGAGAGGAGAAAGAGAGAGAAAAAAACACCCCCGTTTCCCAGCACTGCTGCCCTTCACCTCTAGCAACACGGCTGTGAAATACTATAGCGAGTGGGTTTTATTAATGGGCACTTACAGGACACAGTATCTACTGGGGAGACAGACAGAATGAGGATGAACTGATTTCCTGTGTCTTTGTCCTTTCAGAGCCTTTGCTGACTGTGATCCAGGCTGTATTGATGGGTGTTTAAATGATGACAGAATTTTACAGTGCTGTAGATATTAAGAACAAAAGAGAAAGCTTCTTTTTGTTTTAAAGCTGTGGAACCTGAGAGATTTGGTTAGGTATACAGAACGAAGGGGAAAAAAAGGCTGGAAACACTCAGAAGGTCAGCTGGTATCTGTGGAGAGAGAGAGAGGGAGAGAGAGAGAGAGAAAGTATATGTTTCTATTTGACAACCAGCACATAATGGTGACCATGCAGATGCAGAGGGGAGTGAATCTGTGGAATTCTTTACCACAGAGGGCTGTTGAGGCTGCATTGTGTTTGAGGCCGAGAGGAACAGATTTTTAATCAGTAAGCGATTGAATTATGGGCTGTGGCAGGAAGGTGGAGTTGAGGATTATCCGACAACCATTATGTTATTGTAGAATCGATGGGCTGAATGGCCTCCCTCTGCCCATCGTGTCTCTGCTAGGTCTCGGATGAGTGTCGCTCCTTTGCCTCCTCCCCTTCATCCTTCTCAGATAACAGTTTATTGAACATTTCAGTGCCTCCAACACACTCTCAGGACTCATAGGGAGGCAATGGCCTAGTAAACTATCACTGGACTGTTATTCCAGAGAGCTAGATAATGTTCAGGGGACCCAGGTTCGAATCCCACCACGGCATATGATGGAATCTGAATTCTATAAATATCTGGAATTAAGAATCCAATGATGACCATGAATCTGTTGCCGATTATTGGGGGAAAAACCCATCTAGTTTGCTAATGTTAGGGAAGGAAACTGCCATCCTTACCTGGTCTGGCTTTCATGTGACTCCAGACCCACAGCAATGTGGTTGACTCTAGGCAATAAATAGCCAGCAATACCCTCATTCCATTCATGAGTTAAAAAAAAAATTCTTGATGCTGCTATTTCACATTTCACTGTTTGCTTGTTTGTCAATTAATTTAAAGCTGTGTCTTCTCCTTCCCAATTCACAAGCAGGAACACTTTTTATTTTCCATTTTCTGCTCTCTGATGTAAACAAATTCTCTCCGCAGATGTCATCTGACCTGCTGAGTTTTGTCACCTTTTTCGCGTGTTCTAATTTCAGACTAGCAGTGTTTACTTTTGTTAGAGAAAGTTAGCAAGAAGATAAGTGGCATGTCGGTCTTTATCACGCTGGGGATTGGAGTGTTTTATTTTCATTTACTCACAGGATGTGGGCATCTCTGGCTAGGCCAGGATTTATTGCCCAGGGGACAGTTAAGAGTCAACCACATTGCTGTGAGTCTGGAGTCACATGTCGACCAGCAGATTTCCTTCCCTAGCAAACTAGGTTCTTCCCCAAACAACCCAGAATGATTTCATAGAGATAGTAAGAACTGCCGATGCTGGAGTCAGAGGCAACGCAGTGTGGAGCTGGAGGAACGCAGCAGGCCAGGCAGCATCAGAGGAGCAGGGAAGTTGACGTTTCAGATCGGGACCCTTCTTCAGAAATTCAGACAATGGTTTCACAGACTTCATCAGACCCTTTAATTCCAGATTCAAATTCCACCAACTGCATTGCAGGACTTGAACCCAGGTTCCTAAGAACATTAGCTGTGTTGCTGGATTAGTAGCCTGGCGATAAATACCACTAGTCCATTACCTCTTCATAAATGCAGACATGAAAATTTGTGTAGGGTTTCCTGCCTGGAATACTCTGTGGAGTTTCGATCTAGAGAAGGATGCATTTGGATCATAGGCAGTAGTGCAAAAGATTTGCTTGATTGGTGTCTAAGATGAGAGGCTGGAGAAATTGGATCTGTATTCTCTAGAGTTCGGAAGAATGAGAGGTGAACTTATTGAAACAAAGATTCTGAAGGAGCACGACAAGAGCAGAAGCTGAAAGGTTGATTCGACTGACTGGGATATTTAAAACACCAGGGAACAATCTCAGGATAAAGGGATGATCGTTTAGGACTGAGGTGAGGAGAAATTTCATGACTCACGGTTATGAAACTTTGTAAATCCCTACTCCATCATTTAAGATGGACATAGATAAATCTCTGGACCCTCCACAAATTAAGGGTGAAAACAGATTTCAGTCAGAAGATCAGCTGCTACCATATTGAATGGTGGAGCAGGCTCAAGGATTTATTCCTGCTCATGTTTCTTACACAAGGAGACCATTCGGCCCCTTGATTCCTGCTATCAAGGGAGCTTTGTTTCCTTCCGCCTTTAAGAGTTAGTGCCATCCTTGAGTCACTGCTGCGTTTGGGATCTTGCTGTGTGCAGCTTGGCTGCTGCAAGTATTTATAAGGACAACCGCGCAAGGAGGATGAAAGGTGCCCTCAGGCCTTTCGGTCAATATGCCAGAGGAAGGCACTGGCATAGTGGTATTATTGCTAGGCTGTATTTTCCACGGACCCAGGTAGTGTTCTGGGGCTCTAGGTTCAAATCCTGCCACGGCAGATGGTGGAATTTGAATTCAATAAAAATCTGAAATCAAGAGTCTAATGATGACCATGAATCCATTGTCAGGAAAAACCCATCTGGTTCACTAATGTCCTTCAGGGAAGGAAATCTGGTCTACATGTGACTCCAGACCCACGGCGATGTGGTTGTCTCTTAACTGCCCTCTGGATGAAAAGAAAAGGATTACTGAGAGAGGACACTGGTGAGGGGTGTTAGGATTTTGCAAATAATAAATCTGCGAGGAGGGTGTGGGTGCTGGGGAAGAAGGCACGTGGAGGAGTCAGGAGCAAAATGTAGGTCACGCTGTCAGCTCACACACACCCCCATCAACCAAAACCGTTACCGAACAGCAGGAGCACAGATGAGCCTATGGATGATGTTGCTGTCTGTTCATTTTCCTGCCTGATTTATTGGAAGGGTGCGTCTAATTTACGTAATAGCTGTTTTGATTTAACTCAAGCTGTGCCGCAGTTTGGAGGTCTAAGTCTTTTCGGAGACAGAGAGGGTAAATGAATCTTTGACATCTGTAACAATTGGCAAAAAAAAATGAAATCCTGGGAGAATTCCTAGGGAGCTTTATATTTACTCAGAACATCATGTCACAGTGTGATATTAATTATTAGACACTGAGAGATCTTGTTAACATGAGATGAGCTCTCACATTCACATTTCTCTCTCAAATACATTGTTCCCATGGATGTTATGTCTTATTCCTACATAAGGGAAAAAAGTGATTAGCAAACACAACTTCGGGTCATATTGTCATTGAGATGTACAACATGGAAATAGACCCTTTGGTTCAACTGGCCGACAAGATATCCTAAATTAATATGGTCCCATTTGTCAGTATTTGGCCTCTATCCCTCTAAACCCTTCCTATTCAGTACCCATCCAGATGCCATTTAAATGTTGTAATTATACCAGCCTCCGCCACTTCCTCTGGCAGATCATTCCATACGTGCACCACCCTCTACATGAAACATTTGCCCCTTCAGTCCCTTTTAAATCTTTCCCCTCCCACCTTAAACCTATGCCCCTCTAGTTTTGGACTCCACTATCCTGGGGAAAAGAACTTGGCTGTTCACCCTATCTTTGCCTTTCATGAGTTTATAAACTTCCATAACGTCACCCCTCGGCCTCCAATGCTCTAGGGGAAAATAGCCCTGGGTTATTCAACCTCGAACCCTCCAATCCTGGCAAACATCCTTGTAAATCTTTTCTGAACCCTTTCAAGTTTCACAACATCTGTTCTATAGCAGGGAGACCAGAGCGAACGCAGTATTCCAAAAGTGACCCTAACCAATGTCCTGTACAGCCACAACATGACCCCCCAACTGCTGTACTCAATGCGCTGACCAATAAAGACAAACATAACGTATTTACAAAAGGGCATAAAGCACAGGAATAAAGGTAGGCCATTCAGCCCATCAAGTCTGCTCCACCATTCAATGAATTCGCAACTAATATTGACAATCCTCAGTTCGACTTTCCTGCACTTTCCCTATGACCTTTGATTCCTTCACTGACTAAAAATCTCAGCCTTGAGTACACTTAGTGACCCAGCCTTGACAGCCCCTCTGCAGTAAAGAATTCCAGATTCACTCCCCTCGAGAGAAGAAATTCCTCTTCATGTCTGAGATGATGCCTCTCTGGTTCTAGACTCTCCCACAAGAGGGAAACAACTTCTCCACATCTACCCCTTTAACGTAGCAAAACAGATGTAGACGCTTCTAAGGCGTGTATCTGGGCAAAATCGAAACCCTCGGTTGCCGTTGGAGATATAAGGTTGGAAAAGATGTGGGTTTTGATGCACCTCCGGAAGGAGAGTATTTTTATATATTCGCAGGGGGCTCTGGGGGTTCACTTGCTGGGTCAGCCTTTGCTATATCCATTCTAAATTGTTCTTGATGAGTCAGCCACATTGCTGTGGGTCTGGAGTCACATGGAGGCCAGACTGGCCCATTTCCCTCCTTAAAGGGCATTGCTGAAACCAAATGGGTTTTTGTAACAACACTTTCCTGCTCCTCAATCCTGATTATATTAAATAAAGATTCACCATCTGCTGATTCAAACCTGTGCTCCCAGTGCATTAGCCTGGGCCCCTGCATTACTAGTTTAGTGGCTCTGCCACCATCACTGGAAATACAGAGTTAAGGTTCGAGGTGGGTAAAGGAATGACCACCCATGGGGACGTGATGGAAATTTGAGGGGACGGAGGTGTTCACGAGATTGGAATTCTAATCGTGCAGTGGTTTAAATGGGCTGGTAGAGTTTAGAGAGACGGACAGGTGGGAGACATGGCCATCACAAGGAGGAGAATTAACTTCTGTCCCAAAGACAGCTAGTTAGGAGGCCAAGGTGTGTATGTGTTGACGTGGGAATCAAATATATTCCTGACCTCATCAATATCTTAGAGATAGCAAGAACTGCAGATGCTGGAGTCAGAGATAACACAGTGTGGAGCTGGAGGAACACAGCAGGCCAAGCAGCATCAGAGGACCAGGAAAGCTGACGTTTCAGGTTGGGACCCTTCTAAGGGTCCCAACCTCAAACGTCAACTTCCCTGCTCCCCTGATGCTGCCTGACCTACTGTGTTCCTCCAGCTCCACACTGCATTATCTTCATCAGTGTCTTGTAGAGTCATAGAGCCATTCAGCACTGAAACAGACCCTTCAGTTGAACTAGTCCATGCCAAACATTGTCCCAAACTGAACTAGTACCACCTGCCTGCTCCTATCCCATATCCCTCCAAACCTTTCCTTTTCATGTACTTATCCAAATATATTTGAGATGTTGTAACTGTTCCCACATCCACCACTTCCTCTGGAAGTTCATTCCACACATGAACCACTGTCAGTGTGAAAAAATTTTGCCCCCCATGTCTTTTTTAAATCTCTCTCCCCTCACCTTTAACATGTGCCCCCTAGTCTTGAAATCCCCCATCCTAGGGAAAAGACACCTACTATTCACCATATCTGTACCTCTCATTATTTTATAAACTTCAAAAAGGCTACCTCTCAACCTCCTACGCTCCAGTGAAAGCCTATCCAGCCTCTTCTTATAACTCAAACCCTCTGTTTCTGGCAACATACTGGTAAATCTCTTCTGAACCCTCTCCAGCTTAATAATATCCTTCCTATAGCAGGGGGACCAGAACTGGACATGACAGGAAGGGAGACTTGGGTGTGAAGCCTCAGTGTGTGAATAGCTTGCAGACGCTCACTACCAACATGGAAAACCCAGGGATTTAGGATGTTTTTAGGTGCCAAATTTTCACCATGGGGGAGTCACCCTCCAGTTCGCATGACTATACAATCCACACATGAACCCCGATTCTGAATGACCATAAGCTGATAGACTACAGTGGCATCACAGCCAAGTGTGATCTGTTTGTTACCTGACCTCTGCCTGCACACATGCACACTTTTCACTCAGGAGTGAGCACACCACTTGATTACCCTAACACATTTTAGGTAGAATCATAAGCAGACTGACCCCTGACACAGTAGACTGACGTACGAAGAAAGACCGGGCCAGTTAGAACTATATCTACGAGAGTTTCGATGGATTGAAGCGAGGGATCTCAAAGAACCCCATAAAATTCTTACAGGACTGGACAGGGTAAACCAGAAAGGATGTTCCTGATGACCAGAGAGTCTAGAACCAGGGTCACAATCTAAGGCCAAGGGTTACGCAATTTAGAACAGACAGGAAGAGAAATGTCTTCACCCAGAGAGTGGGGGAACCTGTGGAATTCCCTGCCACAGAAAGTGGTTGAGGCCAAAATATTTAACGTTTTCAAGGAGTTAGATATGGGTCTTGGGGCTAAAGGGTTCAAAGGATATGGAGAGAAAACAGGAGACAGGGGACCGAGTTGGATGATCAGCCATGAACATATTGAATGGAGGAGCAGGCTCGAAGGGCTGAATGGCCTACTCCTGCTCCTATTTGAATTCAACAAAAAATCTGGAATTTAGAGTCTAATGATGACCATGAACCATTGTAAATTGTCAGAAAAACCCATCTGGTTCACTGATGTCTCTTAAGGAAGGAAGCTGCCATCCTTACCTGGTCTGGCCTACATGTGACTCCAGACCCACAGCAATGTGGCTGACTCTTAATTGCCCTCTGGGCAACTAGGGATGGGCAATAAATGCTGGCCTAGACAGTGATGCCCCTCACCCTGTGAATGAATTTTTAAAAAGGCCATTCAACCCACCCAGTCCATACTGACTCTGTAGAGCAATCTAGTTCGTCCCATACCTACCCCAATTCCCTACAAGCTTTGGTGGCTGTTTTCTTCAGCATCCTGTTGGGTCTGGTCCAAGATTCCAATTGGGGGTCAGGTCCTTGAGACCAGAGCTGTGAAATAGACTTTGTCTTAAATTCTCTTGCTTAAAATTTCTTTTTTTTCCCTTAATTGTATCATCGTGGACTGTTATTCTGAACTTTTTAATCTCTTTATTTTTCTAATTTATTCCTATGATTTTGAATTTCTGTAATGCTGGACTTTTTAATTTCTTTAATTTTCTAAACATTTTTCCTAAGAATTTGTACTTGAAAAGCTGTACCTAGCTACCTAAAATGGTACCACAAGTGGTGACTTGTAAACTTTTCACCGCACTCATGTGAGTACTCGAGTACGTGAGTACAGTAAAGCTAATTCAATTTAATTCAGCTTACTTCGATCAGAAGTCCACCTGGTTTCCTTTCGAAACCATTGTCTCTACTTCAGGAAGAATGTACTGGTCCTGGAGCGGGTTCGGAGGAGATTCACTAGAATGGTCCCAGGAATGGAAAGCTTAACATATGAGGAACGTTTGAGGACTGTGGGACTATACTCATTGGAGTTTAGAAGGATGAGGGGGGATCTAACTTACAGAATACTGAATGGTCTGGATAGAGTGGAAGTTGGGAAGACGCTTCCACTGGTAGGAGAGACTAGGACCCGAGGGCACAGCCTTAGAGTAAAGGGAAGACCTTTTAGAACAGGGATAAGGAGAAACTTCTTCAGCCAGAGAGTGGTGAATCTATGGAATTCACTGCCACAGAAGGCTGTGGAGGCCAGGTCATTGAGTACATTTAAGACAGAGATAGATAGGTTCTTGATTATCAAGGGGATCAAGGGTTATGGGGAGAAATCAGGAGAATGGGGTTTAGGAACTTGTCATCCATGATTGAATGGTGGAGCAGACTCGATGGGCCGAATGGCCTAATTTCTGCTCCTACATCTTATGGTCTTACTTCCAGCCCCCTTGTAGTGAGCAAAGTCTAGTTAATTACCAATTCAGAAGTCATGGCACACCAGGGTTATAGTCCAACAGGTTTATTTGAAATCACAAGCTTTCGGAGCGCTGCTCCTTTGTCACCCAATGAAGGAGCAGCACACAGAAAGCTTGTGATTTCAAATAAACGTGTTGGACTGCAACCTGGTTTCTGACCTTGGCCACCCCAGTCCAACAGTGGCACCTCCACATCACGCTTAGTTACCAATTCAGAGTTCAGCTAAATTAACACAGAGCATCCTTCGATCTGGGCTTGGTCCCCATTGGCGTGGCACAGTGACTCAGTCAGACCCCATGGACCGATATACCTAGAATCAAGTGCCTTTCTCAGTCTCAGTCCAATCACCGACTCCCCGAGACAAGCCAAAGCCAGCACTGAAGCCGGTTTGGGTGGCTGATATATTTGAACCACTGGATGAAGATTATTTAACAGCCAACCAGCCCTTTAAAAAGCAACAGAATCAGCGCTTTATCATGAAGATGATACTACACAGGCCTCCAGACAATTGAGTGCAGACAGAGAGAGTGCCACTAGAGGCAAGGTTTGTGTGGCCAATGAAAGTCTGAAGTTTAAATGTCTAAATTAGCCCCGAGGATTTTACAGAAAAGTGCCTGTTTTGCAGTGAATTCCAGCTCTCTCTTTCTCATTAAAGCAGCCCTCCAGTGACATATCCCTCATGTCAATCTAGAGAAAGGGAACACAAACAAACCCTTTAACCCTGGGAGGCCAATACAGCCATTAATTCTGAAGTGCACACAGATCTCCCCTTTGTCTGGCGCTACAGCAGTGAGCCAACAGTACAGCCATAGGACAGAAAAACGGGAGAATCGCAAATAGATGCACATTGGAATTCAGGACAAACTTGCAGCACACGAAGCCATTTGGCCCATCCTGTCCATGATGGATGAAAAGTCATCCAGCCCAATCCCACTTTCTAGCTATATTTTGCCCTTTTTTTTAAAAAACAGAATGTGGGCATGTTACCCATCCCCAATTGCCTCATTAAGTGGCTTTATCAGCCATTTCAAAGGGCAGTTAAACAGTCAACTGCATTGATGGGGTTTTAGGGTGGCACGGTGGCTCAGTGGTTAGCACTGCTGCCTCAGGGAGCCGGGTTTGATTCCATCCTCAGGCAACTGTCTGTGTGCAGTTTGCACATTCTCCTTGTGTCTGCGTGGGTTTCCTCTGGGTGCTCCGGTTTCCTCCCACAGTCTAAAGACGTGCGGGTTAGGGTGGATTGGCCATGCTAAATTACCCATAGTGCCCAGGGATGTGCACTGTAGGTGGGTTAGCCAGGGAGGGTTACAGGGATAGGGTGAGTCTGAGTGGACTAGATGGGCCAAATGACCTGTTCTCACACTGTAATGATTCTACGATGTGAGGTTGCAGTCACGTGTGGGTAAGGACACCAGATTTCCTTCTCTAAAGGGCGTTAGTGAACCTGAGGGGGGTTTTATGCCAATTGCATAGCCACCATTATTGAGACTCACCTTCAGTTCCATCTTGATTAGGCTCTGCTGTGATGGGATTCAACCCCAAGCTGAGTCTCTGGAAGTCCAGGGCAGTGACATTACCACTGTCTCCCCCTTGCTCAGCAGTACTGGAGAGGACAAATCCACATCTGCATGTTCTGCCACCACCCTTTTGAATTCAGCCTGCCCCTCTGAACACCCCCACCGGTCGGGCAGGAAGAGTTTTTTTAATAAAGATTTCCCTTTGTGTGAAGAAATACTTACTGACACCAGTCCCACCCCCCAACTCCGTGTGGATTCTAGCAATCCCTGCCAAGAGCAGAAGAGGATAGTTAGTTTGTGTGCCTCTAAGAACGATGTCTACACCCCAAACCGTTGTGGAATCTTAACCCCAGGAAGAAAACTGCAAAATATGGTTGCAGAAGAAGAAAATCTGCAGTGTCCTGATGCTCATGGGATGTTGCTGGCTGGGATAGTGGTGGTGGGCAGCCTTCTTAAGCTGTTGCAGTCCACAGGGAGTGCTGTACGGGCACCTTAGGGAAAGAGTTCCAGGATTTTGAACAGCGACGCTATAGGAACAGCGATACATTTCCAAGCCAAATGGCAAGTGGACTAGTGCCTTACCTCCATCTTAGGCAGCTCTTCAAGACGAAGGATGACTTAACAGAAGACAGGAAACACAGGGCTGTTTAAAACCAGGAGATACATTGTTAATGATAGCAAGAACTGCCGATGCTGGAGTCTGAGATAACACGGTGTGGAGCTGGAGGAACACAGCAGGTCAGGCAGCATCAGAGCAGCAGGAAAGCCGACCTTTCGGGTCAGGATTCAAAATTTCTGAAGAAGGGTCCAGACCCGAAACTTTCCTGCTCCTCTGATGCTGCCTGGCCCGCTGTGCTCCTCCAGCTCCACACGGTGATACACTGTCAGTGTAAGGCGATAAATGTAGGAACAAGGAGCCAATATTAACTTGGGGATCTCTGCACAAGCGAGCAACACTCGATTTGAACCCTGAGCCACTCAATCAACTAACTTATCTCAATAACCTGGTGCACATGGCAACATATGGAAATGATGTCAAGCTGGCAACCTGCAGCAGATGAGGTGATGCTAACACAGTGCGCAGATGGCAAGTTAAACTTTAGAAGGGGTTCACATAGGTCTGGTTACGCTGAACTCAGAAGCAAATAAACCTGACAATCAAACTGCTTTGTCTGCTCCAGAGTCTCCAACTGCTCTTTCATAGAATCCCTGCAGTGTTGGCCATTCAGCCCAACAAGTTCACACCAACTGTCCAAAGATCATCCCACCCAGACTCATTCCCTATCCCACCCTAACCCTGCAACCCCCATAGCTAATCCACCTAACCTAAACATCCCTGCACTGTGGGAGAAAACCAGAGTAGCCAGTGGAAACACACACATAGACATGGAGAGAACGTTCAAACTCCACACAGACAGTTACCAGAGGCTGGAATTGAACCCGGGGTCCCTGGCACCGAGAGGCAGCAGTGCTAACCACTGAGCCACCATGCTGCCCTCTTGTATTATACCATTCCATTTCATCCCTGCCCCATCAGCCCCCGCAAAACCCATGAGGGATGACGATTTTGCAGTCACCCATTATGCATTGCTACTAGTCCTGTCAACCCAGAGCTCACTGACCTTAACTGTCTCCTGTTCCACCTCAAACTTAGAAATTACAAATCATCTTTTTGAAATCACTCCAAGGCCTGTACCCTCCCAATTGCTGTAACTTCCTCCAGGCCTATAAGCCTCCAAGAACTCAGTATTCCTCGAATTCTGGTCTCTATGCAGTTTCCATTTTGCTGGTCTTCCAGTGCTGGCTGTGTTTCCAGGTGTTCTGAAATTCTCTCCCTCAACCAACCTCTCTTTCCACCTTATGCCTCTTCTGCAGTACTGTGTCCAGTGCTGGTCTCCCTGTTATAGGAAGGATATTATTAAGCTGGAGAGGGTTCAAGAAAAGATTTACCAGGATGTTGCTGGAAATGAATGGTTTGAGTTATAATGAGGGGCTGGGGCTATTTTCCCTCGAGTGTCGGAGATTGAGAGGTGACCTTATAGAGGTTTATAAAATCATGAGGGGCACGGATAGGGTGAATAGCCAAGGTCTTTTCCCCGGGGTAGGGAATAGGTTTAAGGTGAGAGGGGAAAGACTTAAAAGGGACCTAAGAGAGAACATTTTCACGCAGAGGGTGGCGCACATATCAAATGAGCTGCCAGAGGAAGTGGTGGAGGCTGGTACAATGACAACATTTAAAATGCATCTGGATGGGTACATGAATAGGAGGGGTTTAGAGGGATATGGGCCAAATGCTGGCAAATGGGACTAGATTAATTTAGGATATCTGGTTGGCAAGGACAATTTGGACTGAAGGGTCTGTTTCCATGTTGTACAGCTCTATGACTCTAAATGGCTCCAATAAGCCACTCGGTTCAAGGGCAATTAGGAATGGGCAACACATAGTGGTCTCATCAGGGACATCCACATAACTCTGCCCTCTGATTCCTGATGGATATTGCCTGGACTGGAACAATCCAGCAATGAAGGGGGACTAAAGAGGCTGGGGTTGTATTCCTTAGAGCAGAGAACATTGAGGATGGACTGATTAAGGTGTGCAAGTTATGACGAGCATTGATAGGGAGAAACCTTCCCCCTTTGTGGAGAGATGTAACCATGGGGTAAAGTTTTAAGAAGCTGTAAGCAGGGGGTATCTGAAATTCACTACCTGAAAAAGGTAGTAAGAGGTAGAAATTGGTAGGACAATTAGATGAGCACTTGAAATGCTGTAGCTTTCAAGGCTACGGGAAGGGCCCTCTTGTGGCACAGTGGTAGTGTCCCTACCCCTGAAAAGAGAGACCCAGGTTCAAGTTCCACCTGCTTCAGTGATGTTATTACATCACTGAACAGGCTGGTTAGAAATAGTACAAGGCTTTAGACCAAGTATTGGAAAGTGAGACTAGAATTGATGCTGGATGGCTGGCACAGACAGGATGGACTGAATGGCCTTTTCTGCAACTGCTTTTCTAAAAACTCTTTTGACTCTTATCCTTCTGTTGGTGGAAATGTTTTCTCTTTACTTTCTGTATACAAACAAATCTGAACTTTCAAAATTGCTATCAAATCGCTCCTTGACTTACTTGATTCCAAGGAGAGAAATCCCAGAATGTCTTGTTTCCATTTCAACCCCTTGTCAGACCTTACTTGAACACTTCTTCGCTCAGACGCTGCAGCTGGACCACCATTGTCTTGGCACAAATCCACAGCCACCCACAAGTTCTGAGAAGGGACTGAGAGATTTTGGACGGAGCGAGGGTCCAGTTGGGGAAAGCAGTTGCATGGATTTCCAGCTATCGGAGCTGCAGTCACATTACATCAAGCCCTTCAAACCCCAAAGTGGCTTAAAAACCTGACGCTGTGCAGGTGGATCTTCACTGGCAGAAGCATTTCAAGCAAGCACTTAAGTGTTGGAACGTCTCATCGTGTTCCTGCCAATAACTGAATAAAGAGATTGCACTCTCCAGAAGCGAGCTTTTGTGAAACATTATTCCAGTGTCTCAAAAAATCTGTGTTTTAATTTTCTTCCATTCCTGTCTGAGCTTTCTACTTCGAGGAACTGATCAAACCCAATTTTGTTCTTTGGACACTGCCCAACTTGCAATACCCCACTGTCTACAGTGGGCATTAGGGCTTCCTCTCTGCCCTAGACCTGAAAAGCCAATTGGCAAATCAAGGGGCACCATCCGCACTTACAGAGGGGCTGAAGCAAATAAAATAGAATGGCTTCTGGTGTTGGGCCTCATTGGCAAATTGGAAACGGGGAGGAGGAGGGGTCAACAGGCAATTTGCAATCTTCACCCATTAAATATTGAATGCAATCAGCAGGTCAGGCAGCCCTCCCAAAGGAAGACAAAAGAAGTGTTAATACATTCAGATAGGACTGGAAAATGATATAAAAATATAAATATAAAAATAGGCTGGGTAGGCGGAGACATTTTTCACTGAAGCATATGAGATTGAGAGGTGACCTTTTAGACATTTATACAATTATGAGGGGTAGAATAGGGTTAATGGCAAGTGTCTTTACCTGAGGATGGAAGATTTCAAGACTAGGAGCACATTTTGAAGATGAGAAGAGAAAGATTTAAAAAAAGAGACATGGGGCAGTTTTTGTTTTTACACAAGAGAGTGGTTCGTGTGTGGAATGAACTTCTTGAGGAAGTGGTGGATGTGGCTACAGTTACGTTTAAAAGGCATTTGGATAAGAACATGAATAGGAAAAGTTTGGAGGGTTATGAGCAAGGACCAGGCAGGTGGGACTAGTTTAGTTTAGGATTATGGTCGGCATGGACTGGTTGGACCGAAGGGTCTGTTTCTGCGCTGTATGACTCGGTGACAGCACGTACTGATCAATACAATATATTGTTAAGAATTACATTACGACAAATTTAAGATGGTCAGAAGGGTTCGCACTGTGGCTCACTTGCGTTTGCCAGGAGCTTTCAGAGATAGTAAGAACTGGGAGTTAGAGATAACACAGTGTGGAGCTGGAGGAACACAGCAGGCCAGCAGCTTCAGAGGAGCAGGAAAGTTGATATTTCGGGTTGGGACCCTTCTTCAGAAGTCTGAAGATTTCAGAAAACCATTTCTGAAGAAGTTTCCCAACCCAAAACATCAACTTTCCTGCTCCTCTGATGGTGCCTGGCCTGCTGTGTTCCTCCAGCTCCACACTGCGTTATTGCTGCACAGTTTCTTACGCTGCAGTAAAAAGGGAACACGCTCAAGCCTAGCATTCCTTTATGAATTAAACAAAAGCATGGTGGGGGCAATAGTTTGTTCGATTCACAGAGAAACCTCGGAGTCAACTAATCAGCACCTTTTTTGGTACACCACGTAAACTGCTGCACTCAGACAATTTGGCATTCTTGTGCCTGTGCTGGTGGGTGTGAGATAAAAAGCTTCCACAGCGTGTCTCCTTTTTCGGGAATACTGGAGTTAGTGTTATATCAAGGAAGGGTCATTCCCTGAAGTCTTAACGCTGCGTAACTTGTTGGAAAACCTGACAGATTTTGGCCTGACCTGCACAGCATTTCCAACACTGTCTCTTTGCATTTGGCCTGCAGAATTTCCACTCTTCAATTTAAAAAGTAGAAATATTTACAGAACCACAAAATATTCCGGTGTAGAATAGAATAGAATATCCTTTATTGTCACTTGTACTCCAGTACAGGAGTACAGTGAAAAGTTTTTACAATGGCTGCCTGTTAATGGCGCCATCTTAGGTACAAATCTTACAGGGTTAAAAAAATTGTTGTTATACAAAGGAGGATTAAAAGGAAAGCAGAAGCATCACTTACAGTGTCTGGGAATGTGGTAGTTATAACATTTGGAAAAGGATTCAAATTACTGTCCGGTAAACAATTCCAAACAGCTGCAGCTCGACAGGTTTGGCACCAGGCCACAGTCCAGCAACCGTCCTGCATCGCTCTAGCCTCCGGACCGCTCCTCACCAGCACTTTGCAGCCACAAGGTAGGTCGTGCAGTACCAGGATTTGCTTTACCACGTGCCGCTCCAGAACCCGGGGATCGCCAGCTGCCGTCGCTCTGGGACTTGGGCCGGCCCGTGCTCGTTCTGCTGCTGTTTCTCCGGGATATGGCCCGTGCGTGCTCCGCTGCGGGATACGGCCCGCGCGCACTTACCTCCTGCCCAGTCTCCAATCACAACTCCAGGTAGGAGTAGTTGAAAGTTTGAGGGGTGGGGGAGGTGGGAAGAAACAAAATACTGCAAGGGGCGGGGGGGGAAAAAAAAACAGAAAGGTAAAGGAACAGGAACTGGTGAGCCCCCCCTACCCCCCGGTGGTGTCCATTCGGCCTTTTACGTCTGCTGGGCTGCTCAGTAAGATCACGGCTGATCTTCTGCCAGAAGTCCACTTCCTGATGATCCCCATGTTCCTTAATTGTCGTGGTACCTAAAAATATATCAATCCCTGACTTAAATATGATCAATGACAGCTCTCTGGGGTACTGCTGCAGTACCAGGAGGTTCAGCTTTTCAGATGAAAGGTTAATCTAAGTTACTATGTGCCCCCTTGAATGAATGCAACAAATCCACTGCATTATTCAAAATTAGGCAATCCAGCTGTTTCTGGGATCCTGCTGTGTACAAAGTGGCACCTTAGACCATGAGATATAGGGGCAGAATTAGGCCACTTTAGTTTATCAAGTCTACTCCGTCATTCAATCATTTCTGATAAGTTTCTCAACCCCATTTTCCTGACTTCATCCTGTAACCCTGACTAATCAAGAACCAATCCATCTCATGACTTGGCCTCCTCAGCCCTCTGCAGCAACAAGTTTCCCAGATTCTCTACCCTCAGGCTGGAGAAATTCCTCCTTATCTCAGTTCCAAAGAGTTGTTCCTTTACTCTGAGGCTATGCCACTTGGATTAATGAGAGGTATTGCATTTTGGTAAAACAAACAAGGGCGGAACTCATGCAATTAAAAGTAGTGTTGTAGAACAGACAGACCTAGGGGTTCCCATACATAATTCTTTTAAATTTGCATCACATATACATAGGGTGGTTAAGAAGGTGTTTAGCACGCTTGCCTTCATTGCTCCGTCCTTTGAGTACAGAAATTGGGACGTCATGTTGAGGTTGTAGAAGATGCTGGTGAGGCCTCTACTGGAGCACTGTGTCCATTTCTGGTCTCCCCATTATAGGAAGGACATTATAAAGCTGGACAGGGTTCAGAAAAGATTTTTCAGGATGTTGCCAGGAATGGAAGGTTAGAATTATAGGGAGGTTGGAACTTTTTTCAGTGGAGCATAGGAGATTGAGGGATGATCTTACAGAGGTTTATAAAATCATGAGGGGCATAGATAAGTTGAATGGTGCATTTCAAAACTAGGAACGTATCTTTCAGGTGAAAGGAGAAAGATTTTTAAAAAGGATATGAGGGGCTTTTTTTTTTTTAAACACAGAGCACAGTTCATGTGTGGAATGAAATTCCAGAAGAATTAGTGGATGCGGGTAGAGTTACAACGTTTAAAAGACATTTGCATAAGAACATGAATAAGAAAAGTTTCGGGGGTTGTGGACCAGGAGCAGGCAGGTGGGACTAGTTTAGTTTGGGATTATGGTCAGCACGAACTGGTTGGACTAAAGGGTCTGTTTCCGTTCTGTATGACTCTATGACTCTCCAATTTGTGGAAACACCTTCTCCATGTCTACTCTATCCAGGCCTCGCAGTACTCTGTTGGTTTCTGTGAGGTCCCCCCCGCATCCTTCTAAACTTCCTTAAGTACAGACCCAGAGTCCTCAAACACTCCTCATATGACAAACACTTCATCCCCAGAATAATTCATGTGAACTTCTTCTGGACACCCTGTAAAGTCAGCACATCCTTCTTTAGAAATGGGGTCTAAAACCGCTCACAATATTCCAAAGTCTTGGCAGTACATCTCCCCTTTAGCTCTCGAAATGAATGCTAACACTGTATTTGCCTTCCTAACTGCCAACTAAACCTGCATGTTAACCTTAAGAGAATCCCAACTGTACAATGTAAACTTAAAACTAAAATAAGACCTGGCTGCTTGTGAAGTGTTTTGGGGCATCCAGATGTAGTTTGTGATTGCTGTAAAAATCAAGTGTTCCATGCGGCACGTTATCCAGACAATGAATCAAAAAGAGAGGTGAAAGCTGCCATAGCCCCAGAGGACCATAAGGTGCTCTCTCATCAGAGATAGACGGTTGCTCCCGGGGGTCACCATGACTCAGACGAGGGGGTGAGGTTGTGAAGGTGGGCCTTTTGGCTGATACTGAAATTGAACCGAGGCTATTGGCATTGCCACGCATCGAAAACGTGCTAATTGAGCTAACCAACTCCAAGACAGATAGTGACCACCCCATTTATTAAATATACATTATGTATTTTCTTTAAAAATAAAGAAAAAAAAACACTCGTGCTGACACATGGGTTGCTGTTCAAATGATTCAGTGACATCTCACCCAGTGTGCTTAAAAAGAGAGATAGCCAATGGTTCATCAGCATCTCACACCTGAGCACAGAAAGGTCACACTGAGGAAAAAAAAAGGCATGTTTTGCTGAGGCTTTTTTTTGTAACTGTGGCTTTGAGCAAATAATCAGATGGAGTGGATGCGGAATTTGGGATGGAGCTGTCGGAAGTTGCTGCTCTGATGCAACCAGTTTCCTCCGCACCTGGTTTAAATTTAAACAAGTCTTAGCAGTTAACTATCAGTCGACCATTTTGCTGGTGCATTCTCTAAGGCAACACCCCCACCAATCAGAGTCCACTTGCCAATCAATCAGCACTCTTCTTTTTTCCCCTAAAGTAGCATAAAAGTGTCAAACCCCACCCCTTAAACTGGCATTCTTGTGAACTGTCCTGATGAGCAAAAGAAGGAAAGCTTCAACACCATAGCTTTTTCTCAGCAGTGCTCAGGGGCTCTGTAACACCATACGAGCATTCATATACCACAGACAGATAAGACCATGTTGTGGCAGCACCTAGTCATAAAACATTACACAAAAAGAATGTCCACAGACAGTTCTCTCCAAACCTGGGTCAATCCTGGTGCAACGTGATCGGGGCTATTTACATTGCTGCATTTTAACCAGCTGCAGATCCGCCTGGTTAAAATACCTGGTGTAGACCTGGTCGAACATCTCCTTGCAAGGAATGAAGGCATGCAGACGGGAGCAGATGAGGAAGGAACCAGCCATTTTGCGATGGAGGGAGTAGGATTCCTCAGGGGGAGGAGTCAAACGGTGCTTCAGCATCACTGGGATCAGGCTCTGGATCCGCCGGGTGGTGTCCTGACTCCCAAAGTCAAAGGATTCTGGCTGAGCAAACGCCTTCCCAAGGGTCATGACCGCGTCAATGTGAGCATCCTCAAACACCTGAAAGCAACATAGCAAACCGGTTCCATCAGGACAGTCAGAGGCACAGTAACCTCAAGTACAGCCACCAGGATGGGGACCATGTACCAGGTGCAGGTGCAGAAGCACAGCAATAAATCGCTGTGCCTCAGCAATTCACACATCCAGTCATCCAAACTAGGACACTGACCACATTCCCTACCCCACTTCACTGCTACTTGAAATGTCCGTGAAAGCTCAATGCCATCAAGAACAAAGCACCCATCAGATTGGCATCACATCTACCTCAACCAACACAGGTCAGGGGCAGTGTCTACATCTACAAGATGCACTGCAGCAACTCACGAGGCTTTTTAGACAGCACCTTCCAAACCTGCAATCCCCACACTTTTAACAGGATGATGGTAGCAGATACACAGGAACACCACATCCTGGTGGGGCAGCACGGTGGCTCAGTGGTTAGCGCTGCTGCCTCACAGTGCCAGCGACCTGGGTTCAATTCCACCCTTGGGCAACTGTCTGTGCGGGGTTTGCACATTCTCCCTGTGTCTGCGTGGCTTTCCTCCTACAGCCCAAAGATGTGCAGGGTAGGTGGACTGGCCGTGCTAGATTGTCCAGGGATGTTTTGGTTAGATGGGTTAGATGTGGGAAATGCAGGCATAAGGGAATGGGTCTGGATGGGATGTTCTTCAGAGGGGCGGTATGGACTTGTTGGGACTCTATGATCACCCCCTGCAAGCTCCCCTCCCAGCCACTCACCATCCTGACTTGGAAATATAGGGCTTTTCTTTAAGTGTCACTGGGTCACTCCCCACTTCGCTGCACTCAGTGCAGCATTTCAAGAAATGTCTTCACCCAGAGAGTGGGGGAGCCTGTGGAATTCTTTGCTATCGAGAACAATTGAGGCCTAAACGTTGAACGCTTTCAAGGAGGAGTTAGATATAGTTCTCAGGGCTAAGCGGATCAAAGGGTATGGGAAAGAAAGTGGGAACAGTTGGACGATCAGCCACGATCATATCGAATGGCAGAGCAGGCTGGAGGGGCCGAACGGCCTACTACTGCTCCTCGTTTCCATGCTTCAATGTAAGAAGGCAGATCACTGCTGCTTTCTCAGGGGCAATCAAGGGTAGGCAACAAACGCTGCCCACATCCTATGAAATAATCATTTTTAAAAAGTAACAAATTAAAACACAGGAGGTGGCTAATTAGCCTGTTGAAATGGTTCCACCATTCAATGAGATCACGCTTGATTTGTATCTCAACTCACCCTAACAAACATTTGTCAAACTCAGCAGTGAAATTTTCAATTAACCTCTTGCGCAGCCTCAACCGACCTTTTAAGGGAGGGAGTGCCCGATATCTACCCTAATGTTTTCCTCTTCTGCGTGGACCTCCATGGTCTGGGCACAGCACAGAATCAGAAGTCGATGCTGCGTCAGTGTCAACACGTTGCGTGCAGAACCTTCGAAGGAACATTAGTCCTGAGTGGGAGGCAGTTCTTCCTGATATCGCCCCCTGAGGGGCCCTGCTGTAGTTTGAAGGTTCCGTGCTCCCCAGCAGATAAGCGCGGGACTTGCCTTGGTCTCGTAGCCGGTGAGGAACTTCAGATCTCGGGACTTCTGTAAGACTTTGTCTCGATCGCCGTCAGCAGCTGCTCGGACGACCTGCACGAGAAGGTACCATGCATCACAACATGAGGGTGCAAGGAAGAAATTAAAAGTGGCAATGATTGGTCCTGAAAGCTGAGGGCAATGCCGAGGCTCACCACTGATTGGTACATGGCCCAGATCCAAGACTTTTCTGGCAACGAGGATGGGATTCAGGAAAACGTCTAAGAGAAGGGAAAAAGCAACCTGATGCTCTGGAGACATTCTGTATTCCAGGGTGGAAATCTGGATTCGGGTCTGTAGCTAATATGTTAACACAATTAGGACCCCTGAAAGGATGGGGGAACGGTTGTAATTGGTAAGAGAAAGAACTGGAGGCCAGGTTTCTGCACTGTGCAAGTGCACTAAACCTTGTAGGAGTGTTAACTCATTGTGGTCTGGTTTGAATGCACTTTTGCTTGTTGGCTGCTAAATGTCATCTTGTACAATTTGCGTGTTTTTGTTCCCTAGAGCTCGAGACCTGGGGATACTTTGAAGTTAGTTTGCATTTTGGGAACGTATGGTGATTTGAAAGTGTGTTGTGTGTCTGCATCAGTGTGGGACATGTATGGTTAATGTAATGTCTTTTTAAGAAATCATCAGTGGCTCTGTAAAGCAAAAATCTGCGAAATGTTGATTCATAAGTTTGGTTTGCAAAGCTTGGTACAAATTTACGTTTTGGAATTGGCTCCTTGATGTGTTTGGACTTGGGTAAATTTTAACTTCATAAATTACCATGTTTGGAATTTCATTTTCTGGCCAGAGTGAACTCCCAAATACTGTTTTAACATGAGTAAATCTTTAATTCCAGATGATAAGTTGGACTCATTGTTAATATCCAAGTAATAGGGGCATTGGAATAATGAAAATGCAAATCTCTGTGGCGGGGAGTTTAGGAAAGACAAACTTAGCAAATGGGTGGATTTTTTCTTCTTTCAAGGAGGAGGAGAGACAGATGACAGAATTACATGCAGCAGTTTGCACCCCACCCCATTTTTTGAATCCAAAGTAGATTAATAATGAACCCATTCTGCTTGATGTGGAATGGATGGAGCTCATTTGTTTTTAAGGAAATGGAAGGCCGAACCCATTTACAGAATTTCAACATCACAACACAGTGATGGATGAGGCACCCTCAACCCATCAAGCCATTCATCAATAACACATTTCAGTGTTGGGGAAGTACTGTGGAAATATTAAGTGTCGGGAATCTCGAAACCACTGAGCCCAGGTAGACTTAAGCAAAAACTATATTAAAATTGACATGCCCTGGTATTCTGAAACATGTGAATGGAATAGTTACCTGAAAATTTAAAGGGTTTCTGGGAAATGATAAAGTGCATGCACAAAGTCTCAGTGGTTTCAAAGCATAAAAATGGTTAGTGACTTTAAGGGAGTAAACAGAATATTGAATTTGGACAAATTTACATAGAGATATATCTAGAATGAGTTATCAAGTAACTTTTAAAAAAGTGGGTCATCTTACAGAAAGAACGAAGTATGTTGTGCCTGAATCAAACAGAAACGTTTGACTTCTGTTTTAAAACATTACAAAATTTATGTTCCATAGACTATGAATCTCTACAGATCTCTGGAATTAGATATGGTGGTAACAGTTAAGTTACAAAATTGGAAGAGGACGAAGTAATTAGGGGCGGAGGCTGGTGGCAGAAGACAAAAACACTATTGAATAATGGATTGAAATGGCACTTGAGGTTAAAGTGCATTTTAGTGAAAAGGAAGTTTAGATGACAGCACCAGACTGATAGCTTTCTCTTGATGTTTCAGTCCTTGTTTTTCATTTTAAGAAAAATTGAATTGGTGTTTAAGCCACTATCCGACACGTTGGGACCGTACTTGGAGAGAGAAGTAAAACTTCAGACAATTTGATAAGTTAAGAATGTGTGACATGGTCTTCGGACACCGACGGAAGTGTGCAAAAGTGAATGTTACCTCAGAGGTAACAAACATGAGACAGTTTAAATAAAACATGCACTAACGACCCTATCTCAGACACATGTACACCTACTTGACAAAAGGATTAGTGCGGCTTGGAAGAGCACCAAACACAGTTTAAATGATAAGACACTGACACAAAATCCATACAGAAACCGACTTTAAAACCATGCAAGTAGTATTAGGGGAGGCTATGGCCTAGTGGTATTAACGCTGTACTGTTAATCCAGAGACCCAGAGAACATTCTGGGGACCTGGGTTCGAATCCCGCCGTGGCAGATGGCGCAATTTGAATTCAATTAAAAATATCTGAAATTAAGAATTTAATGATGACCATGAATCCATTGTTGATTGTCAGCAAAAACCCATCTGGTTCACTAATGCCCTTTAGGGAAGGAAACTGCCTGGTCTGGCCTGGCCTACATGTGACTCCAGACCAACAGCAACGTGGTTGACTCTGAACTGCCCTCTGGGCAATCAGGGATGGGGCAATAAATGCTGCCTGGTCAAAGACACCCTCATCCTGTTAATGAATAAAGAAGCTCAAAAAAAATTAGTGAAAGGGATGTAAAATAAAATTACAATCAATCAAAATAAAAAGTGTGATTGGCTATTTTGTCAAAATGTTACAGAAATGAAAGATTATGGATTCTAGGAGGAGTAATGGTGGACTGATTGAACCGGCCCATCAGATGATATACAGACTCCCCCATCTCAAGCATCTGTATGACTAAACCAGTAGGGGAAATTATATTGTGTTAGGACGGTTGGTAAATGTGAAAAGGGCCGAGCTAAGACTCAGGGGCTATAGGAATATGCGGTGAGGGAAAATAAAAGATGGGCAGCGTAAGTGGAAGGTAAAGCCTGACGAATGTTAGAGCAGTATTGTTGATACCGTGTATATTGTAGCTCCAAGGGGGTACCTGCATTTGAAGGTAGTTACCACTCAATGATACAATCAATCATTCATAAAATTGGCAAGGAGGGAAACATATTGAAGTGTCCTCAAGACGGATAAAGGAGGAGCGAGCTAGAGAAATTTTGAGTCCATGTATGATGTTATTTTATTGTTATTGGGTGGTTGAGGAACTGGAGGAAAAAGAAACACAAATTAAGATACCTGAATCTGGAATATACTGAACTTTAGAGCAAATTATGTAATAGATTAACTGCGAAAATAATGTAGATGATATTCTGGTCCCCTCAGTCAGGTGACACTATTGGAAATGAGAAAAAAAACCATGCACTGTTAAAGGGATAAGACCAGTCTGACAACTATCTAACTGCTGCAGAAACTTTGTAGAAAATTACAATGAATTAGTTGGAGCCCTGAAAGACTTTATGGAGGAGGGGCGGGGCTAGCTCAGAGAAAATGGAATGGGGATCTAAGCAAGAAATAGCCTTCGTCAAGAATCAGACAGGCACCGGCCTCCACACCAGCACTAGGACTCCCTGACCTGAAAAAGTCCTTTCACCTCTTCTGCAGTGAAAGCAAGAGTAACCAGCCTGCAGTAGCGCTACAGAGACAAGCTCTGGCCTGTGGGATATAACTCAGGTTCATAATGGGACAACGTTCGTGTGTTCAAGCCATCCTTTGTGCTACCTGGGCCCTAACGACATCCTCCCCCCGACACAACTAGGGAAGGTGATATTACACTGCCCACATAGTATAGTCCAGCTATTGGAAGCTGGCAAACTGAGAGGTGTTATGGACAGTCGGTGAGCCAAATGGGAAGCCACACTGTTGCCAGGAGACAAGCATGTGAAAATGGGTAGAGATAATAGACAGAATGCAGCAATGAATGTGAATCAGGAAGGGGAAACAGATGATTGTGTCCCACTCATGGAGCAGGAAGAGGAGTGACAGGGTCTAGTTAAGGAGGAGTCATTAGAGGGGGCGAAATGTAAAGTACATGCTTGTAGATGGGGCGCGGCAGTAATATGATGGTGAGACCCAGACTTGGCAATGGGGTGGGGGGGATAAACTTTTGGCAGGGGAAGGGGTAGGAGGATGTCACTCCACTAAGGTAGCTGAACTAAAAGCACTAATGCCCTCCAGCTAGAGAAAGGACAAGGAGTTAACATCTACACCGACAGTAAAAATGCCTTTGGCGTATTTCACGACTACATGGCAGCATGGGCAGGATGAGGTGATATTACCGAGTGGTAGTACAATTCAACATCAGACCCAAGGCGTGTACCCAGTGGCAACAATAACTAAAATTAAAACGTACAGAAAGATCCAAACACCAGAATAGAAAGGAACTGACTAACAAACAACTAGTCTGGCATTTTCTTTTCCTTCCTCCCTCCCTCCCTCTTGCAGGTTCTGCGGGCCCTCAGCAGGAACGAGATCCTCAACCTCAGAACAGAAGCCGGAACAGATTAAGGTGTGTGCATGTATGTGGTGTGGTCGCGCAGTGGCTGTAATTAAGGATACTACTACCATTAGTGTTAACATGGAAATGCTAATCCCTCTGTGGGTTCCACTCGATTTTGATCCCGGAGGCAGACAGGCACGTGGCACGGTTTGCTGGTTCCATCACCACCTTGACCGTACATCAGGGTGGGATATGTTTAAGGGTTGGTCTCCAAAGGCCACTGCAATAATTAATTTGATAATACACTCTACTGTTGTATTGTTCACATTGGCGATGGTTATTTTCATTGTAGTTTTAATCTTCTAGTGTAGGTTACATACTCTTATTGTATGTTCTCGCGTGGCTGTCGTTGATTTGCGTCTGCATTTGCAGTTGTAACATGCGCTGTTAAATATCATTGGGGTGGATTGTATAGGATGGGCTGAAAGGCTAAAACTGTTGATGATATTCAACAGCTGCATGACCTTGAATGAGTTCTGTGAACATTCCTGTACGTGCTGCAGATGACACGATCAACACTTGTTTTGTGTAGTTGCAAGCAGCTTGTTTTCTGTATCTGCTTTTCTGTGCTGGCTGTTTGTTACACTGTTTGAGAGAGAGAGTTTCGTTTGGACTTCACTTCGGACCAGGATCACAAGCAGTGCCAGGAACAAAGCTAAGCCTCCAGACCAGCCATCGATCGAGGGGTCCCCAATGGGCAGGAGGGCGTGAGGCTCACTGTTTTCTTTTCATGCCCTTTTCAGCTTTCTTTCTTAATTACCTAATCCACGTTCATAGTTCAGTCTTTTATTTTCCCTTTCTTTTCATTTTTATTATTACTCATTAAACATTTATATTTAAGAAAATTGCTGTTGTCGAGTTTTACCAGGATGCTGTGTGGACTGGAGGACAGGTCTTATGAGGAAAGGTTGAGGGAGCTAGGGCTTTTTTCATCGCAGCGAATAAAGATGAGAGGTGACTTGATAGAGGTGTACAAGATGATGAGAGGCATAGATAGAGTGGATAGTCAGAGACTTTTTCCCAGGGCGGAAATGACTAATACAAGGGGGCATAATTTTAAGGCGATTGGCAGAAGGTATAGGGGAGATGTCAGAGGTAGGTTTTTCTGAAGAAGAGTCCCGACCCGAAATGTCAGCTTTCCTGCTCCTCCGATGCTGCCTGGCCTGCTGCGTTCCTCCAGCTCCACACCGTGTTATCTCAGACTCCAGCATCGGCAGTTCCTACCATCTCTTACACAGAGAGTGGTGGGTGTGTGGAATGCACTGCCGGTGATGGTAGTGGAGTCAGATACTTTAGAGACTTTTAAGAGACTCTTGGATAGGCACATGGAGGATAGTAAAATGTAGGGTATGCAGGGTAGATTGATCTTGGTAGGATAATAAGTCAGCACAATATTGTGGGCCGAAGGACGTACAACACAGTAAGGCCCTATGTTCTATGTTCTTCTCTTAACTACTATTAACCGAATCTGAAAACAGCCACTTGGATACACCCTGTGATCCAAGACAGTCAGTCAGTCAATCAACAGTGAAGGGAAAAAAAAAAAGTGACCTGGTTATGACCACATGCAGGAGCTTGCTGTGAGCAAATTGGCTGAAACTTTACGACAATTTCTATGACTTACACCTTGACTCTGCTAATGGAGCCAATAAAAGATTTTAGCTGCCAGGCAGAAGGTATTGAAATGTCATATGTACCTCAATGTAGTTGTCCGTGAATTCTTTACCAAACTCTCGACTTGCTCCAAAGTCCAACAATGTCACCTGACGGGCAAGAAACAAAACATAATTCTCACTGGCAATGCTGTGGCAGCACCTTCCAAATCCACCACCTCTACCATCCACAGTCCCATTATAGAAAGCTTATTGTTAAACTGGGAACGGTTCAGAAATGATTAACCAGGATGTTGCCAGGAATGGAGGGCTTGAGATATAAAAAAAAAGAGACTGGAGAGGCTGGGACTTTCTTCATTGGGGCGTAGGAGGTTGAGGGGTGGCCTTATTAAGGTTTATAAAATCATGAGGGGGATGGAGAAGGTGAATAGCCAAGGGTCTTTTCCCTAGGGTGGGGGAGTTCAAAACTAGAGGGCATATTTTTAAGGTGAGAGGAGAAAGATTTTGAAAGGATAGGAGGGCAACATTTTTTTCTTTTTAAACACAGAGTGGTTCGTGTGTGGAATGAACTGCCAGAGGAAGTGATGGATGCGGGTACAGTTACAATGTTTAGAAGAAATTTGGATAAGTACATGAAAAGGCAAGCTGTGGAGGGGTATGGGCCAAACGCAGGCAGGTGGGACTAGTTTAGTTTGGAACAAGATCAGCATGGATTGGCTAGACCAAACGGTCTGTTTCCATGCTGTATGACTTTTTGACTCTAAGTACACAGGCAGCAGATGTATATGAACGCCACCCCTTGCAAGGTCCCCTCCAACACATGCACCATCCTGACCTGGAAATATCTCGGTGTTCCTGTAGTGTCTCTGGGTCACTATCCTGGAATTCCCTCCCTAACAGCATTGCCTGTCCCTACACCATACAGACTGCAGAGACTCAAGACAGCAACTCCCTGCCAATGCTCTTCCTAAGACACAGAACCACTTGGAGGATCAGTACAGAATGAACAGGATGGCGACTGCACCAGTTCAAGAATGAGAAGCACTAAACTACTCAGCCCTTGAAGTGTGCTCTGCCATTCAGTGCAGGCGATTTTTATGAATTTCCAAATTCCACATTCCCCAAAATCTGCAATTCCCCTGTCTGACTAAAATCTATCTACTGCTACCTTAAATATATTGACTGACCCTGCCAACCCTGCCTCCACTGCTGTGTGAGGGGTTCCAAAGTTTGGCCAACTCTGGAGAGAAAAAAAATTCCCCATATTTCTGTTTTAAACGGGTGACCCCCTAATATGAAACTACTGCCCTAGATGTGGACTGAAAAGGGAGAAAAATGTATCAAAATGTTGGGGGGTTGCATGAGGGTGGGGGGGGCAGCACGAGGGAGGACGGGGAGCGACATGATGGAGGAAGGGGGGTGACAGAGGATGGGGGGGACGATTGGAGGAAGGGATGGAGAAATATGGGGAAAGAGGGGTGAAGGGGTGGGCGGGTGGCATGAGGGTTGTGGGGGGGAACAAAGGGGTGCCGTGGGGGCTTGAGGGGTACCAGAGGGTGCTCGAGGGGTGGGAGGGTGAGAGAGGGAGTGGAGGGTATGGGGAGATTGGAGGTAAACATTGCTCACCTTCTGTTTCTCCTCATCAAAGAAGAAATTGGACCAGTTCGGATCAGTCTGCATGAACCTGAACTCAAACACTTCACGGAGGCACAGTTCCAGGATGTTCGAACAGATCTGGAAAAGCATCAGAAAACTTTCACAAAATTAAGGATCGGCAAATCAAGAAAATATAGACTGTGTTCCTGTCCACGTCCTGCTCTGGAACAGCTGGCCCGAACTATGCTTTAGAACAAGAGGAGTATTACTCTGTATAAAACACAACGTATTATCCAGTTTGGGTGAAGCTGTCTCTCTTCCAGTGGCTACAACCTCCAGGAATTTTACGTGTTGTGCAGTAAAGCAATTTGCAAGTTGTACACTCCTGGTCCGTACTGGATTCAGACTGGCAGCAGACACCACTAAAAGTAGTTAGTCATTTGTGCTGATGTTACTGCTTTAAACAGCCAAAGGGCGATGTCCATCAGACCTGAGGCACAGCCAGGGTGACAGGCGGCCTGGAGGGTAGGAGGCAGACAGCGAGAGCGCTAGACAGAGAAGGGGGGGTGGAGGAGAGACAGAGAAGGGGAGACGAAGTTCCCAAGGGGTTTTGAGGGGTGGGGAAAGACAGCAAGCCTGAGGAGATGGTGAGCCAGACGGGGAGGGAACAGGAGACAGCGAGCTACACAGCCAGAGGGGTCAGGGCACAGACAGTCTATGAACAGTACACGTGCAAACCTTATTTCGAGTATTCTGGTCTAGATCCTCACACTTATCCAGGGGCACACCCGTCACTAACTCGGCCGTGAGAATTCGTTTTGTCGTGAGCTCATCAATTACTTCCGGAACACAGAAGAAAGGATCGTCCTTCAGAAGCTCCCTGTTGGGGCCAGAGGGCAGGCTGCAGATTAGATTCAAGTACAAGAGCTCTCATGTTGCTGTACTGTACAGGACATGGACAGGCCGAGTGGCCCCAGGTAATCTCTCTGTGCAACTGTGACCAGCAGCACCGTGATCACCTTCACCCAGCCCCATCAGGAGCTTCAGCAGCTTAGCCTAGCGTCAGGAGAAAGTCTGCACCCGACCTTCCATGGAGCATCCCATCCAGACCTAGCTCAGCCACCCCCTGTAATCCTGAATTTACCACAGCCAATCCACCCTAACCTGCATATCTTTGGACTGTGGGATGAAACTAGAGCACCCGGAGGAAACCCATGCAGACATGGGGCGAATGCGCAAACTCCACACAGTTGGCCAAGGCAAGAAAAGAACCTGGATCCTTGGCACTGTGAGACAGCAGCGCTAACCACTGAGCTGACTCAAATAGAGGCACCTAATGTGGGGCCTTACCACCGAGGTGTCAGTGACAGGTTGTGCAGAACTGTCTCTAATCTGGGCTTGCCCTCTACCCTGTTTCACACAAAAACATTTCGATGGGGTTTCAGCCATGGGTCGGGGAGCCATACTGTCAACTCACAGTCAGACAATTGAAGGTTCCAGTCCCACTAGAGATCGGAGCCCAAACTCCAGGATGCCCCTCCCAGTACAGTACCAAGTAAGGGAGTGCTGCACTGCCGTAGGCATTGCCTACCCCCTTCACGTGGGTGCGTAAGATCCCACTGCAGGAATGTAACAAGAACAAGGTTAACTCCCACACTGTTCTGGCTGATATTTAACCCACTGCCATCATCACATAAACAACGTGGCTACAAAACCAGCTCAGAGGCAAGGACTCCGGCAATGAGCAACTCACATCCCGTCTCCCCAGTGCCTGCACACCTACAAGGCCCCAATTAGGAGTGTTACGGATTTATCTCCAGTATTTGTTGTCCATCCTCAACTGCAACTGGCTCGCTTAACCATTTCAAAGAGTCAACAACATCGCGGTTCATCTGGATTCACATGTGGGTCAGACCAGGTTAGGGATGACAGATTTCCTTCCCGAAACACATTACTGAACCAAATGGGTTCTTTACAACAATCAAATGCAGTTTCATGCTCATCATCCCTGGGGACTAGCTTCGAATTCCTGATTCACAAATTGAATTTAGATCCTACCAGATACTACACTGGGATTTCAACCCAGTGTCCTGACAATATTAACCTGAGTCTCTAGATCAGGGTGGCATGGTGGCTCAGTGGTTAGCACTGCTGCATCACAGCGGCAGGGACCCGAGTTTGATTCTACCCTCGGGCGACTGTCTGTGTGGAGTATGCACATTCTTCCTGTGTCTGGGTGGGTTTCCTCTGGGTGCTCCAGTTTCCTTCCACAGTCCAAAGATGTGCAGGTTAGGGTGGACTGGCCATGGGAAATTGCCCGTAGTATTCGGGGTGGGTTGTAGGGGGATGGGTCTGGGTGGGATGCTCCAAGGGTTGGTGTGGACTTGTTAGGCCGAAGGGCCTGTTTCCACACTGTAGGTAGCCCAGTCCCTCTATGTCAGTATCTTCTGGCAAGTTCAGACTGATAAGTCAGCAAGTGAAAGGGCGACATATGAATATGACTTCATGCAAGACAGAATGTGGACAGCAGAGTTTTTGAAGGAAGTGTTGCTCTGTAAGTATTTCCTACACAATGGCCTGGGAGATAAATCAGAACTGCAGCGTGAAGTCCAATTTGTGAGGAAACAGTACCACCGAATGGTGGATGACTAAATTACAGCCGCTGGATCTCATCTTTTAAAAGATGCTGCCAGGCCTGTTGAATTCCTCTAGCAATTCCTGCTTTTGTTCGTTTCAGACTCAAACAACTCTACGACCACCTGGTCTTACTGCAACTGTACAAGGTGCTAATGAGACCGCACCTGGAATAGTGCATAGTTTTGATCCCTTTATTTAAAGAAAGATATCATTTCATTGGAGGCACTTCAAAGCAGGGTCACAAGGATAATGAGATAACAAGGTGTAGAGCTGGATGAACACGGTAGGCCAA
>JAHRHZ010000001.1:4773123-4789396 GCA_024137785.1 Ginglymostoma cirratum
TTATTGAGTTCTTTGAGAAGGTGACCAAACTGATGGATGAGGGTAAAGCGGTTGATGTGGTGTATATGGATTTCAGTAAAGCGTTTGATAAGGCTCCCCACGGTAGGCTAATGCAGAATATACAGAGGCCTGGGATTGAGGGTGATTTAGCGGTTTGGATCAGAAATTGGCTAGCTGGAAGAAGACAGAGGGTGGTGGTTGATGGGAAATGTTGATCTTGGAGTTCAGTTACTAGTGGTGTACCGCAAGGATGTGTTTTGGGGCCACTGCTGTTTGTCATTTTTATAAATGACCTGGATGAGGGCGTGGAATGATGGGTTAGTAAATTTGCGGATGACACTAAAGTCAGTGGAGTTGTAGATAGTGCAGAACGATGTTGCAAGTTACAGAGGGACATAGATAAGCTGCAGAGTTGGGCTGAGAGGTGGCAAATGGAGTTTAATAAGGAAAAGTGTGAGGTGATTCACTTTGGAAGGAGTAAGAGGAATACAGAGTACTGGACTAATGGTAAGATTCTTGGTAGTGTAGATGAGCAGAGAGATCTCGGTGTCCATGTGCATAGATCCCTGAAAGTTGCCACCCAGGTTGATAGGGTTGTTAAGAAGGCGTACGGTGTATTAGGTTTTATTGGTAGAGGGATTGAGTTTCGGAGCCGTGAGGTCATGTTGCAGCTGTCCAAAACTCTGGTACAGCCGCACTTGGAGTATTGCGTGCAGTTCTGGTCACCACATTATAGGAAGGATGTGGGAGCACTGGAAAGGTTGCAGAGGAGATTTACCAGGATGTTGCCTGGTATGGAGGGAAGGTCTTATGAGGAAAGGCTGAGGGACTTGAGGCTGTTTTCGTTACAGAGAAGAAGGTTAAGAGGTGACTTAATAGACACATACAAGATGATCAGAGGATTAGATAGGGTGGACAGTGAGAGCCTTTTTCCTCCAGTGGTGAAGGCTAGCACGAGGGGACATAGCTTTAAATTGAGGGGTGATAGATTATAGGACAGATGTCAGAGGTAGGTTCTTTACTCAGAGAGTTGTAAAGGCGTGGAATGCCCTGCCTGCAACAGTAGTAGACTTGCCAACTTTAAGGGCATTTAAATGGTCATTGGATAAACATATGGATGATCAGGGAATAGTGTAGGTTAGATGGGCTTCAGATTGGTTTCACAGGTTGGCGCAACATCGAGGACCAAAGGGCCTGTACTGCGCTGTAATGTTCTACGTTCTATGGGCCAAATGGTCTCCTTAGGCACTGTAACAGTTCTGTGCTTCTGCTTTACCTTCTGGCAGTGGGATGCTCATTTTCAACAGAGACAGCAGGTTCTCCACGTCACTCTTGATGCTGCGAGCTATTCCTGGGTACTGGTAGAATGAAACAGAGCAAACAGTCAAACCTGAACACACCCCAGTGACACCGCATCTTAACCGTGAACCCCTCTCTCTTGCCTAGCACAAAGGATCCATCATCTTACAGCCACGGTCCCCATTACTTAAGACTGACAACTCTGCTTGTTCAGAAGAGACAGCGTTTGGCAGGGGGGAGAGGGATGTCATAAGTAACTGGCTTTGCCGGGGTGGGGGGGGAAACGAAGAATAGACGCTGATCCATGGGGGAAGGGGAATAAGCAGCAATGAGTGAGGGGTAGAAGGGAGAGAAGAGTAGATAATGAATGGGGATGAAGTTTCAGAAGGGAGGAAGAAGAAGCAGCGAATGAGGGTAGCAGGGCAGAACAGAAGGAAGGCAATGGTCCGCGATATGGTCAAGAATTTTTTCTGATTTATTGTTGTCACATGTACCTAGGTACAGTGAACAGTTTTGTCCCGCAAGCAGTACAGGCAGATCATACCATACAAAGTGCATTAGGGCAACAGAACAGAGCGAGGAATACAACGTTACAGCTGCAGAGAAGGTGCACAGAGATCGAGATCAACTGACTGTGATTAAAGGGAGAAAGGGGGGGCTTGGGGATGGGTTGATTATGACAATCAATAGCAAGTCATGTTTTAAATGTGGTTAGAAGGAGAACTCTAGCACTCACCAGCATGAGGTTCAAATAGTAATTTTGTTTTTAAATTTAAGGACCTGATGTTGGGTCACACAATGTCCTGGTTTTCCTGAGTGTAACCTCTTGGCTCAAACACCTCAGGCAAACCAATCTGGGTAAAAGGAATCCTGAAGCAAGCAGGAGGCCCTGTTATTTGTATCGGTAAATGTTCGAGGACACTAGATTCCACATTTGTTGCTTGTGCCAACGTGGCAGGTGCTGTCTTCCCAACTCAAGATTCCCAGCACATGCTCTGCTTTGGAACTTGTTTCATGACCATGCAACAGGGTCAGTGCCATTGATCTCTGCCCTCACTGGGAAGGAGTCAGATTTGACCCCAGGTCTGTACAGAATCAGCTGGTCACAAAAGAGGTGATACTGCTGGCTTGGTAGATCTGCACAATGGATCGACTGACTGGAGGAAAACAGGACCTACCTGGATTTTAATGGCCACCTCTCTGCCGTCCTGAAGTTCTCCATGATGCACCTGCCCAATGGAAGCAGCAGCAAACGGCTTTTCCTCGAATTCTGCCAGCTTATCCCGCCAGTGTGGTCCCAGCTCCTCATCCAGCACTTTCTGAGCAAGAGAACATTCAATTCACAAAAAGAACAGACCCATCTCAGCCCACACACTCCAGTTATGACTGTGTGGTCTTCTTTTCCCCTTTACATTTCCCATATTCTTTTATGGGATGTGCTGGCTGCTACCCATCCCTAGTTGCCCTTAAACTGATTGCCCTCTGAAAAGGCCCAGTGAGACAGTCAAGAACCGATCACATAGCTGTGGGTCTGGAGTCACGTGTGGGCCAGACCAGGTAAGCACAGCAGATTTGTTTCCCTAATGACCCACATAGGAATTTGTGACAATTAATCACTGTCACCATCACTCCAACTGTGAAATTAACTTTACATTCCACCATCTGCCTCGATGAGATTGAGCTCCTGTCCCATAGCATAAGCCTGAGCTCTAATAACTAACCAGTGACACTATCAGTTCACCATCATGTCCCCAGTCTTGCTCCTGGGTAACTCCCCTCCCGACTCCCCAAAGCCTGCCCCACCATCTACAAGGCACAAGTCAGGAGTGTGATGGAATACGCCCCACTTGCCTGGATGGGGGCATGCCCAACAACACTCGAGAAGCACATCATCTTCCCGGACAAAGCAGCCTCTTGATTGGCCCCACATCCACTCTCTCCATCACCGATGCTCAGTAGCGGCACTGTGTACCATCTACAAGATGCACTGCAGCAACTCACCAGGATCATCAAATGCCAGCACCAAGTCTGCCAGGTTTTGAATTTACAGTGGGGTTCACATCACAGTCTAAGCAAACAGTCCATGGAGTCTATTTAAAGAGAGTCTCTCTACGAGCCACAGTAAATGGAATTCACAGTTAATACTGCAGCAACTTCTCCTGATTAAAAGCAGAATGACTTCTTCACTAACAAAATATTTTTGAAATGCAGTCAATGATGTAATACAAAGAATGTTAAGAAATACCTAACAACTAAGTGCAGTTAGAGGAGGATAGCGGAAGAGGAGGAATGGGAATGGAGAGGTCCGAGCTGCTATGAGCCCACTTACCATCGTCTGCCAGGCTGGCATGAAGTCTGCACTCTGCCGCACCCGCTCAAATATCTTCTGCAGCTGAGGGTTGATGAAACTGCTGTCTGCATGGAGAGAAAATGGAGCATGATTCTCCGAACACAATCACAGCCTACGGGTCAAAAGACTCATCAGTACGCATACTGGAAGACAGGAAAACCAAGGAGGCCAAGCCAGCACCAAAATGCAGGTCAGCATCTTAACTCCATTTGCCCTCCTTGACATCAGGCCCCTTAATCAACCAGCGAAGAAATTAAAGAGAGACCTTTGTTGAATTTTCCACCTTGGACTCATCACGACAAATGCAAGAATGCCAAATTCCAGACAATCACAACAATTTACACTGCAGGGGAAAAGGGCGCTGATTGGTTGGCAATGTACTCTGAGTGGCCTATGGGAATGCAATGCAGAAAGCAATGGGGAACGACTGGGTCCCCAAGCTCTCAGTTAATTCAAAAAGGCACAAAACATACTCCTTCTATTTGCAGAGAGTGGGTGTATTTCCTATGTATAAATATAAGTCACTTTGATCGAACATACATGAGGCACGACTAAAACACAATGTCAGACTTAATATTACAAACTGAACTAACACCTACAGCTTTTCTAAGAGAGGGAGCTGCACACTTCTATTACAATGGGCTAAAGAGCCTCTTTCCATGCGGTACCAGTTCTATGACCCTTTGAACAAAAGGGTATTCCCTAACGCACACAAGTCAAATCAGTGACTGCAGTTCAAACATATTTCATTGGTGGAGAAGAGTTTTGAGGTCTGAGGACATGGTAGTTGCTGCATAAATGCAGATCTTTCTTTTAACCTTTCCCCTTAAAGGCCTGACTCTGGTCCATCAATTCCTTATAAAACGCAAGAAAAATGGCAATGGTCATTTTCTACATTGGCAAGACCAAATGCAGACTAGATGGCCACTTTGTGGTATACCTCTGCTTTAACTACAAGAAGGACCCCAACCTACCAGTTGCTTCCTAGCTTGTATACGTTGCTGTCTACCGCAAACATTTCTGTCCTGGGCCTGCTGCAACGTTCCAGCGAAGCCCACTGCAAGCTGGAGGAACAGGCCCCTCATTTTCCACTTAGCTTCAGGACTCAACACAGAGTTCAACAAATTCAGAACACAAGCACTATCGAGCATTTTGCTTACAACATACAACATGACAGCAGATCTTGAGGGGAAGGAATGAGAGAGTAGTTACAAGCAGAGTAGGACCAGAGGACTCACTGAAAACCTTAGAGTCACAGACTCCCTACAGCACAGAAAGAGGCAATTCGGCCAATCAAGTCCACACTGACCCTCTGAAGACCTTCCACTCAGACCCACCCAATCCCCGTAACACCGCATTTCCCATGGCCTATCCTCCTCGCCTGCACATCCCCGGACACTGTGGGGCAATTTCCCGTGGCCAATCCACACTAATTTGCACATCTTTGGACTGTAGGAGGCAACTGGAACACCCGGAAGAAACCCACGCAGACACGGGGAGAACGTGCAAACTCCACACAGACAGTTTGGTAGATGTTGATCCATCGTATCTGTGCTTTACTCAGGCTAAGAACATATCACGAGTGAGCTGCGTCACACAGAAATGGAGATATAGTGGTTTCAGTCTCCATCCCGGGGATAGGGATATTCAGAGAGATTAAATCCTTAAAGAGAGTTCTGATAACTGGTGAAAAATGCACTGGACTCCTTCCAAAGCCAACACACTCCTACTGAGGTGCCACATCTAGAATTGCAAACAGCACCCAGCTGTAACCTACCCACATCTGTAGCAGAAACTGGCTCCTTTAAATACCCCATATGTAAAGGCAAAGACAAGTGTTTGAAAAGTCAGTGTACAGCAGCTAGCAGGGCTTCAACTGCTTTATCAATTATAAATTCTCTGCTTTTTTTCCCAAGCTTTGGCATTAAATAGCAACACGCAGGGTTCCAGCTGAGTGTGTGGCAATAAAAACAGAGCATGCTGGAAATAGCAGGTCAGGCATCATCTGTAAAGACAGAAACAAAGATAACGTCTCAGACCAAAAACCTCTCATCTGCTCTGGGGAAATGTTCGAGATGTGACAAGTTGGATGCAAGTGGAAGAGTGGGTAGGGGTGTTCGAGAATAAAAGTGGAAGGGTCCATGATAGGACGGACGGCTCGTGATTTTAGAACTCCACATCATGAGAACCTTTCGTCGCTGACACTACAATACAGCAAAAACCATCACAGGAAAATGTCCAAAAATGTTTAAAAATGCTAACTCAATAATCACAAATACTAAGAAGTAACAACATTTGAACACGTCAAACCAGTAACAGAAAAGCTTAGAAACAGCCTCAAAAGGGAAACAGAGGATGAACTATCGAAGACAGACCTGCCAGTGATACCTCCATACAGAGAACGAAGAAAGAACCACCCTGCCCTTGGCTGGCAGGAAAAGAGAGACGCACTGAGTGTTTCGAGACAGTGAGGAGGAAGAAGTTAGTGCAACGTGACAACACATACCTTGAATGCTAAGCATCTGTCCGATCTTCAGAGCAGCCCCTCGCACCTTGCACAGCGTGTCGACAATGCGTTCTGCATTAGCCTCCGAAAGGAAGGGGCTGGAGTCCAGTAGTCCTTTATTCTCTGTGTTGAAATCAGCAAGGATTAGAATATCGTAAGAGTGCGGAACAACTGAAACATCTGCCAAATTCAGTCTGTCCCAACTCTAACCACCTGCACAGTCAGGAACGTGTTGAAAAGTTGAGACCATCAGTCATTATATTCAACGGCCAGAGTAAAGTAAGAACCAGATTTCCACACTATATACGACTGCAAACTGGCCATTTGAATATCAAACCTTTGCTAGATCTTTGAAGAATTTTCTCATCAGTCCCTTTGTCTGTCCCTCCTTTTCTCTCTGAGTTTCTCCAGCCTGTCTCAGGAATGTTTTCTCAAGAATTTAGAAGGTTAAGGAGTGAGCTAATCAAAGTCTTCAAGATTTTGACAAGATAGGGTAGACAATGATAAAATATTTCCATTGGTTGGGGATTCTAGGACTGGAGGCATAGTCTGAGCCCCTATTATAGGAAGGATATCATTAAATTGGAGTGCGTTGAGAAAGGATGTTGCCGGGAATGGAGGTTTTGGGGCACATAAATATACAGGAAAGACCGAGACCTTTCTCACTGGAGTGTAGGAGGTTGAGGGGTGACCTTAATGATGTTTATAAAATAATGAGGTGTATAGATAAGATGAATGTGAAGGGTCTTTTCCCTAGAGCGGGTGGGGGGTGCAGTGTTCAAATCTAGGGGGCATATTTTTAAGGCGAGAGGAGAAAGATTTTAAAAGGGCATGAGGGGCAACATTTTTTTCTTTACACAGGGAGTAGTTCTCATGTGGAATGAACTGCCAGAGAAAGTAGCGAATGCAGGTACAGTTATAGCATTTAAAAGACATTTGGATAAGTATGTGACTAGAAAAGGTTTGGAGGGATATGGGACAAATGCAGTCACTAGTTCAGTTTGGGAACATGGTTGGTGAGGACTAGTTGTACTGTTTCCATGCTGCATGACTCTATAATTAGAACCAGACTGCTCAGGAGAGATGTTTGGAAGCACTTTTACACAAAAAGGGTGGTAGGGATTTGGAACTCTCTACCACAAACTGCAGTTAATACTACATCGGTTGTTAGCTTGAACCTGAGACAGATACATTTTTGTTAAGCAGTCATCCTAAGGGATATTGGCCAATGGTAGGTATATGCAGTTAAGCCACAGATCAGCCACAATCTATTCCACCTAAGCGCCATCCTGAGCGGGGGCAGGGGGAATGACAAAGAGAAACAGAGAGAGGGAGAGACAGAGGGAATGTGTGTGAGAGAGAGAGAGAGAGAGAGAGAGAGAGAGAGAGAGAGAGAGAGAGTGAGAGAGAGAGAGAAAGAGAGAGAAAGAAGTTTGAGAAAGAAAAAAGAAAACTTAATCCATTGTCAACTGCATTACATGAGAACCATTAGGACAGAGAGTTCAAATGCTGAGATCTCACCTTTTGACATCTGGTTTCCAGTCACCGACTTTTTGGCCACTTCTGCCAACGCACCAATGCCAAGGCTCACTGCCAAACCTGCCAATGAAAGCACAGTTCCTCAATCCTCCCCTAAGAACAAGTGCGTTTGGGGGGTTGGGGGAGAAGTCCATACGTCGCACTGCCCTGGGGTTGGAATCCGAAGGGGAGATTATGGTGTGGTGGTCACACGTCACGGGGTGAGCAAATCCAGAGGGACCGGGCTCATGCCATGGGGGCACGGCGTCAAATCCCACCAGGTGCAAGGGGCCTTACCTCCAAAGTTTGCCAAGCGGCTGATTCGCGAGGAGGGCACTTTCCTTTCACGAGCACGCTCGCTTATCTGGGAGAGGAAAGAAAATGGAACGTAATTTGTCAAAAGCCTCTCCCACTGGGCACACATCTTTGATCAGACTTGCTCCGTCACCACCCCCTTCCCTCATGAAGGTCAATCAATGGTTTGAGTTCCTCCTTGGGCCAGACTGTCATTACTGCCTGAAAAACATTCTAAACGAACAGGGATGGGGGGAAAGCAGCCCTCCTCCTGTTGCTATTGTGACAAATGATGCTCTCACCGTTTGTCTTGGGCCTTTGGGTAAGCTGCAATTTGCTCTGCTCGGCTTCGTGTTTCTAGCCTTGGCGATGTCCTCAGGTGTCAGGCCCCTCACTGAGGCCTCGTCATGGAAGCCCCTGGTCAGGCCCAGCCCAGGGGCCGCAGCCGTGAAGAGGAAATTCCTGCCAGCGCCACCACTGGATCCATTCACCGTCAGGCGGTCCCCACTCAGCGAGGAACTCCCGGCCCACTGGCTGTCAGCCGTCACCCGGCTCCCTGCCCCCATTGCACTGTCGGAATATTCAGGAGCCATCTCGGAGGTGAGGTTCCATCGAGAGGCCTCGTCTTCTCCGTCAAATGGAGGACGCCCTTTGAATGCCTCCACTCCTCTCTAAAAGACAAGAGCAAAAAGTCACATCTGCTTCCCGACCTCCCGAATGCAAATCGTTTTTCCGGGGTCTATTGCTGTTCAGGGTTGCACCAGTACGAACCGCAAACAAACTGCACCGTCAGATGTCTTCATGAACAGTAAAAGTACTTTCTAAAAACTAGCTGCTTCAGTAACGGAACAAACTCTGGCCAAGGGGTACACAGCAAGCTCCCGCAAACATGACCGCTTTCTCACTCATCCTCAGTTATATAGGTTTCCCAGTCCTAAGTGCCTTCCACATGCTGGTGGCAGTAACTGCATGACTGGTTAGACCTGTTTCTGGTCTGCAGCCTCATTGGGCCAGACTGTGGCCTGCTGTGTTCATCCAGCTTTACACCTTGTTATCTCAGATTCTCCAGCATCTGCAGTTCGTACTATCCCTGATACATAACGGGATAGCAGGTTCCCTCCTGAAGGGAGATGGCGAAGTGAATACAAACACAGTACTGCAGATGCCGAAATCAGAAATAAAAACAGGAAGTGCTGAAAAGAACTGCTGAAAGACGGAACCCAAGTTAACATTTCAACTACACTATGTCCCTTCTTCAGGATATTTCCAGACTAGGGAATGATTGTTTTTACGCTAATGGCTGAAGTGTGGGGAGGAGTGAGTGGAACAGATGGTGAGTGTGCTGAGAACATGGGACTGGGGCATCACAGCTAGTACAAAAGCGTGGCTCAGGGACGGACAACACTGGTGCTTAATATTCCAGGGTGTGTGAGCATGAGCGTGTGAGTGAGAGAGTCTGTGAGCGAGAGCTGTTTTTGATTAGCGAGAACATTATGGCTGTATCAGCAGGAGGCGGGGGGGGGAGGGGGATATTCTCGGGAGATCGCCCAATAAAGTTACATGGGTGGAACTTAGAAATGAGAAAGGGATGATCACCTTTTGGGATTGTGATATCGGGTCCCTAATAGTCACCAGGAAATTGAGAAGCAAATATATAAGGACATCTCAGATATCTGTCAGAGAAACAGGGTTGTAACGTTAGGGACTTTTAACTTTCCAGATAGAGACTGGGACTTTCATAGTGTTAAGGGCTTGGATGGGGAGGAATTTGTTTGTACAAGAAAACTTTCTCATTCAATAAGTGGATGTACCTACTAGACAAGGTCAAAACAACACCAGGTTATGGTCAAACAGGTTTATTTGAAATCAGCGCACTGCCCTTTCGTCAGGCGAAGTGAGGAGAGCACCCAGGTACAGACTTTGTAATCAGAGATCTAAAGATCATTCAAATAGTGAGTGAATGGTGACAGGCTGAATAATAGGTCTCTGCAGGTGACCATGAGTGTCAGATGGTGTGAGTAAAGTATCAACAGCTGAATAACAAGTGAGAGGATGACCTATAACCCGATTAAGTGAAGCAGAGAGGTAATTACAAAAAAGTTAAATAAAATAAGTTGGTGCTGGAGACAAACAAAATGACTGGAATAACATACAAGAGTTACATGCCAAGGGTGTAACCAAAGTAACAAGTAATACAAGATTGAACAAATCGGTACCTACTAGAGAAGGAGCAATATTAACTTAGGATTTCTGGTCAGCATGGACGAGTTGGACCGAAGGGTCTGTTTCTATGCTTACAACTCTATAACTATGACTTGACCGTCTGTTGGGAAATAAGGCAGGGCAAGTGACTGAGGGATCAGTGGGGGAACACTTTGGGCCAAATGATCATAATTCTATTAGTTTTAAAATAGTGACGGAAAAGGATAGAACTGATCAAAAACTTCAAAGTTCTAAATTGGAGTAAGGCCAATTTTGACGGGATTGGACAGGAATTTCCAAGAGTTGACTGGGGAAACCTGTTTGCAGGTAAGAGGATGGCTGGGAGGTGAGAGGTTTTTTTAAGAATGAGATAAATACGAGACAGTACGTTTCTGTTCGCGTGAAGGACAAGGCTGGTAGGCGTAGGGAATGCTGGGTGACTAGAGAAATTGAAGGTCTGGTCAAGAAAAAGGAGGCATTTATCAGGGATAGGCAGCTGGGATCGAGAGGATTCGCTAGAAGAGTATATTTAAGAGGGAAATCAGGAGGGGAAAAAGGGGACATGAGATATTTGGCAAATAGCATTAACGAAGATCCAGAGAGATTCTATAAGTACGCTAACAGCAAAGGAGTAACTAGGGAGTAAACAGGGCCTCTTAAAGATCAACATGCCATGTGTGGAACCACAAGAGATGGGTGAGATACTAAATGAATATTCTGCATCAGTATTTACCCTAGAGAAAGATATGAAAGTTGAGGAACTTAGGGAAATAAATAGAGCTGTTTTGAAAAAGAGAGTTCATAATACAGAAGAGGTGGTGCTGGCGGTCTTAAAATGCATAAAGGTAGATAAATCCCGAGAACCGGATCGGGTGTTTCCAAAACTTTGTGGGAAGCTAGGGAAGAGGTTGTGGAGTGCCTTGCTGAGATATTTGTATCATCAATAGCCACAAGTGGGGTACCAGAAGACTGGTGGTTGGCCAATGTGGTGCCATTATTTAAGGAATGTGGTAAGGAGAATCTAGGGAACTATAGACCGGTGAGCCTTACATCAGTGTTGGGCAAGTTTTAGGAGGGGATTCTGAGGGACAGGATTTACATGCATTTGGAAAGGCAAAGACTGATTAGGGATAGTCAACATGGCTTTGTACATGGAAAATCATGTCTTACCAACTTGATTGAATTTTTTTGAAGAGGTCACAAAGAAGATTGATGAAGGCAGAGCAGTAGACGTTGTCTATTTGGACTTCAGCAAAATGTTTATTCAGGTTCCACATGGTAGACTGGTTTTTAAGGTTAGATCAGATGGGACCCAGAGGGAGCTAGCCAACTGGATACAAAATTCTTTCCCAGGGCAGAAATGGCTATCACGAGGGGGTACAATTTTAAGGTGATTGGAGGAAGGTATAGGGAAGATGTCAGAGGTAGGTTCTTTACACAGTTTGATGGGTGTGTGGAATGCGCTGCTGGCAGTGGTAGTGGAGTCAGATACTTCAGAGATATTTAAGAGACTCTTGGATAGGCACATGGAGGATAGTAAAATGTAGGGTATGCGGGTAGATTGATCTGAGCAGGATAATACGTCGGCACAACATTGTGGGCTGAAGGGCCTGTACTGTTCTATGTTCTAAAATTCAGCTTGAAGGTTGAGAGGGTGGTGGTGGAGGCCTGTAACCAGCTGTGCGCTAGAATGACCGATATTAGGTCCACTGCTTTTTGTCATTTTATATAAATGATTTGGATGTGAATATAGGAGGTATGGTTAGTAATTTTGTAGATGTCACCAAATTTGGAGGTGTCGTGGACAGTGAAGAAGGTTCTCTCTCTGAGTACGATGAGACCTTGATCAGATGGGCCAATGGGCCGAAGATTGGCAGATGGAGTTTAATTTAGATAAATGTGAGGTATTGTATTTTGGAAAGGCAAATCAGGGCAGGACTTCTCCAGTTCATGGTAGGGCCCTGGGGAGTGTTGCTGAACAAACAGACAAAGGGGTGCAGGCACATAGTTCCTTGAAAATAGAGTCACAGGTTGACAGGGTGGCAAAGAAAGCATTTGGCACGCTTGCCTTCATTGGTTAGTGCAGTGAGTGTACGAGTTGGGACATCATGTTACAGCTGTACAGAAGATTAGTGAGGCCACTTTTGGAATACTGAGTACAATTCTGGTTGCCCTTCTGTAAGAAGGATATTGTTAAACTCAAGAGGATGCAGAAAAGATTTACAAGGATGTTGCTGGGACTGGAGGGTTTGAGGTTATACAGAAAGGCTGAATAGGCTGGAGCTTTTTCCCTGGAACATTAGAGACTAAGGGGGTGACCTTCAAGAGGTTTATAAAATCACGAATAGGGTGAACAGCCAACGCCTTTTGGAGTCCAAACCTAGAGGGCATAGCTTTAAGGAGAGAGGGAAAAAGATCTGAAAAGGACCCGAGGGGTAACTTTTTCATGCAGAGGGTGGTACGTGTGTGGAATGAGCTGCCAGAGGAAGTGGTGGAGGCAGAAACAATTTAAAAGGCACCTGAATGAGTATATGTATAGGAAGGGTTTAAAGGGATAAGGGCCAAATGCTAGCAAATACAAGTAGGTCAGATTGGGATGCCTGGTCAGCACGGATGTGTTGGACTGAAGGGTCTGTTTCCGTTGTATGACTCTAAGATTCTATAACAGAGACCGTAGGAGTACATGCAGAACGTGCATTAATAGTAGGTGTTGACAGCAGAATTTGAGCAAACCCATGCAAACAAGACAGAAAGAGGGGGCCGGTGGTTAATCAAATTATTAGTTCAGAGTTCATAGTCCTAACTCACTGAACTTGAGGTTGAATCCTGAAGACTGTAGGGTGCTGAAAAAGCAAAACATATTGGAGATGTTCTTCCAGCCTTCCCAAGGCCAACTAGAGATGGGCAATAAATGCTGGACCAGCCAGCAATGCCCACATCCCACTAGTGAATATGAAAAAAAAAGCTTGCTTTGGGCTTGACTGGAATACTGCAGCAGGCCAGAAGGGAAAGCTTAGCATGAGTGCAAGATGGCATTATAGAAATGGCAGGAAACTAGAACGTCAGGGTCACATTCGCAGACACCAAGTCGGTGTCTGACCTCCCCAGTGCATTGTGAGCATTGGAAACAGGAGAATAGATTGAAAAAAAAATACAAGTAAATTGCTGCTTCTCCTGGACCTTATGTTTGGGGCCTGAGATGAGGAGGAGTGAGGGGGTTAAAAAAAGTAAAAGGATAAGTCACCAGGATGTTGCCTGGGATGGAGAAACTGAACTATAAGGAGAGACTAGATAGGCTTGGATTGTTTTCTTTAGGGCAGAGAAGACTGAGTGGGGAAACATGATTGCAGCGTGTAAGATAATGAGGGGTAGGGACAGGTTGAATAGAGAGCAGCTGTACCCCTGATTGAGTGGTCAATTGAGAGAGGACATGGTAAGAGGCAGAAGATTCAGAGGGGATTTTGAAAAAAAGTTTTTTCCTCCCCTCAGTGGGTGGTGGGAATCTGGAATGCACTGTTTGGGAAGGTAGTGGAGGCTGGAAACTTTACAACCTTTAAAAAAATATTTGGATGAGTACTTCAAATACAATAACATTCAAGGATATGGGACAAGTGCAGGAAATTGGGATTAGCGCAGTTTTAATGGTAATTATGTTGGTGCAGACTCGATGGGCTGAAGGGCCTTTTCCGCGCTGTATGAATCTAAGTATTATACCTTCCACAACTGCATAGGAAGGTGCCACAGGGGATTGGAGGAATGGACCAGAGTGTCAGAGGGAACAATCCCTGCAGAATGCTGGGAAGTGAAGATGTCTCTGATTGCTGGAGGTGACAGCAGATGATCCCTTGAATGCAGACACTGATGGACTGGGAACTGAAGACAAGGGAAACTTATTGTTGTTTTGGAAGTGGGGACAGCAGGAGTGTAGGAAACAGGGAGGACAAAGCACAGAGACCATGATAGGTTGTGGGGGCAGGGAGTCTCAGTTAAGAAAGAGGAGGACGACATATTGGAGCCACAGAATCATACAATCCCTACGGCGTGGAAGCAGTCCATTTGGCCCGTCGAGTCTGCACCAACCACCTGAACAGCATTCCATCCAGACCCAGCTCCCTATCCTTTTCTGTAATCGTAATCCACCTAGTCTGCACAATGGGCAATTTAGCTTGGCCTGTGCATCTAACCTGCCTGTCTTTGGGACTGTGGGAGGAAACCGGAGCATGTGGAGGAAACCCACGCAGACACAAGGAGAATGTGCAAACTCCATGTAGACAGTCACCCGAGGGTGGAAACGAACCCAGCACTGAGGCAGCAGTGCTAACCACTGAGTGGAAGATCTGACAGTTAATAGATCCCATTGAAGTTACGGGATCTTAAGTCTGGGTTAATTTTATTAATCCACCATAGTACCATTCTGGCATTCAATCTTTTGCCTCTGGATTACTGGTCCAACCTTCTTTATGCCATGTCAACTGAGTGATAAATTGGTCAGGGCACAAGCAACATATTTTACATTGACTGAAGCGGGGGCAGATGGGGTCTCGGTTTGACAGCTCAGTCAAGAAACAGCAGCTCTGACAGTGCTGCACTCCCTCAGTGATATGCTGGCTGCTCAGCCTGGGTTGTGTGTTCAAGCCCCAGGAGTGGGACTTGATCCCACAATCTTCTTGCTCAGACAGGGTCAACGTTTATGAAATAAGGTGTCACCAATGCTCCCACTAATTCCTTTCACTGGTTGTGCAGGACCTCCGAGATCGATGTGCTGCAGTGGATTTGAAAACCAACGCATCAGCACACCCATCAGCTCAACAACTGGGCAGTTCAGAAGGATGTCTGGTCATTTATAGAAAGGGATTTGGAGAATTTTCTTCTCACTGATGCTCATGAGTCTTTGGAACTCTGTCCCTGGAAATGTGGTGGAAGCCAAGACATTAGGTGATAGATAGTTTCTGGATAAGCAAAGCAGGTGGGAAAGGGGTTGGCAGGAAGATGGTCAACCAAAACTTTTTTAAACAATGTGGGAAAGGGCCATACGGCCAATCCTGTCCACACTGGCCCTCTGAAGAGCATCCCACACAGAGCCACGCACCTGGCCTATCCCTGTAACCCTGCATTCCCCATGCTCAATCCACCTAGCCTGCACATTCCTGGACACTATGGGGTTCTTCAGCATAGCCAATACACCCTAACCTGCACATCTTTAGACTGTGTAAGAGAACCGGAGCACCCAGAGGAAACCCACGCAGATACAGGGAGAATGTTTATGTATACTTTGCACAGTCCCCGAGGCTGGAATTGAACCTGGATCCCTGGGGCAGCAGTGCTAACCAGTGAATCACCTATTTTATTAAACTTTTTAGTTTATTTAATGGTACAGCAGAATTAAGGGACCGAGTAGCCTACTTCTCCTAATTCATACAACAGAGCATGACCTACTGACCCATGATGGAGAGTCCCTAGCGGCAGACAGATTGAATATTTAAGAGAATCCTTCCTGACCTTGCCTGACTGGGAGACAGGTCGTCACATTCAAGCTGTTACCTGTTGCTGGACGAAGACAGAACTGACACATCGCTCTGCAGTGACCTGGGCCTTCCTCAGAGCAGTCCCCAACACAGTACTGCAGGCAACCAGCCTCAGCTCCTCACTCTGTTTCTCCGTGAAGGCCTTCCCCACACGGGCTGCACCCCACAAAACCTTGGTCACCTCATCCCACATCTGTAATAAAATAAATATCGCACATTAAAATGGGGGAAGAATCAGGGTGGGATGGATAGGGGCAGGGAAAGGAAGCATAATTATTGGCAAACCCAGACACAGGGGACGCCTAAATGTTGTTTTGGCAGTGGGTGCGGAGCAAATTGGGTGGCACATGGGCAGCAGTTGGTGAAATCAGGTATGGGGGGGGCAAGTTTGCACTGGGTGACAGAGGGGGTGAGGGGTGTTGGATGCTGGGTAGGGGAGGTGCTGATGGTGGGTGAAAGGTTGGTTGGGAGTGGGCGAATGGTGGGGTTGCAGGGTTGGAGAGTGAGGATTGTGGGTGCTGAGTGTGGCTGGGAGGAATAGGATGGGGTTCGGGGAGACGCGGGGGGGGTTCGGGGAGA
>JAHRHZ010000001.1:4807540-4827855 GCA_024137785.1 Ginglymostoma cirratum
GTGTGTGTGTGTGTGTGTGTGTGTGTGTGTTCGCTGATAACCCTTTATGATTCTTCCTTTGGATGACAATCAGTCCCAATGGCCCCAGCTCCTACAGCAACTTGCTGCTGGGGTAACAGGTGCAGATCATAGACATTGGGCACCCAAGGGCTGTTTGACTGTGTGGGCATCAAGTCTCACTCACATGAGGAAAAGTTGGACAGGCCAAGGTTATATCTGCTGGGGTTCAGCACAGTAAAAGGGGACATGATTGAAGCAAACAAAATGCTGATTGGTCTTGACGGGGGTGGGGTGGGGTATGGAGAGGATGTTTCCACTTGTGGAAGGATCTAGGAAGGCGGGGGATGCTGTTTAAAAATCGTGGGTCCTTCAAGTCACTGAATATTTTTAAGGAAGAAGTGGGTGAAGCAAAGTGGGTGAAAGGTTATCGACGTCGAGGCGGGAATGATCAGGTGAGTTTACACTCAGATCAGCCATGATCGTTTCGAATGGCAAGAGCAGGCTCAAGGGGCTGAATGGTCTCCTCTTGCTGTTTGTTGGCATCCAAGTCCCAATACTGTGTCTAGCTGACATCCAGGAACCGTCTTGGTATAGCACCCAGGAATGGGAATGCCAGGTGGTTGTCCCTCAATGCCTCTGCACACTCCCACCTCCGCTACTGCCCCCCTCCAGCCCCACACCTCTGTTCCCCACACACAACTCAAGCAGAGGGGCACTGAGGTCAATTTCAGCAACTTTGCTATTCAGGAAATTGACACTGCTGCCTTTGAACTGTTTCGTGTGCGAGCACTTACCACGTCGGAACACAAAAGTACTCCTGAAAGTTCCGCATGATAGGCTGGGTAGTAAGGGTAGATCACCTGGAATCCATGGGGAGCTAGCCAATCAAATACAAAATTGGTTTGAAGGTAGGAGACAGATGGTGGATGTGGAGGGCTTTTCAGACTGGAGGCCTGTGACCAGTGGTGTGCCACAAGGATTGGTGCTAGGTCCACTGTCGTTTGTCATTTATGTAAATGACTTTGATGTGAATATAGGAGGTATGGTTAGTAAATTTGCAGATGACACCAAATTGGTGGTGTAGTTGGACAGTGAGGAAGATTCTCTCTCTCAGAATACAACTGGACCTTGATCAGATGGGCTGAGGAGTGGTGGATGGAGTTTAATTTAGATAAATGTGAGGTATTGCATTTTGGAAAGGTAAATCAGGGCAAGACTTATACAGTTAATGGTAGGGCCCTGGGGAGTGTTGTCAAACAAAGAGACCTTGGAGTGCAGGTTCCTTGAAGGTGGAGTTGCAGGTAGACAGTGTGGTGAAGAAGGGGTTTAGTATGCTTACCTTCACTGATCAGAGCATTGAGTTTAGGAATTGGAACGTCATGTTACAACTGTACAGGACATTGGTAAGGCCATTTTAGAACACTGCTTACAATGCTATTGCCCATCTGTAGGAAGGATGTTGTTAAACTTGGGGAATTGAAGAAAAGATTTACAAGGACGTTGCCAGGGTCGGAGGGTTTGACCTATAGGGAGAGGCTGAATAGGCTGGGGCTATTTTCCCTGGAGCGTCAGAAGATGAGGGGTGACCTTATAGAGGTTTATAAAACCATGAGGGGCACGGATAGGTTCAATAGCCAAGGTGTTTTCCCCAGGGTAGGAGTGTCCAAAACTAGCATATGGAATGAACTGCCAGAAGAAGTGTATACGGGTACAATTATAATGTTTAAAAGACATTTGGATAAGTACATGAATTGGAAAGGTTTGTATGGATATGGGCCAGGAGCAGGCAGGTGGGACTTTTCTTCTGTGCTGATGACTCGATGACTCCAGAGGAGAGGGCATAGGTTTAAGGTGAGAGGGGAAAGATTAAAAAAGGACCCGACGAGTAACTTTTTCACACAGAGGGTGGTGCGTGTATGGAATGAGCTGCCAGAGGAAGTGGTGGAGCCTGGTACAATTACAACATTTAAAAGGCATCTGGATGGGGACATGAATAGGAAGGGTTAAGAGGGATATGAGCCAAATGCTGGCAAATGGGACCAGATTAATTTAGGGTATCTGGATGGCATGGACGAGTTGGACCAAAGAGTCTGCTCCCGTGCTGTATGACTCTATCAGAAGTCACACAACACCAGCTCATAATGACTTAACCTGACAAAGGAGCAGCGCTTCCAAAGTTTGTGATTTCAAATGAACCTGTTGGACTATAACCTGGTGTTGTGTGGTTTCTGACTCTGTCCATCCCCCTGTCCAACACTGGTATTTCCACAGTATGATGCTATGATACTGTGACTCGATAAGGCAAGGCAACCAGGAAAAGCCTGAGGATCGGCGGATGCAATGTTGGGTCAGATCTGGTGGGTGTCTCAGGGTTGTACAGAGTTAGGGCTTGGTTAGGGAGTGTGGCGGGGAGGTCTCGACATGTCCCAGTCACCATCCCTCCCCTCACTGATCCGTTTCTCATCATTCTGCTGGTTGGAAACCAAATTGCGCACAGCAAGCTCCCAAAGATCATCGTTTTGGTGAAGGCAAACTAGTGCGGATGCTGGAAATCTGAAACAAACACAGAGAGTGCTGTAGAAACTCAGCAGGTCTGGCAGCATCAGTGGAGAGAGAAACAGAGTGAACATTTCAGTATGAGGGTTTGGAATCCAGAACACAGTACACTCACAATATAGTTCTGAAGAAGAGCCATGCCAGATTCAAAATGTTAACTCGGTTTCTCTCTCCACTGATGCTGCCAGAAAATGCTGAGTTCTCCAGAATTTCTCAGTGCTTGTTTCAGATTTCCAGCGTCCACACTAGCTTGCCTTCAATTTCTGTGTTTGTCTCCTATTTGATGATCATAGTTGATGGACAAGTGTCTATACATTAGTGAACTCCCCTCCTGATCTTCTCCAATGCACTAGGGGACATCTCATATCCTCCAGAGAGGGCAAGGAAGGGTCTTACTTTAAGGTGGGATCCAAATGATAGCCCCTCTGATAACGGCAACTGTGCCACCCATCAAAAATCTGACTGGGTCAAGTAAGGAGGTGGTGGGATAGGTGACTGAGAGATTGCTGAAAGTGGGTGGAGGAGAAAGACAGAGGAAATTACAGAGCTGAAGGCACAGCTACCAATGGCAGATGCTTGAGAGACTGTAGTTGGAGGGGTTTTGAGGTCTTGAAAGGTTCGCAGGTTTGGAGGAGATTGCAGAGGGTTGGGACATGGAGGGATGAAAATGTTAAATCTGAGGAGTTGCTTGTTGAGGAGCCAGTGAGACTGGGAGGGGGCAGGTTAATAGATTAACAGCACTTGATGCATTGTCAGAACAGGGAGTGGCACAGATTCAAACAGTAGGGGATTTGCAGAGGCAACGGGCCATGGTTACTAGGATGGGTGTCCAGGGAACCGTGGCACAGATGAGGTCTTCTGCAGCCGATGAGCTGAGTCATGGAAAGGCGAGCTCAGCGATGGTGCAGATAGCTGTCAACAGTGAACCACTCCTTTGGGAGGCACCGGTTCTGAATTCCACACGGGGGGACCCAGACCCCTAGACGTCTCACTAAGAGACAGAAATGTTCACATTTAGTCACGGCTGGGGTTTTTTCAGAGAAGGGGTCGATGTGTAACTGTGGGAGACCAGAGGAGGAGACTATACACAGAGCTTCCAACAATTGACATCCCTCACCTCAATAAAACAGAGTCTCCACGTAGCACTCAGTAATTAACCTTTATTTTCCAATAAAATTTCTCCAATCTTACTTTAATGATAATTAATTAAGGAAGGTCATCACATTAATTCCAAGAAGTGTGTTGCCAAGACTAAACAAATAAATACATTAGTGAAAAATATCTGTGCAATGCTCATTTTGTTCTGCTTTGACATGTTCACTAAACCTTACTCCTAAAAAACAGGGACTTTTTCTGCTTTTTGTAAAACTAAATACAAATCATTAAAAACCAACAAAGATGATTTATATTAATCCCCAACATACAAGCTTTTTTTAAAACAAGATGAGATTGTCTATTAATTTATCTTAAATTATTGCTGTTCTATTTATTAATATCTAACTTCTTTTTACAATTGTATAGGTAAGCTCTTTACTGGTGGTGAGACTGGCTTGCAGAGGGAGCGTGGAAGGGGAGGTCTGTAGGACTTATTAACATGCAGAGGGTATTGCCCAGGGTGAGTGGTCTAACATCACTTGTTTGTCCATTTGTCTCTGAATCAGAATTGTTGCCAGGGAGGCATCTGTAGCATGGCATTTTCATTCGGGGATCCACCAGCTAAAAGTGGGGCAGAACTCAAGATGTGACTTGATGCCAACTTCTGTGGCTCAGTGCCCTCTGCACGGTGGTCACTAACCGGTTTTATAACAGTCGCTGTGAATTCGATCCCCACAAATAGCGATAAGTGATTTCACACAAAGGTATCAAGCAGTGGGGAGCCCAGAGAAATTAAAACCGCTTGGAGGAGGCAGAAGGTGGAAAGGAATCTGTCCCCGTGCAAATATTTGGCCATTTCTGGCTGTGTGACAGAACAGTGAGAAATCTCCCGTAGCAAACCCACGCTGAAACGAAGTGCAATCAGAGACAATTTTAACTCCAACTTTCCAATGGATTGTCACTAGAGTCTTTTAGCCCAGATCTTCCCCGATCTCTCCAAAGGCAACAACTCCGCTTGGACTACACTGTGAGTTCTAACTTCACCCAGCGTCAGGAGAGAGGGTAATGTTTCTTCCTCAGGGGCAGTGTTTCATGGTCCATTGATGATCACTCACTGAGTGCTGCCATTCTCCAAGTCTGGACCTCCATGGCAAGATGTACAGGGTTGACTGCCCTTGGCACATGGGTGATCCCGGGAAGGATAAATCTCCAGTTTCGGTCAAGAGGACATGGATATAAGACGGAGATCGACAAATCTAACAAAGAAAGATCCCAGGCACTGATGGCCAAGCTACCAGCATGGACAATATTCCAAGAGAAGGGTTTTGGAGAGTTGGTCCCATTTTTCATTCCCATACCCAACAGTAGCTTGTACTGTAGGTCCATCCCCACACACAAGTGAAGCTGCAGGGCAACAGGTAACAACTGCCCTAAAGTAGACTTCACACAAGCTCACGTCTGAATCTTATTCTTACCCTCTGCGTGCTTGCCCTGGCAGGGGAGTGGGCACCTGACCCATTTCTCCCTCCTGCAGCCTCGAGGTCAAGGATACCATATACAATCAGCAGCAGTCTGCAGCAAGGGATTCCTGCTGAAGATGGTGGTCTTCGGGAGATATCCTCACCCAGTTGGTGGAACCTGTGGTTGCTTAATCATTGAGCGCACCTCGACAGCAAAGCTCTCAGTGCTGACTTTCAATGTCAATCAGCCTCTTAAAGCATCCGAAAGACAATTTCAGAATCACAGAAAAATATATACACTGCTTCTGGGCGTGATACATGTCTTGAGGGACTTCCATTGGCTGGAAGCTGTTACAATTGAGGTCATATGGCTCAGTAGTTAACAAAGGCCCATTGCGGTGAGCTGGGTGCTGTGCAAAGCCAAGGCAAGGGTCTATCTTAGGGTCTGTTCTTATTGTGCCTTTCGGCTGAAGGAACTGTGTTCCAGCCAGAGGTAGGAGCTCTCAATACGAACTCCGTCCAACCCCACCTCCTCACACCACCATCCTGAGATATAGCCCTGATGGTCAGTGCAGTGAATCTGGTGAACGGAACCAGGACAGCTCCATGATCAATGGGCAATGCAGTTGGTGATGGATGGCACTCCAAACTGTTACTAAGTGCTGAAGAAACTGGGACTTGGCTTTTCAAAGATGGCAAGATGCTGCGTAGGTTCCTTGGCAGCATCTTGTAAACCAGTGATCCCCAACATCTGGAAGGGTAAGGGCACCACATCCATAAACATCCACTCCCTCCGCCACCGACGCTCAGTAGCAGCTGTGTCTACTGTCTATAAGATGCCTTGCAGTGATTCACCAAACATCCTCAGACAGCACCTTCCAAACCCATGACCACTTCCATCTAGAAGGACAAGGGCAGCAGATACATGGGAACACCACCAACTTCAAGTTTCCTTCCAAGCCACTCACCATCCAGACTGGGAAATATATCGCTGTTCCTTCACTGTCACTGGGTCAAAATCCTGGAATTCCCTCCCTAAGGGCATTGTGGGTCAACCCACAGCACACGGACTGCAGCAGTTCAAGAAGGCGGCTCACCCCCACCTTCTCAAGGGGGCAATAAATCCTGGCCTTCCCCACAACCCTCACATCTCCAGAATTAATTTAGAAGTGATGGGGTGTGTTTTTGATCTCAGTGCTTCCTGATTTCGATCAGACCATTCAAGGTAGCTTTCCAGCCAGACTGAAGTGCTGTTTGGTTTATTCTGTCGATATTGAGATAACGTCTGTCACACAAACTGGGTGGTTAGAAAGTCCCAGTTCAGAAATGGCCAAGCAATTGACAGTGAAGTGTAATCCAGTACCCCCCACCGCTCCCCCCCACCCCACACACACACACACGCATACGCACACTGTTAGACCCATACACTTAGACACACTCAGACACACGTGCACGTACACACTTAGACACACACACGCGCATACGTGCACACACTTAGACACACACACACACACACGCACACACACACTCAGACACACACACATACACGCACACACTTAGACGCACACACACACATGCATACACACACTCAGACACACACACACATAAATATACACTCAGACAGACAGACACGCACTCAGGCACGTGCACTCAGGCACACGCATGCACTCTGAACCATGGACAAAGAGGTAGATTTGAAATAAGAGAACGAACCCTCCTTCTCCATGGTGTCACCCCATTATAACCCGTGCACAGGGTAATTAGGGCTATGCTTTCAGATACGGTGACTGAAGGTAGTTCCAGGTACAATACAGATTCACAGTCATCCTCCCACAAACTGGAGACGGTGAGGACCCTCTGACTGTGTCCTACAGAGACAGGCGGAATACAGTTGTTCCATTCTGTCAATTCCCTGGAAAAAAGCAAACAGCTAATCCACGTGAACCAGGTTTGTGAATCTGCCCAGGCATTTCCTCATTTAAATTCCCAAAAGGATAAAGTTTAAAGAGGAAATCACAAAGACAGAGAGAGAGAGAGAGAGAGAGAGACAGAGAGAGGTGGGATTGGGGAAAATGTGGTCAGATGTGTCCAGTGTCTCTGAGGTTGGATCATCTCATTACGGAGAATCCCAGAACCCTCTGCCTTACATAGCAGCCGGTAATATTTCTGAGGGTGGGCATTGAAGGGTTAAGGGATGCGCTGTATCGGCTGATTAGATGTTTGCATGCACATCTTCCCAACAATAACAGGAAAGAAATGCAAAAGAAAAAGAAAATGCACTCACACTGCACTTTCCCTCCCCAGCTCGTTAATTCCCCAGAATTCACAAATAAGAGAGTTTATCTGAAAGTTGGGGGGGGAGAAATCCCACTGAAGGGGAAAGTTTCTCTCTTTATTGAAGGTTTTGCAAAGTTGTTCCATTTGATTAAATTTACTTGTCCCTCCCTCCATTTGGCTTTTAAAGTAAAAAATCCTTCCTTCTGCCTTGCAGCCCAGTTATTTATGGTAAAACAAGTTACAGTAACCCAACCCCCAACCTTGACAAAGTGATTCGTTTTTTTTTGCGTTTATTGAGGCCTGGTGGCTTCCCCCCAACTAGCCCACCACCCCCCTCTCATCTCAAAACTGGCTTTGGGTCAGCCCCAAGCTTTCGTGGCATCTCAACCACTTCGGGCTTACAAGACCTGGAACTTCCAGGAGGTTTGGTCCTTGTAATCCAAGCAGTCGCTGGCGCCAAAGTTCAGTTTCCAGGAGGAGCTCTGGTCCTTGTAGTCCAGGCACTCGACGGTGTTGAAAGCCAGGCTGGCCGAGCCGTAGCCTTGGGCAGACAGGGAGGCCGGAGACTGGCTCAGGTGACCTCCCATGGTCGGGGTACTCAGAGGGCTCAGCGCAGCCCCTGGGGCGGGCAGCTGCGGGTGCATGGGGGACAGGTACGGTCCGCAGTCCAGGCCGCTGAAGTAGGGAGAGGAACCGGCGTAACTCTGATTGTACCCCTGGGCTTGGCTGTAGGTCATGGGATAGGCGGCGGACCGCTGCATGCACGAGGCGGCGGACGAGGAGAGCGGATCCGGGATCGGAGAAATGGAGGCTGGGCTCCAGATGGACACGTTGGCATTGGAGATGGAGCTGGCGGTGCCAGCCGTGCCTGCTGGTGTCGGGCTGTAATGACCGCTGGCGTTGGTCTCTGAGCTAATGTCCCGTGTCGGAGAGGTCTTCTTTTTGGCCGGCCGTGTCTTAGCTTGGCCGCTGTTCTGCTGCTGCTGCTGGCGGCACTTCGCGCGACGGTTCTTAAACCAAACCTTGTGAATGACAGCAAGAGCCAGGAGTTAATACAGTCAATGCACGGAGGCTACTGGAGCAGGTCAGAGGGTAGGAATCCTGCGGTGAGTAACTCACCTCCTGACTCCCCCCAGAGCCTGTCCCACCATCTACAAGGTACAACACAGGAGTGTGAGGGAATACTCCCCATTTGCCCTGGATAGGGGCAGCTCCAATAACACTCAGGAAGCTCAACACCATCCAGGACAAAGCAACCCCTGCTTTTGATTGGTACCAGATCCACAAACATCCCGCTCCCTCTGCCACCGACGCTCAGTGTATACTATCTACAAGACGCACTGCAGATATTCACCTCAGTCAGCACCTTCCACGACCACTTCCATCCAGAAGGACAAGGGGCAGCAGATACATGGGAACACCACCCCCTGCAAGTTCCCCTCCGAGCCAATCACCATCCCGACTTGGAAATATATTGCCATTCCTTCACTGTCACCGGGTCAAAATCCCAGAATTCCCTCCCTAAGGGTATCGTGGGTCATCCCATGACATTGTGGGTCAACCTAAGCACATGGACTGCAGCGGTTCAAGAAGGCAGCTCACGCTCACCTTCTCAAGGGGCAATTAAGGACGGGCAAGAAATGGACATGGCCAGGGACACCCATGTCCCATGAGCGAATAAGATACAATGTAGGAGGAGGCCATTCAGCCCCTCAAAAATGCTTCATAATTCCACATGGATCACAACATAAAGTGATTCTTTAATCCATCTGCCAACCTTCGATCCCACACACAACACAGTATCCATCATACAATGGGTGGGTGTTTAGATCGGATGGTCAGAGTGTGGTCTCAATAACACCATGGTCATATGTTCAATCCTCATGCTGGCTTCACAACCAAGATTTCCATCACTCAATGATTCTTAGGTGCTGCTGTGGTAATATCCCTGCCTCTGAACTAGGTGTGGCCTGGGTTCAAGTCCCACTTGCTATAGAGACGCACATCAACATTTTTGAACTGGAAAATATCTGTATGTTTGGAAAGTTACAATTCACCCTGAGCCATTGCAGGAGGTGGTCCAGTTTCACATTGCCGTTTGTGGGAGCTTGCTGTGCATAAATTGGCTGGTGTTCCCACAACACAACTTGATCTGTGCTTCACAGAAAAAAGACCCTATTGGTCACAAAGTGCTGAGGTGACGAACAGCACAAGGGAAATAGAGAGCTTGATGCACGCACACGCACACACACACACACACACGCACAACCCTCCCCCACCCGCACCCCCATTCTACTGAGGCATTCAACAGCAATTCAGAACCAGTGATCACAGACAACTTTTAGATGGTTATTTAATTTGGAACAATGTCCAAGGGTCTGGGGGAAAACAGCAGGAGAATGCCACCAGGGGATGGCATTTAATAGGTGCTAACCCAATGGGCTGAATGGCCTCATTTTGTGGCATTACACTTCTGTGATTCTGCAAAAATAAACTTCTATTATGAAGCCACAAAGGTGAGTTAAAAGTGGAACATCCAATCATTTAAAGAGGCCATGTGAACATCTTCCCAACTCCCTGAAGCCTCAATGGAGGGTGACCAAGATGTCTACCTCTGTTGGGCTCTCCATGCAAGGACATGCAAACTTTGACTCACATGATAAGCCAGAGGCTGAGAGCTGGAGGGGAGTGTGGTTCAGAGGAACCGAACAAAGAAGATGAACTTTCCTTAACTCACAAGAGGGGCAAGAATTCCTGATATCGCCACTAAATGACTCCACTGAGGCCGTTATCCCATCAGCAAGTCACCCTTTATTTACACATGCACAGTACGTGCACTCTGACCAGACAGCTCAGAGCCAGTCCCTGGAGTGAGGGGAATCCCTGAGACTCCTGTTTATATCTATCAGCCAGGGCTCCCTGATTGGCTCCAGGTTAACAGCCCCACTCAGAGAACTCATGAAATCTACCTGGCCAACCTCATTCCAATCACTATATCACTCCACATTGCAGATACATTGCGAAAGAAGTTAAGCATTGGGTGAGTGGCTGGGGGCATTTTTCCAACAGACCAACAGAGGGGGCTTTTTTAGAGGCACCGTATCCTGGAAAACTTAGGGCACAGAGAAAGGCCACTTCTGTTTTTTTTAATTCAATCATTGGACATTGGCATTGCTGGCTGGGTCACCATGTATTGCCCTGTCCCTAGTTGCCCTTGAGAAGGTGGTGGTGAGCTGCCTTCTTCAACCGTTGCTATCCATGTGCGTTAGGTAGATCTACAACGCCCTTAGGGAGGGAATTTCAGGATTTTGACACAGAGACACTGAAGGAATGACGATATATTCCCTAGTCAGGTGGTGAGTTGCTCAGAGGGGAACTTACAGGGGGTGATGTTCCCAGGTAACAGCTGCCCTTGTCTTTCTTGATGGAAGTGGTCATGGGTTTGGAAGAGATTGTCTGAGGAGCCTTGGTGACTTTTCCTAGACAATCCCTACCGTGCAGAAAGAGGCCATTCGGCCTATCAAGTCTACACCAACTCTCTAAAGACCATCGCACCCAGTGCCACCCCATCTCTGTAACACTGAATTTCCTATGGATAATCCATCTAACCTGTACATCGCTGGACACCATGGGGCAATTTAGCATGACCAATCCACCCTAACCTTCACATCTTTGGACTGTGGGAGGAAATTGGAGCACGCAGAGGAAACCCATACAGACACTGGGAGAATATGCAAACTCCACACAGATAGTCTGGTCCATTGTATCTGTGCTGTACTCAGGCTAAGAACACATCACAAGTGAGCTGCGACACACAGAAATGGAGATATAATGGTTTCGGTCTCCATCCCGGGTGGGGATATTCAGAGAGATTAAACCCTTAGAGAGAAACCTCATTAACTGTGATGAGGCACAGAGAGATTTGGAATTGAGGGGAGATGGGGTGAGGGAGTTATTGATCATTGGGGGTGTGGGGGAAGGATGAAATGTGAAGCCAAGGCCACAATTGGATCAGTCATGCTCTTATCAAATGATAGACTGGGCTCAATGAGCTGAATGGCCTCCAGCTGCTGTAATTCCTATATTCACATAGCAGAGGTTGGTAGATGTGATAGAATCAGGTATGATGGACTGAGTGGCCTCCTGGTTTATTGCAAATTTCAATAGATGGCTGGAGGAGGCCATTCAGCCCTGAGCTGCTCCACCATTCGACTCAACCTCAACTCCATTTCCCTGCACTATCCCTCGATATCTTTAATATCTAGAAACCTCATAATCTCTGTCTTGAAGACTCAATGACTGAGACTCCACTGTCTTCTGGTGAAGAGAATTCCAAAGATTCACCATCTTCCCGCCCCCATTCAGCACTCTGAGTGAAAACATTCCTCCTCATCCCAGTCCTCACTGGCTCAGACTGAGTCCCTACGCCCTAGAACCCAATAACATCAGGAAAGCAGCAAGTTCACTTTGGTGTTGGCTGACGGCGGACCTGATCAAAACTGTCCCAATCAGAAATGGAATGAATGAAACACCAAAGGATAGTTACATCTATGTAGCACGCCAATCTAGCTCAACATCTTGCAGTGCTCCAGGGGAATACAATCAGCTCCCAATGTGCCATATCCACAGGCATTTGGACAGAGATGCTTAGCTACAAAAGTCAATTTTCAAGATGTAGTGTAAGGATTTACATGCATTTGGAAAGGCAGGTCTGCTTAGGGATAGTCAAACTGCCTTTTGCTTGGGAAATTGCATCTCACTAACTTGACTGAGTTTTCTGAAGAAGTAAGGAAAAGAATTGATGAAGGCAGAGGGGTGGACATGATCTATGTGGACTTCAGTAAGGCGTTTGACAAGGTTCCTCATGGTAGACTGGTTAGCAAGGTTAGATCACACGGAAGAACTAGCCATTTGAATATAGAAGCAACTTGAAAGTAGGAAACAGAGGCTGGTGGTGGAGGCTTGTTTCTCAGACTGTGACTAGCAGTGTGCCACAAGGATCAGTGTGGGTCCACTGCTTTTCATCATTTATATAAATGATTTGGATATGAACACAGGACGTATGGTTAATAAGTTTGCAGATGACACCAAATTGGAAGTGTAGTGGACAGCGATGAAGTTTACCTCAGAGTACAACGGGCCCTTGGTCAGATGGCCAAGGAGTGGCAGATGGAGTTTAATTTAGATAGATGTGAGATGCTGCATTTTGGGAAGGCAAATCAAGGCAGGACTTGCACACGTAATGGTAAGGTCCTGGGGAGTGTTGCCAAACAAAGGCACCTTGGGGTACAGGTTCATAGCTCCTTGAAAGTGAAGTCGTAGGTAGAAAGGGTAGTGAAGAAAGTGTTTGGTACATTTGCCTTAATTGGTCAGTGCATTCAATATAGGAGTTGGGACATCATGTTACAGCTGTACAGGACATTGGTTAGGCCACTTTTAGAATACTGCATTCAATTCTGGTCTCCCTGCTATCAGAAAGATGCTGTGAAGCAAAGATTTTGCCAGGGTTGGAGGGTTTGAGCTATAGGGAAAGACTGAATAGGCTGGGGCTATTTACCCTGGAGTATCGGAGGCTGAGGGGTCACTTTGTAGAAGTTTATAAAATTATGAGGGGCATGAATGGGGTGAACAGTCAAGGTCTTTTCCCTGGGGTAGGGGAGTCCAAAATTGGAGGAGCATAGGTTTAATGAGAGAGGGGAAAGATTTAAAAGAAGCCTAAGGGGCAATTCTTTCAAACAGAGGGTGGTGCGTGTATGGAACGAGCTGTCAGAGGAAGTGGCGGAGGCTGGTACAATTACAACATTTAAAAAGCACCTGGACGGGTATGTGAATGGGAAGGGTTTAGAGGGTTCAAATGCTGGCAAATGGGACTAGATTAATATTGGATATCTGGTCAGCATGGATGAGTTAGACTGAAGAGTCTGTATCCGTGCTGTATGACTCTATGTATAAGAGAGATTTAGGGAAGGAATTCCAGAACTTGGGGCTTAGGCAGTTTGGCGGATTCAAAGAAATCAAGTTTGTACAAGAGGGGATAATTGGAGGAGCACAGAGATCTCTGAGAGTTCAGGATAGTCACTGAGGCTGGCGCTACGCCCCATAGTCAAATCTGTTAAGGAAATGACATTATCTCTGCGAATCATTCATGTTTTACCCTTTAAAACATCTTCCCCTCCTAACCCAGCGGCAATCTGCGAGCGGCAGTTCACACAGATTTCATTCCCATGAACATTAATGATGTAAAGTTGCTGACTGGGAGAGGCCTGTCAGGGCAAGCTATCACATGAGAATTCTTCACAATGTGGATTTCAACACATCTCCCCCCACCCCCCCGCCACCCCCCACCCCCCCGTGTTAATGAACCAGCTTAACAGAAATAAACATGGCAAGACTCATAGACTGAGGGAGCTCAGCTCGGGATGTTAAAGTTGACATATCTGTGCAATGTATCAGTTTGGCTTAGGAGGTATCCATCCACTGTGAAATGCCCCGATGGCCCCAGGCCTCAACATTGGGCTATAACAGAAAGAGATGTTAAACAGAAACCCCCATTTGAGCGACAGAAAGGATTGTTCCATGTGTCTCCTGTCTTCACTTCACCAAAACAGCAGTGAGCAGGTGATTAATCTCACTGTTCTTTGTGGGATAACACAATGTGGATCTGGAGGAACACAGCAGGCCAGGCAGCATCAGAGGAGCAGGAAAGCTGACATTTCGGGTCGGGAACCTTCTTCAGAAAAGTCTTCACTGATTCCAGCATTGGCAGTTCTTGCTATCTCTATTCTTTGTGGGACTTTCTTTACACAAGATGGCGGCAATGATTGCCTCGCACAATAACAGTTGCTGCCCTCCAAAATAATTTGAAGTGTTATCTAGAGGATGTGGCAGCCAATTTATGTGCAGCAAGCTCCCACACATAGAAGAGGGAAGACCCACCATATAATCAGCCTTTAGCCCCAGTCAGTTGATGATTAATTGTCAGCCCCATTACTGAGGGAAATACCCTTATCCCTAATTTAAATAATTTACAATGATAGGCAGCGATTCAGTTGGAGCTTTTCTCTAAAAGAAAAAGATGGGCACTGAAAATGTAAAAGTTGCGAACAAGGTACAAGATTCTGGCATGACATTTTGCAATACCCTGCCCTGGCATTGCTCTTAAATTTATTGATTGATTGTTTCCCAAGGCACAGGATTCACCTGTTGGTCAGTGTTACTTGCTTTATTCTGCTGCTAAAGTGGACTTACATCCTTGCTTCGAGGTTTAAGGGAGGCCTCAATTGCTTTTAAGTAGACAGGGTTGCCAACTCATTAAACTGAACTAACCGTGGATGCTGAAAATCTGAAACAAACGCAGAAATTGCTGGTGGAACTCAGCAGGTCAGGCAATGTCTGTACAGGGAGAAACCAGGTTAATGTTTTGAACCAGTGACACATTGTTCTGGGCTCAGCAAGGATTCTGAAGAAGAGTCATATTGGGCTTGAAATGCTAACTCCATTTCTCGGTCCACAAATGCTGCCAGACTTGCTGAGTTTCTCCTGCACTTCTTGTTTTCAGTCAACGTTCAAACTTTGTATTCCCTCACAGTTGTGTGTTTGTAATGATTCACCAAGGCTCCTTCAACAGCACTTTCCAAACTTTACCCTCTAGAAGGACAGGGGCAGCAGATACATGGGAACACCACCCCCTCCAAGTTGCCCTCCAAGCCACTCACCATCCTGACTTGGAAATATATCGCCATTCCGTGAGTGTCACTGGGTCAAAATCCTGGAACTCGCTCGCTAATGGCATTGTGGGTCAACCTACAACACAGGGGCTGCAGTGGTTCAAGAAGGCAACTCACCCCCACCTTCTCAAGGGATGGACAACAAATGCAGGTTCTACCAGTGATGCCCACTTCCAATGATCCTTTATTCATTCATGGGATGAGAGCATCGCTGACTAGGCTGGCATTTATTGCCCCATCCCTAATTGCCCAGAGGGCAGTTCAGAGTCAACCACATTGCTGTGTGTCTGGAGTCACGTGTAGGCCAGACCAGGTAAGGATGGAAGTTTCCTTCCCTAAAGGGCATGATGGAATTAAGGAAAACAGGATTGCAAACTGTAGTTGAACATATTCCTGGAGGTTTAATCCTTTACCTCCCAATGCCACACACAGTTGAATTCTGATGAACAGTCACCTAGACTCGAAACGTTAGCTTGTTCTCTCTCCATAGGTGCTGCCTGACCCACTGTGATTTTTGGTTTTCAGTACAAATTCCAGCATCTGCAGTAATTGGCTCCTCCATAGTTGAACAGCCTTTACCCTGACACCTCTCTCTGACATTTTTGCAGGAAACGTATAAAAGGCTTCAAAAACTAAATTGCAATTTTATTTTTTAAGGACTGGGGGTTGATTGAAACGAACCTTCATTCCCAGAAACTCCTGGGCATTCTTGGAAGAATTGTCAGCCCAAAATCTTAACTGATTTTAAAAATAACATGGTGCTGATTCTAGGTCTTACCTGAACCCTGGATTCGGGTAAATTGATCTTCAGAGCCACCTCTTCCCGCATGAAGATGTCAGGGTAGCGGGTCTTGGCAAAGAGGGCTTCCAAAATATCGAGCTGTGCTCTGGTGAAGGTCGTTCTCTCCCGGCGCTGTTTCCTCGGAGTGGCTGGGGTAAAATCAATCAACATTGTTAGACTGGTTTTCAGAGACATCCGACATGAATGAGATCCTAACCCAAGCAAACAATTCCAAATTTTTCCAACCCAATTCCAAAACCAGCGTTTGTCATTAGTTCAAGATCTTCCGACTGAACGAAAAGCAAATTCTTAACACTTTGCCTGTCCCCTTCCTCTGTGTGGAATTCATTCGTGGCAGGAGTCTCCCAGGACAGCAGTGGAAGCGCCTTACGTATGTCCTCACAGCCTCCCTGAAGAGGTCAAATATCCTGACCCATGGGAGGCCCTGGCCCTTGTGACTGACAGCAAAATGGAGAAGGCTGATTCAGCAAAGTGCTGAGGAAGGAGTGGATGTGAAGTCCACCCAAAACAAACAACCCGACCACACCAGCATCATTTACACACCCCTCCCATACTCCACTTAGACTCCCTACAGTGTGGAAGCAGTCCATTTGGCCCAGCAAGACTGCACCAACCCTCTGAAGAGCATTCCATCCAGACCCTGCTCCCTATCCTATCCCTGCAATCCTAACCCACCTAGTCTGCACATCCCTAGACACTAGGGGACAATTTCCCATGGCCAATCCACCCTAACCTACACATCTTTGGACTGTGGGAGGAAACCAGAGCACCCGGAGGAAACCCACACAGACACTGGGAGAATGTGCAAACTCCACCCAGACAGTCACCTGAGGGTGGAATCAAACCTGGGTCCCTGGGCTGTGAGGCAGCAGTGCTAACCACTGAGCCACTTTGCAATGCATTTAGTGACCACCAACGAATAACTCACCTCCTGACTCCCCAAAGCCTGTCCCACCATCTACAAGGCACACGTCAGGAGTGTGATGGAATACTCCGCACTTGCCCTGGATGGTGTCAAGCTTCCTGAGTGTTATTGGAGCTGCCCCCATTGATTGGCACCAGATCCACAAACATCCCACTCCCTCCGCCACCGACGCTCAGTCGCAGCAGTGTGTACCATCTACTAGATGCACTGCAGAAATTCACCAAAGATCCTCAGACAGCACCTTCCAAACCCATGACCCACTTTCATCTAGAAGGGCAAGGGCAGCAGATACATGGGAACACCACCCCCCTGCAAGTTCCCCTCTAAGCCCCTCACCATCCTGACTTGGAAATATATCACCATTCCTTCAGTGTTGCTGGGTAAAAATCCTGGAATTCCCTCCCTAAGGGCATCACGGGTCAACCCACAGCAGGTGGACTGCAGCGGTTCAAGAAGGCAGCTCACCCCCACCTTCTCAAGGGGCCATTACTGGCAATAAATCCTGGGCCCAGTAAGTGACATCCCATCCCATGAATGAGTAAAAAAAATCTATTGACCCAGAGTAGGAACAAGTGTCCCTCAATCCTGATGAGGGTTTGGGTGCTCAGTCCGCAATGCACAATACAAACTGCTGTGTTGCTTCCACCGAACATTCTCCGAACTGGGTGGTACAATGAAATGGAACCAACAAATGAGCTGAAATGCATCTCACACTGAGAGCCCTACCTCAGCAATACATCTCTCTGAATTCATCCAGATCACCTGAAGGTTTTGTACATGAGGGTTTTATTAATGTGGGAATGAAGTCCCACTTTAAGCAGATTATCTGGTCAGTATCACAGTGCTGAGGAACAGGAGGAGGCCATTCAGCGCTTTCTTTCATTCAAGGAGAGCTTCAACCTAACTCCATACACCAACCCGTTCATCATATTTATTAATTTGTTGGAATGAAAAATATCTATCGAACTCAGTCTTAAAAGTTACAATTGATCCAGCTTCAACTGCAGATTGTGGAAGGTTTTCCAAATTTCCCCCATCTTCTGTGTATGTTAATATTTTGTGATGATACTGTGGCTGTAAGAAGTTATTTTGAAGAGAGATTTTACAGCTGAGGCATCAAGCAGTCTAACAGAGCCACTACAATAAAAGGCTTGAGAGGCCTTGAGGTATTTTTTTAAAAATTGGAACAATAGAAGCAGCCTGGCCGGGTGTGGCCAAACTCCCACAGAACCAGAATCTTTACTTTTCATTTCCAGGAGTTTGTTCCTGGGACCTCAGCAGGGTTTGGAAGCTGCAGTAAATCTCTCCCGACTGCTACATTCTCTCAGAATTTTCTCTTGATACTTTTTTTTTAACCTCTTCGGCTGGTAGAGTTGCATGTGAGACAATCTGTTTTCTGAATTTGCCTTTTGTTAAAGTCTAAATTCATAGGATGTTTGTAAATTAGAACAGTTAATTAGTAACAGTTACTGTCATTCTGTTAAGTTTTCCAACAGAGCTAAGCTATTCCAATTCCTTCTTTCTTTTGCTGTATTTTAACTATAGTGAATGAATAAAGTGTGTTTTGCTTTAAATGCAGGAGTTTGACCAATTGAGTTGCATCTGGGGCACAACACCTTACATTTACCTTTAAAATAAGGAAAACTTAGGGTATAGACTATCTTATGTGTATTTTTGAGGGGGTTTAGTCTGGTCCATAACAGTTTCCTCATCTCATTCCTGAAGGGGCTCCTGAAGATGTCAGGCTCTTCCCTCGAGTCCTGGGACTCCCAAACCAGTGGAGAAAGTTTATCTCTATCAGCCCCTTCCTCCGTAACTTCATTCAAATCAGTCCTTAAGCTGTGGATTCCAGCTTCTTGTTAGTGTAATCTCCCCTCACAATCTAACCCTTGTAGGCCAGCTATCATTCTGTCAGTTGTCACTGCATTCCCTTCAAGACTAAACCATCCTCCTGAAGATTAAATTGCACCCAATGACTCCAGGTGAGGTCTAACAACGGCTTTGTTTGCTGTAGCATGACCTGCCCCGCAGTATTCCACTCCTCTGAGTATAAAGGCAAGTCTTCCTTTAACCTTTGCAGTTATTTTCACTAATTGTGCCTCACATTTTTAACAATCCCTGTACCTGGTTCTTCCCCCATTGTCTCTTTGGACCTTCTGCTGTTTCTGGAATCTCGCCACTAACAAAACATCATATTCCATCCTATTCAAGTATAAAGTGGTTGATGAGATGTAGGACAGAATTAGGCTATTCAGCCCATCGAGTCTGCTACACCATACATTGAGATCATGGCTGATCTAATAATTCTGAACTCTACTTTTCTGCCTTTTCCCCATAACCCTTGATTCCCCTTACAGATTAAAAATACAAACGTATTTAAAACAAACAGGGGTAGTCCACTCGGCCCTTCAAGTCTGCTCCCCCATTCAATAAGATCATGCTGATCTCATTTTAACCTCAGCTCTACATTCCTGCATATCCTCCAATCATCTTCTATCCCTTTGGTCAGCAAGAATCAATTTATCTCTGTCTTAAACATATTTAAAGATTCTTCATTTACTTCTTTTGACTCACAACTGTCTGAGAGGAAAAATGTTTCCTCACTTCGGTGTTAAATAGCGTCCCTTACATTTAAACAATGACCCCTAATTCTAGATTCTCCCACAAAGAGAAACATCCTTTCCACATCCACTCTGTCAAATCTTCTCAGGATTTTATACGTTTCAAAAATTTGTCTGTCTCAGCCTTACATATGCTTAATGACCCAACCTTGACAGCCCTCTGCAGTAAATAATTCCAAATATTCACTCCCCTCTGATTAAAGAAATTCCTCCTCATCTCTGTCTTAAACAGGTGACCCCTTATTCTGAGATGATGCCCCGCTGCTCCTAGACTCTCCCACAAGGGAAGCAGTCTCTCCACATCTCCTTGTCAATTTCCCCTCAGAATCTTGTCCGTTTCAATAAGATCTCCTCTCATTCTTCTAAACTCCAATGAATACAGGCCCAAGCTACTCAAACTCTCTTCATAAAGCAGACCCTCCATAGTAGGTATCAGCCGGGTGAATTTTCTCTGGATGATGTCCAATGCCAGGATATCGTTTCTTGGATAAGCGGACCCGACTGTTCATATATTCCAACCTTAAATAAATTGCCTGGGAATAGAATAAACCAACATACTAACGAAGAACATAGCCATCTCACACTTGACTGTGAGACGGCAGTGTGGAGGTGCAGGGATTGAGAGATCGAGGCCAGTGCGGGGAGAGAGATCGAACACAGTGCAGGGGGAAAGAGACATTGAGCCCAGTGCGAGGAAAGAGAGATTGAACCCAGTGCGGGGAGGGAGAAGATCGAGCCCAGTGCAGAGAAAGTGACCGGGTCCAGTGCGGAGTGGGGGAGGATTGACCAGATCCAGTGCGGGGGACAGGGTGGAGAATGGGTCCAGTGCAGGAGAGAGATCAAGCCCAGTGC
>JAHRHZ010000001.1:4827865-4957436 GCA_024137785.1 Ginglymostoma cirratum
GGGAGGAGAGAGGTCGAGCCCAGTGCTGGGGGAGAGAGGTCGAGCCCTCATGGGGAAAACCAGTCAGGAGCGACTGCAGGCCTATAGCTAAAGAAGGACTGCAATTAGGAACTTCTAACTTTATTTCTTATTTACTACTTTATCCTGACAAAAACTGTAATATTGAACTTTTAGATAATTTCTTCATGTTTCTACCTTTATCCAACATTTTGTACCTTGGTACCTTTGTGGCTAAGATGGTGCTGTGAGTGGCGACGTTGTAAACTTTCTACTGTACTCTTGTACTTAGTATAAGGGACAATAAAACCTAATTTTAATTCTAATGTTGAAATCCGTTTGCTCATTTCAGGTTCAGTCACTTCCTCTATCAATACCTCTTTGTAATTGTTACTCTTCCAATAACATGGTTGACACTGTCAAATCTCATTGATAAGTCTGGTTTTCCATTCTAATCTGTTAATGAATATGATGAATAATTTGAGGCCCCAACAAGGATCCTTGCAGGATGCCACCAGACCTCATCCTGCAGATTAGAATTCCTGTTGATAATCCGGATTCTTTGTCTCCTTCCTCTCATCGAATCATCTTCCTGGGTGCAAATTGGTTGCTTCATTCCCTACTTTATAACACTGCAGAACACATTTATTGCTGTCAAGTCATTGGGGATACCAGCAGTTGTGAAAGAAGCTACAGAAATGCATGTTTTTAAAAAATAATATGTGTTCATTTGACTACGCACACACATGAATAGCCGCTTTATTTTAAAATATATAATTAGGCAAAGCTGCTTCGGGATTGCTTAACTGAAACTTAGAATAAATTGCGGATAATGAATGGATAATTTGCTTCCTTTGTCTAGCTGCTGATGTTAAGTGATTAAAAGCTTAGATCAAAATAACAATGTTTCCGACGTGGTGAGAAAAACATTCTGTATGTGTGTAAATGAGCAAATCATTTAAGTTCCTGCCCAAGATGAGTAAAGCAAGTGATTTTATGAATGATGTTTACAAGCAGAAGTGAGAATGAACAAGTGAATGTAAACCATCTACATTCAATATAAAGTCATAGTCAAACACCATTTAGGTCACAGCTAGAGTACTGTGTCCAGCTCTGGTCACTGCTTTATAGAAATGAGGGGATTGCAGTGGAGAGGATCTTGCCAGGACTGAGAGATTTACAGCACAAGGAAAGATTGGGCAGTGTCAACTGAATCCCTAAAACAGTGGTAGCAGCAGAAACATTTACTGCATTTTAAAATATTTCATGTGAATAGTTTAAGTGCTGTCAGCTATAGGGTTGCAAACGTAATGACTGGGATTAGGCTGGATGGCTTGTTTTCAGCCAGTAAAGACATGATGGGCCAAATGGCCTGCTTCAGTGCTGAAAATTCCAATTTCTCTCATGAATCAGTGTGGGATATGGTGAAGCTGCTGAGCAATCGAGGTGGGAGAATGACAATATGTGTGAGTGTCTCTGAGTGTTTTAGTGAGCGAGGAGTAAGTGACAATGTGTACATGTGTGAATGAGGGAGTACAAGGGAGTGTTTGAGTAAAAGTTGTGTGAAAATGTCAGCAACACTGTGTGTGTGTGTGTGCGTGCGTGTGTGTGTGTGTTTGTGAGAATGTGCATGTGTTGTGTGTAGTTGTGTGAGTGCATGTGCATTTGTGAATCCATGTGCCAGTGTGTGTGTTTGTGTGTCTGTGTGAGAGTTTGAGGGTGAACGTGTGTGTGTATGCGCGTGCGTGCGAGTGTGCGTGTGCGAGTGTGTGCATGCAAGTGTGTGCCTGTGCATGCGAGTGTGTGCAGTGTGCGAGTGTGTGTGTCTATGTGCACGAGTGTGTGTGTGTCTGTGGAAGAGTGTGTAAATGGGAATGAAACAAAGAATCTCCCACAATTAGGAATGAGAAAAACGTTCTGTTTGAACCAAGTAAAAACTGATATATTTCTGAAAATGCATCAGCAAAAGCATTTTTTTTAAAAAAGTAGTAAACATAAAAATAAAACATATGGGGGAATTGTTTGGGACAGAATTGGCTGAAGGTTCAGGGTTTGGAATTAAGGTAATGTAATGTAAAAATGGTCAAATTGAAGGATTACTGTGATGTTGGAGTTTTCTGTAACAATCCCATATAATTTTGTTTATTGCCCTGAGACCAGGATCCCTTTCCAATGGCTAACCTGTTTGAAACAAACAAGCTCACAGCTTTACACAGGAATGTTACATGAATATAATGAATCAACTGGAGCAGAAAACCATTGAGAAAATTGTTGGGCTTGGCTGCACTGTGAGGTCGGTGTTGCTTGGCTCTTTTCTGTCTTTCTTCGTGCCTGGGATGAGCAGAGAGGCCGTGACGTCATCTCAGAGGGTGGTTAATCCCTATGGGTCTGAAGTCATGTGCTGGCCAGTCCAGGTAAGGAGGCAGATTTCCTTCCCTAAAGGGCATTAGTGATCCAGATGGGCTTTTACAATAATTGCTAACGTTTGCATTGTCAGCACACATAGTTGGTGGGCTGATTATTTATTCCTGCCATTTTGTTTCATTACATTTAAATTGGAATATTGGGATTTGAAGGATATGGTGCAGCTGTATAGGGTGCTGGTGAGGCCACACTTGGAGTATTGTGTACAGTTTTGGTCTCCTTACTTGAGAAAGGATGTACTGGGACTGGAGAGGGTGCAGAGGAGGTTCACTAGGTTGAGTCCAGAGTTGAGAAGGTTGGCTTATGAGGAGAGATAGAGTGGATTGGGACTCATTGGAATTTAGAAGGATGAGGGGGGACCTTACAGAAACATATGAAATTATGAAGGGAATAGGTAAGACAGAAACAGGGAGGTTGTTTCCACTGGAGGGCAAAACTAGAACGAGGGGGCATAGGCTCAAAATAACAGGGAGCAGATTTAGGACTGAATTGAGGAGGAACTTCTTCCCAAAGGGTTGTGAATCCGTGGAATTCCCTGCCCAGTGAAGCAGTTGAAGCTACCTCCTTTTAAGACAATGGTAGCTAGATTTTTGAACAGTAAAGGGTTATGGGGAGCCGGCAGATAAGTGGAGCTGAGTCCACAAAAAGATCATCTTAATGAATGGCGGAGCAGGCTCGATGGGCCAAATGGCCTACTCCTGCCTCAGGCGACTGTCTGTGTAGAGTTTGCACATTCTCCCAGTGTCTGCATGGGCTTCCTCCGGGTGCTCCACTTTCCACCCACAGTCCAAAGACGCGCAGGTTAGATGGATTGGCCATGGGAAATTGCCCACAGTGTCCAAAGGTGTGCAGGCTGGGTGGGTTAGCAGGGTTACAGGGATAGGGATTCCCTTCAGAGGGTCGTGAGGACTCGGTGCGCCAAGTGGCCTGCTTCCTCACTGCAAGGATTCTGTGATTCTTATCATGTAAAAATAAATCTTATCACACAGTTGGAAAAAAAAATCAATGACAATGATTGTTGCTCCATTGACATTTCCACAACATCGCTGTATCCCTGACCCTAGTGGTAGAGATGTCAGAGGATATAGTGACTAATTAGTACTCCCCACAGCCCCAGACACCCTCAATGGATGTCAACCCACAGATGGGAATTCTGGTTGTCATTTGCCGCAGGATTGCCTTGAGGGAGTCCATGGCCCTACCTTTCCTGTTGACAGGTGGTAATTTTGCCCCTTGATTCAAAGCTCGCTCTATACATATTATGCAGTTTTAAAGACAAAAATATAATCAACCCACGTCTTATCTAGAGTGAGGGACCATGTAGAATTTTGGACTGCCTATGGAGTTGAAATCTGGGTGAATATCACAACTTGGATAAATTAAGTGGTGCACATTTTTAGCTGTGTTTTGGCAGTATTGCTTTTCAAAGCACTGCAGGGCATACCTTGATGCAGATTGGCACAAGAACCTTTGAGTTAAGGGAGAGTTTGCTCAATGACAGCCTTTAGATTGGTAGAGATGCAGTTTGCTACATCAGGTGCAGCACAACCAGAGCAAGTGAACTGAACACATCTGTTCCTCCCAGTGAGGGGGAGAAGACAAGAAAACCTAAAAAGCTTGAAAGAATGAATGCCAACAAGAAAAGACCTACGTTATCTGGATCAACTATCAAAGTGAGGAGCAATTATTGCTTCATAGAGAACAACATACAATCATTGCTGAAAGCTGAAGGAACTGAGAGAGACAATTTAACCCACACTTGATCTTTGGAATTGTGCTCCCTGTCTATAGTTTTTCCATCCATAATAGTTATATGGAACAATTGATCTTTTGTCTGTTTTATTTGTGAATGAATGTATGTATGTATTTGAGGGGGTTTAAAGGGATATAGTTTAAGTTGCATGGTAGCAGATTAGTAATTCTTTTCTCCGCCATTTATTAAAATTTCATCATGAAACCTGATGTGAACCTGCCTCTTGAGAGCAGCCCATCACACAGATGGCTCAGCTTGGCGATCTCATGGGATCTTATGTGATAGCTTGCGGAACTGTGGGGCTCTATTATTGGATCAACTCTCCACAGTTAAGTCATGACTCAAGCATTCCTTTTTCAGGATTTGAGCACACAAATCAAGTCCAACACTTAACCGCAAAACTGAGGGAGTGCTGCAGGGTCATGGGGACTGTCTGTAACCACAGAGAGTCGCGAACACAGCCCAGACCATCACGCAAACCAGCCTCTCATCCACTGACTCCATCTATACTTCCCATTGCCTCAGAAAAGCAACCAACGTAAACGAAGACCCCTCCCACCCCAGTTATACTCTCTTTCACCCCCTTCCATAGGGCAGAAGATATAAAAGTTTGTATACATGTACGAATAGATTCAAGAACAGCTTCTTCCCCAATGTTATCAGACTTTTGAATGGACCTATTTAATGCTAATTCTGATCTCTCTCTCTCTATCTCTGCACCTTCTCTGCCACTGTAACACTATTCTGCGCTCTGTTCTGCCACCTGGATGCACTTTGTATTGTACAATCTGCCTGTAGAGCGCACAAAAACTTTTCATTGTACCTCTATACATGTGACAACAGTAAATCAATCAATCAAGCGATCATTAGGGTGTCAGAGAAGATGCCTTGACCAGGATTTGGAAAAGGAGCAGGAGGTGCTCTCCCACAGGGGTCCTGGCCAATATTTTTCCTTCAGCCCAACATCACGAAAACAGCTTAACTGGCCATGATTCCTGTTGTTGCTTGTGGTATCTTGCTGTGCGCACTTCGGTCTTACTATCCCCTAGATTACAACAGTGATCAGACACTTCACAACATAAGCACAGAAACTAGGAGCAGAAATAGGCCATTCGGCCCCTCGAGCTTGCTCTACCATTCAATGTGATCATGGCTGATCATCCAACTCAGTCCCCTGTTCCCTCTTTCTCCCCCATATCCTTTGATCCCTTCAGCCCCAAGAACTATATCTAACTTTTTCGTGAAATTATGCAATAATTTGGCCTCAACCCCTTCCTTGGCAGTGAATTCCACAGGCTTCCCACTCTCCGAGTGAAGGCATTTCTCCTCATCTCAATCTTAAATTGTTCCGGACTCCCCACTGATTGGGAACCATCCTTCCTGCACTTCATCCTGTCTAGATCCATTAAAAATTTATAGGATTCCTCCTTATTCTTCTAAACACCAGTGGAAATCCAGCAAGAAAGCATCTCATTGGCAGTATGGTGATTTATGACCCTGAAAGGCGCTACAGAAATGCAGGAGTCACTGTTTCCTTCCATGCCTTGCTGTGTACAGTCACACCTGCAGGTGCACAGATCTACCAAGAAATGGAGCCTCCCAAGGTTCTCCACATCATCCTCCCCATACCATCATGACATTGGGCCAACAGGAGGCCATTCAGCCCTGTTCCATCACTCAGAAAAAACAGTTCTGGTTATATATTTAAATCCATTCCGCTGCCTTGCTTCTATACATCTTAATACACCGAGCCAACAAACATCGAGCAGTCTCACTGGGGAGATATTTTCTATGAAAGCCCAGTCTCACCAGCATGATAAGACTACAGGAAATGGGAACACTAGGCCATTCAGCCCCTCAAGCCTTCTCTGCCATTCAATAGGATCATGGCTGATCCAACATTCCTTTCCTTCCTGCCCATCCCCCATAAGCCTTGCCTCCTCAACTGATCAAGGATCTATCTATCCCAATCTTAAATATATCAAAGGCTCTGCCCTCACAGCTCTCTGTGGCAATGAGTTCCAAAGAGTCACAATCCTCTGAGAGAAGAAATTCTTCCTCATCTCAGTCTGAAATTGGCACCCCGTTATTCTGAGACTATGTCTCTGATTTTAGACTCTCCCTTGAGGGGAAACATTTTCCCAGAATTTACCCTGTCAAGCCCCTTGAAAATCCTATATGTTTCAATGAGATCACCTCTCACTCTTCTAAACTCCACTGAATAGAGTCCCAACCTGTTTAGCTTTTGCTCATAAGACAATCCCTAGATACCAGAGGTCATCCTAGTGAACCTTCTCTGAACTGCCTCCAAAGAAATACGTTGCACTCAGCTTTAGGTGCAGACACTCCTTTGGAAATCTCCCCTGAAAGGCCTGGCTATAATATTATGGCAAGGACCTCAGTTTATCCCATCCCTTTTGGAGAGACAATGTGTAGTGGTAATGACACTGGGTTACACACCCAGACTATCTTTTCGTCATTCATTCATGGTATGTGGGCATCGCTGAGAGGGGAAAGATTTAAAAAGGGACCTGAGGGGTAACTTTTTCACACAGAGAGTGGTGAGTGTATGGAATGAGCTGCCAGAGGGGGTGGAGGCTGGTACAATTACAACATTTAAAAGGCATCTGGATGGGTATATAAATAGGAAGGGTTTAGAGGGATATGGGCCAAATGCTGGCCAGTGGGGCGAGATTAATTTAGCACACCTGGTCATCAGGGACAAGTTGGACCAAAGGGTCTGTTTCCATACTGTACATCTCTATGGCTCTATGGCTTTGCTAGCATTTATTGCCTGTCCTAATTTCCCCTTGAGAAGGTGGTGATGAGCTGAATTCTTGAACTATTACAGTCTGTGTGATGTAGGGATACCGACAATGCTGTTAGGGAGGGAGGTCCAGGATTTTGACCCAGCAGCAGTGATGGAACGGTGATATATTTCCAAGCTGGAATAGTGAGGGCAATTTGCAAGGGGATGGTGGCCTGGGTAAGTGCATTCAAATCCCACCGCGACAACTGACAAAATTTCAAATTTAATAAATAAAGTCTGGAATTGAAAGCTAACCTCAGTATTGATATCTGTAAAACTCTTGTTAATAGCTGCTTCAACCCATCCAGTTCACTAATGCCCTTTAGGGAAATGAATCTGCCATCCTTTCTTGGTCTGGCCTACACATAACTCCAGACTCATAGCAATGGCTTTGACTCTCAATAAAAACGGAAGGAACTGCAGATGCTGTAAATCAGAAATGAAATCAGAAATTGCTTGAAGACCTTAGCATGTCTGGCAGCGTCTGTGAAGAGAAATCAGAGTTAACATTTCGGGTCTGGTGACCCTTCCTTATAACCTTCCTCAGGTCACTGGACCTGAAATGTTAACTCTGATTTCTCTTCACAGATGCTGCCAAGTCTGCTGAGCTTTCTCAGCAACTTCCATTGTTGTTGACTCTTAGCTGCCCTCTGAAATGGTCAAACAAGACACTCAGTTCTACAGGCAATTAGGGATGAGGCAACAAATGCTGGCCTTACTCAGTGAAACCCACATCCCATTAAAGTATAAAACCAATACCACAATTCCCCCACAGAATATGTAGTTTCTCTCCATCCACCCTTTCAAATCTTTTAATCATCTTAATCACAGCTATTAAATCTTCCCTTAATCTTTAACACAAAGCTTGTCTGTGAAACTTGTCCTCATAATTGAACTCTTTTAGCCTCAGTATCATTGTGGCCAATCTGTGGGGCATTCCTGACGGACTACCTCTCAACTGAATACTGTTCTTATGCTGGTGTCTAACCAGAACAACTGGGGCAGAATTTCAACCTCTCCCAAAGTCATAGTTGGCCAAGGGAGCTAAAGACTCTTAGCCTGGGCCTCCCCATAAAATAAAAAAATTATTTGCCTTATTCATCCACTCAATTCCCTCATGCGCCCTGGGAAATTTACTTTGAGCCAAGCGCCCATGAGCAGCAGCCAATCAGATCCAACTCTTGGGAAGAAAGACATCAAAGTGTTGCAAATTGTCAAGGTTCTTTCTCCTGTTGGTTTTATAGACTTCCAGAACCTATTTTGATAAACATAGGAGCATAGAAAATAGGCTCAGGAGTAGGCCACTTGGCCCCTTAAGCCTGCACCACCATTCAATATGACCGTGGCTGATTATGCAATTTCAATATTCCACTCCCGCTTTCTCTCCATAAAGAAAGAAACCCTTATTTGTTAAATAGGAAGCCCATGAAGTGAAGGCAAATGATTGACCTGGTTCAGAAAACTGGCTGGGGGCCAGGAGACAGGATAAAGGAGGAGTACTTGAATTGATAGGAGAGTGTCTATTCAAGAACCTTCAAGAACAGATTGTATCCGTTTATGTTCATTAATAACTTAGACAAATGAAATAAACATCATGCACCCAAATTTGGCAATGACACAATGATAGGTGGAGCTTTCATTTTAATTCATGGAACGTGGGCAGGCCAGTATTTCTTACTTATCTCAAATCCGATTAAGAGTCGACCGCAATTCTGTGGGTCTGGAGCCACAGGTAGGCCAGACTGAGCAAGGCCAGCAGATTTCCTTCCCTAAAGGGCATTAGTGAGCCAAATTGGCTTTTTTGAAACAAATGACAGTAGTAGCAAGAGGTTATCTTTGAAATCCACACTTGGATTGAATTCAAGTTTCACAATCTGCTATAATGGGATTTGAACCCATTACCTCAGACAGTAACCTAGCCTCCCAGTCCAGTGACACCATCACTTCCCCATCTGTCAGCTATAGGTGAAGTGAGTGGGTAAAACTGTGACAAATGCATTTCAAAGTTGTCAAATGTGAGGGCGTTCAGTATGGACCTGAATTGGATGCTTTGGAAATGATGAAAATCCAGAAACAGTCAAGGGTCCAAGGAGACTAGGGAGGGTCTGGGCATAGAGATCATTAAAATGTCAGGCATAGTTACAGAAAATAACAGCAAAGGCTGAAGGAACACTGGCCTTTATAGATAGGGAACTGAATACAAGGGAGTAGAAATCATGCTAGAGGTGAACGAAGCCCTGGTTAAACCTCACCTGCACTCATTGTGAGCAGTTCTGAGATAGGATCACATTGAATGATGGGGCAGACTAAATGGGCAGAATGGTCTACTTTTGCTCCTGGGTCTTACAGCCTTATGGTTCTGGGGCCCACATCCCAGGAAGGATGGATTGGTGTCAAAGTGAGTGCAGTGAAGAATTGATGCCAGGACTTCAAGGGTTTAGCTACAAGGAGATTATACAAACTGGGGTTGTATCCCCTGGAACTTAGTCTAAGATTAACCAGATTGAAGTTTTCAAGATGCTAACAGATAGAGGCCAATAGAGAGGAATGATTCGTGGTGGTTGTAAATGTGAGAACTGCAATCAATAGATTTCTGAGAACTGAAGTCTTGGGGAATATTGGGGAAACACTCATACATGGAATTAGAATCTTAGGATTCCTACAACGTGGAAGCAGGCCATTCAGCCCACACTGACTCTCTGAAGAGCCAGCCCCCTACTGCTATAACCCTGTATTTACCACGGCCATTGCACCTAGCATGGGGCTGCGGGAGGAAACCCACACAGACACAGGAAGAATGTGCAAATTCTATACACAGGCAGTCACCTGAGGCTGGAATCAAACCTGGGACCCTAGCACTGTGAGGCAGGAGTGCTGAACACTGAGCCACTGTGCTGCCCACAGTTAGATCACAGGTCTTCCATCACCCCACTGAATAGGGGTGGAACAGATTTAAGGGACTCAGAGCTCCCCTGTAAGTGGATTCAAAGGTAATTTTCAAAGGGAAATCTGACAGATTTGCAGAAAGGAGATATTCAGAGGATGATGGGGGTCAGTAGCAGAAAGCAGGGGTATTAGAATTAATCCGATATCTCTTTCAAACTGCTGGAAAAAGCACAATGGGTCAAATGGCCTCACATTGTGCTGTGTGTGTGATTCTACAAATTGCCCCCAATAGCACAGTAGAGAGAGACGCAACTTTAAATAAAGTCCCGGTAACATCGCATTGCAAGGAAGGGGGACTGGTTAGCTGATATAAGAGTGATATTGACAGCGTGAGTTCACTTCTTGCACCGGCTGAAGATAGCATGGGACACCCTTCTTCTCAAACTCTCCCTTTGCCTGGGGTCTGGGCACCCTCAGGTTAAACCCACCACCATCCATCTCACTCTAATGAGACAGTGGCTCTGTGGTCTGGTAAGATGATGGTAATTTTACCTTTTATTGCAAATTCACAGTTGGTTTACAGAAGGATCATTCACCAGAGGCCATTCAACCCAGTTTATCTGGGCTAGGTCTTTGAAAGTAGAATCCAATAACTCCATCCCTCTATCCTCCCCACACCCTCTTACAAATATATTCAGAGTGAACATTCACCCCAATAAAAGCAAAATGTTGCAGATTTTGCAAATCTAAAACAAATACGGAGAATGCTGGAGAATGAGAATATGAAGTGTAGGAAATGGATGTGACCCAGTTAAGTTCCCACAAACTCCAATGTAATAGGAACCAAATAAATTGTTATCTTTTGTGTTATTGCCTAAGGAATAAATATTAGGCTAGACACTGGGGCAAGTCTCAAAAAAATCAGAAGTTGATGGAAAAACTCAGCAGGTCTCACAGCATCTGTGGAGAGAGAAACAGAGTTAATGTCTTCCAGTCTGAAGATGTGCTGTAGGAGAGTCACATTAGATTTCAACCATTAACTCTGTTTCTCTCTCCACGGAAGTTGTCAGACTTGCTGAATTTTTCAAGCAATTTCTGTCCTTGTTGAATATGCTGGGGAGGTAATGGCCTAGGGGTATTATTGCTGTGGACTGTTAATCCAGAGACCCAGGTAATGTTCTAGGAGCCCTGGCTCAAATCTTGCCACAGCAGATGGTGGAATTTGAATTCTGTAAAAATCTGGAATTAAGAGTTTAATGACAACCATGAATTTATTGGTGGAAAAATCCATCTGGTTCACTAATGTCCTTTAGGGATGGAAACTGCCATCCTTACCTGGTCTGGCCTACATGTGACTCCAGACCCACAAGCAATGTCGTTGACTCCTAACTGCCCTGTGGGCACTAAATGGGCACTCACCAGTGATGCCCATGTCCTGTTAATGAATAAAAAACTTCACCCAACACCTTCTCGGGAATAAATTACAATTCAATTTAATTGTGTTGGTTTTAAATCCCCTTCCTTTTTGCATTTGAGAAACATTTACAATTTAACAAACGTCATTATTTTCTGCCTGAAATCTGGAGAGATAAAAGAAAGCAGGAAAGGTGATCTTACTTTGATAGCCAACTGCAGAGTGTAAGAGATCCATACCAGGGCCAGTGAGAGTCAGTCCATTAACTGCGTAGTGTGGCTGCTTCATATAGGACATCATGCTGGTGAATTAACCCAGGATAAACCCTTTGGGTTTCTCTTGGTACCTGAATCCCTCCGATTTATCCCACTCCAGCTGGGCAGTGGCTGCAAAGAGGCACAAAGAGATGTGAGAATGACCCTGATGGATCAAGCTATCAACAAAGTAACAGAAGGAGGCTAAAAAGCAGAAATTGCTGGAGAAACTCAGCAGGTCTGGCAGCATCTGTAGATAGAGAAACAGAACTAACATTTTCACCCTTCCTCAGAAATATTGAGATTCTCCAGCATTTCTGTCTTTGTTTCAGGTCTCCAGCCTCCATGGTTCCTTGTTTTATTATTAAGAACAGGCCATTCAGCCCTTCCAACCTACTTCATTCGATAAAATCATGGCTGACCTGATTTTAACTTCAATTCCATATCGCTGCTTGCCTCCAATAATGTTTCATCCCCTTGATAGTCAAAAAACAATGTCCCTCCGCCTAAAAAAATGTTTAAGTATTCTGCATCTCTTGCCTTTTGAGGAAGGGAATTCTAATTCAACTTTGTATTTGCCCCTAGATTAAAAGAAAGCAATCTATCTTTTTGTTTCCTCTTTTTGGAAAGGTTTGGAACCCTATTGGCCTTGTTTGCATTTAGTAATTAAATCAAAGAATCCCAGACCAAAACTATTCCCCGCTCCTGTCCCTGAGTCAATCCCAGACTGATGAGTCAGCGTTTGAGGTAGATATAAACACGTTGGTCAATACAATTCCAAAAGCGTTTCTTTTATCGCCCCTTCTCTGTTATCGTTTGTTGATTCGTTATTGGGAACTTGTGAACACTATGCAGGCAGATGGGAAATTTCCCCCAACCCAGTCTCCCTCAACTTGCAGTCTACCGGACTGGATAAACACTTGGAACTGAGAGCATCGTGGAATCTATTATTTTACAATTCCGATTTGTCAGTTTGTATCTGGTACACATATAATGATGATATACATAACAGTATCAGAATAAACCAATATAGACTAAAATGGTTGTATAGTTGTTTACAAATATACTGTAACAATATAATTCAAATGTGCTACTCCTGGTCTAACACTAACTCTGTTTCTCACTCTGCAGCCAGACCCGCTGACTTTTTCCAGCAATTTCTGGGCTTATTTTGTTTCAGATTTCCAGCGTCCGCAGTTCTTTGTTTTATTTTCTTCTGCTTTGTAAACAAGTCCTGCAGCATCAATCTCTCTATCGAAAACCGATTATTTAAACAAAACCAAAACACAAGCACGACATACTGTGGACGCTAGAGATCTGGCTTTAAATAGATGTACCTTTAAGTTTCAGTTACTCCCGCTGAATCTCGCGAATATCATCAAACATAAAGCGTTTCATTTCTGCGTTTTGGGGTCTTTCTGGAAGTGAGCAGACTCTTGTCTGGTCCCAGTTCGGGGTTTAACGATGCAGGACTGGGCAGACAAGTGATCTATCGGACTCTGGGAGAGGAGGGAATGCATAGTCCAGTGTAACGCGCCCTGAGAGGGTTTGGGGCACACGGATTATTTTTAATACCATTGCAGCTAGCGCATTTTGTTTCCCCAACTTGAAGGACAGGGGAGAAACGCTGGTGAGAAAAGGAACATTTGTGATTACACAACGACAGGGAGTACCTTCGAGGGCAATGTGGAAAGGCAGTCAGTCTGTTGAACAACCAAAAGATCCCACAAAATTTGGCTCAAATCAGCAGGACATATTCGCGTGTATGAGAAAGAGACAGATGTTAATTGACAGATTACTGCGGCTCAGAGCCCCACTGCTCTTTATGGTAATAGTGCCAGTGGATCCGTGATAGTCATTTGCTCTGGTTTGTACCTCTAGTCTAGAAAGCAGGTACCTCTGGCAGGGGGCTACTCCCTCAACACTACACGCTAAGACTCAGGCCAGTGTGTATGAGAGAGAGAGAGACCAGCCTGTCGTTTCAACACTGAAGGAGCAAATTAGTACAGATGCTGGAATCTGCGCCGAAAGCAAAACAATGCTGGAGTTCACGCTGGGACTTCTAGCATTTTTTTTTTGTTTTCATTTCAACACTGAAGTTAGCTCCAGCACTAGAAGCCAGGGGGATAAATCCAACACCCCACACCGCCTTGTTTATTCAACAAGTTAATAGTAAGGCTACAAGTTGAGCGATTTCGTTTTGCTGAAACTGTTGTTTTCGTTCCTCTCCCATGAAGGGTACAGAATACAACCTGGACTCTGCCTTCAGATTTCAGATAAAATGTCATTACCACCATCTCCTTTCCTAGCCGGCCAGATTGCTCGGTACTCACCGGAGAAAGTCACCCACCGTTTCTTAATGTTTCCCTCAATTCTGGGAAGGTGACCCAGTCTTGGCTTCGGAAGTGTGCAACACGCCGGCTCTCTCTCTCTCTCTCTTTAGAAAGAAAGGTGTCTATTTGCGGATAAATACCTCCGCAATCAGCCCAGAGGGAAATTGCGCCTCCCCCATGTGCGAGACGTCTCGAAATCGAACGCATTTTGCACATTACAGTGGCTAATCAGCCGCCCTAAGTGATAGACTGTTAATTTCCTGTCTGATCCGGGTTTTTGTGTGTGTGTGTGTGTGTGTGTGTTGGAGAGTGGGAGGGGGGGTTACAAATGGAATTTATCCTCTAGCCCCCTCCAGGCCGACGGTAATTCAAAACTTTCCAGTAAACCACAGAGCAGAGCGCTACGGTGGATTGACGTTAAAACGGAATAAATGAACCAGGCTGGGAAAGAGCCGTCAGCGTTTGGAAATTGGTCTTTTCGTAAAACACGATCTCGAAAAGTTATCGGCTGCTTGCCTCTTTTTTGTCAAAACTTACTCTTAAGCGTGAACAAGAAATTATTTCATTTGTCCCTGGCGCTCTCTCTATCCCGCCTCCCCATCTCCCAACCCTCCTTCTCCCCCTCTCTTTATCCCTATCCACCTCTTCCACTCTCTCCCTCTCCCCATCTCCCGCCCCCACCTCCGTTTATCCCTTCTCCCATTCCTCCTCTCCCACTCCACATCTCTCTCCCCCTCCCCGTCTCCCTCCTCTCTCGCCTTTCCCCTGTTTCATCTCTTTCTCTCCCCTGTCTCCCACTCTCTCTCCCCTTCCACTCTCTGGCCACTCTCTCTCTGTTTCCCCAACTGTTTCTGTCCCCTCACCCTCCCACACACTCTGAGTCCTCCCTGTTTTTCTTGCTCTTCCCCCGTCTCTCTTCCCCTCTCTCCCCATGTCCACCCCCCCTCACTCCCCTGTCTCTCCCCTGACTGCCAATTTCTCTGACACCCCCACATTTCTGTTTCTCTCTCTCACCCTCCTCTCCAATTGGCCTGACTACCGTGAACCCGGCAGTGTTAAACAGGCGCCCTAGATAAACATTAACACATCTCAAAGCTGGGAATAATAGGAATTACAAAATGTACCCTTTAACTTTCTGGGAGAAGGGACAGTGGAATGTGTAATTAATAAACAGACCAAAATAAACACCCGGGGAATTGTATCTTGTCGATTTGTCCATTTCGCGCTGATGTCGTCAGCACTTGAGGTTCAAGTCAATGGATCCTCTCGTTTGCAAGGCTACAGTTGGGGTGGGGGCGGGGATAGGAGAGAGGCAGATTTAAACATCTCCGCCTCTCCAATTACTCTGCCCTCACAAAGTAGCGCCCAGGAGCCAGGGGCTCACTAACAAAGGCGCTGCAGCAACATGTAGAGAAGCACTTACAACCGACCAAATGTATACCATCAAATAAAGGCCTCCAGCCCTTCGTAAGGCAATTTCTAACATTAGCTCCTTGGGTGTGTGTAGCTGCGCAGAGGGTAGGTGTGTGGCCGTAGTGAAAGAGAGAAAAAGCATCGCACAGTCAGCCCTGACAGAGCGGCTGTTAGATAATATGAAGCAAATCCGGCCAAATGCATTTTGGAAATTAAGATTTTACAGTCAGAAGTGTCTGGTTAAATACAGGAGGCGAGCAACCCTATTGTTAATGTCCTGTATTCCTTAAGATGACAGCCCAAACAGCTGAGATTACAACATTAAAAACACTTCTCTGGGCCCAGCTCCACCAGGTGATCATTCATCCTGTCACTGTCGGGACTAGTGTTGGAGTCACGAAGAGTGTGTTAAAGATATAACCACAACCGTGAAATATCATTCCCCACCTCAAATCGTCAGTTTCGCTTAGGTTCCGAAGAAGGGTCCCGACTTGAAACGTCAGCTTTCCTGCTCCTTTGATGCTGCTTGGCCTGTTGTGTTCATCCAGCTCCACACCTTGTTATCTTCGCTTAGTTAAGATGTAATAGCATTGGGGTCATTTTATTTTTACAGGTAATTTTAGGTATGTATTTTTCAACGCAGGATCCAAATATATTTGAAGAATGTTATTAACCCAACTATGTTTGAAAAAACTATATTATTAATCCAAATGTTTTTGGATGTATTTATTATTAATTCAAATTTATTTGAATTTATTTATTTGAATTAATCTATTAATCCAAATTTATTTGTTATTAATCCAATTTTAGTTGAATATATTTGTTACAACCCAAAAGTATTTGAATAAATTATTAATTCAACTCTGAATATATTTATTGACACAAATTTATTTGAATCAAATTATTATCAATCCAAATTTTTGACTAAATTAATTATTAATCCAAAGGCATTTGAATACATTTGTTTTTATAAATTAAAAAATATATTATTAATCCAAATTTAATTGAATAAGTACATTTGAATCCCAGGCATTTTTAATGAATAGCAGGCCATTACTTTTAGTTAATGACATTGCGATAACCGTATAGTCGGGGCCACTACACGATATGTGCAACACAGAACATTTTTAACATTATTTTAATTGTTCTCAGGATTCGAACCAGTTCTGAGGAAGTGTCACCGGACCCGAAACGTTAACTCTGTTTAGTTCCTTCACAGATGCTGCCAGACCTGCTGAGCTTTTCCAGCGACTTTGCTTTTGTTCCTGATTTGCGGCATCCGCAGTTCTTTTGGTTTTTATCATTTTAATTGTGTTTCATTTAAATATCTGTTAATTTAATCTGACTTGAGAAAATATTTTTGCAAACGAATTCCAAGTATATTTATTCTCGAAATAAATGAAGCGAATGCACTGCTATAAGATGTCAACAGATCACACTTGTCAGGATTTTAATGCAAAGTGGTTTCCGATTGATTATCATTTTAGAATTCCTAGCATTTTAATTTCCCAGTTAATAGTCTTAGACACAAATCTGATTTTTTTTCGGTAAGTTCGCTTTGTTGGTGTTTTACATCAAACTCACAGCCTTTCTGCTAATCTGTAACTTTTGTAAAGTTACTGTATCATTCAGGAAGCGGACAACAATTTAAAAACCAGCCCAAAGACTAAACTTTCTTCATGTGCCTGGATTTTTTTATTTTGCTAAGAGCGGCTCTTTTGAAGCGTTGAGATAAACAGGACGATTTAACGTGCAAAAATGTTCTCTTTAAATAGATCAGCTTTATTTTAAATTCTGAAATGGGTCTAAGTTTTTTTTGCAAAAGTAAATTGAATTGAAATTATAAACACATAAAGAATTAAGAATGGCGTTCGGAACAGCTTTGGGAGTCATCACATTTTCTAAAACAGTGTTGATTAGTTTTTTTATGAAAGGAGCAAGGACACAGGGGGTCCTGACAGTAACAGAGTTAATAGGAGTGTCCAATTTTATGCAAATTTGGAAGTTATTCAATTTGTGAAAGCAAAACTCAGGGGAAATTCGGCCAATTCCACCTACCTATCCGGTTCGTATCATGTCTGATCTGTCACTGATTCCGGATCAATTACTGGAGCACAATCCTCTTTGTCAAACACACACACGCAAGCAAAAACATAAATTGCTAAAGAAACTCAGCTGTATTGTTTTTCAAAAGAACTACAGGTCGCTCTACAAACTCTCAGCTGAACGAGTGTAGCGACAGTCACGTTCTGCTTTGAGGAAAAATGCAACATAACTTTACCAACGTACACTGCCCGCAATGCTGAGCGACTCTTCAGTGAAAAAAACGCTTTGAAATCTAACCTTCGGAAAGCTTAGAATCGCTTTCATTCCCCTTCGCCACCTTCCCAAGTTTAGTCCTTTCTCACATTGGGTCCAGTAAATCTTTCAAGAGATTTAACTCAACAGTGAAGTGATATTTGAAACTTACCTCGGTTTGGAGAGTTGGAAGCTAAGGTGGCTTGTTCGGGAGGGGTGGACGACTTCGAGAGTAGCTCTCTCGGTCTCTATCAATCTGGCCTGCAAGGAAGAAGACATAACACAGGAGATTTTAGACACTGCAAACACCCGCCTTGGCAAGACTTGTTTTTTTTCTCGTAACTGGCTTGCTTAGAATTACCGAGGGCCAACAGCGTGATATTGTAAAGGGATAATTCAGAGCCCTTAAATCGCAGCTGAAATATGGTTTAACCTTGTTAAAGACAAGCTTAAGGGAAGTGAGGGAAGTGTGCGGATCTGACTGCTATGTGCTGTGACGCAGAAATCACACGCAATCATTACCTGCTCAGGCACCAGGATCAACAGAGATTTAATCCAGTGGATCCCTCTAAGCTCTAGACTAACTGCCCCAGATGGAAGTCAGCTGGCCTCACTCACCCGAACTATCCATTTGCTCCCATTCAAAGGATTTTATCAACGGCCACTTTCCAGGAGGCTCCTGACGGCGGTCATGTACAATTCAAACCAAAGAAATGAACACCACAGGTGTCAGGAACCGCCAGTAACTGGGATTAATTCTGGAGATCTGAAATAAAAACAAAAATCGCTGCAGAATCCCAGCAGGTCTGCTGGAGAGAGACAAGAGTTTAATGTTTCGATTCCAGTGTTTCGATTCTTCTTTAGAAATGTCTTCATCTTCAGTCTACAGTTCTGAAGAAGAGTTGCTGGACCTGAAATATTAACTCCGTTTTCTCTCGCCACAGCTGCCAAATCTGCAGAGTCTTTTCCAGCATTTTCTGTGTTTATAGCCTATAATGTTAACTCTGTACAGCTGCCGGACTTATAGAATTTCTCCAGCACTTTCTGAGCTTATAAACTGTAACGTGAACTCTCTCTCTCTCTGTCTCTCCAGCGGACCTGCTAAGTTTCTGCAGCAATTTCTATTTTGTTTCAGATCTCCAGAATCTTTGTTTTAAACCCAATTACTAACGGCTCCTGCGCCTTCACCTGACCCCTCTACTTATCAATTCTTCGACTGTATATTATACACACAGTATCGAGGGGCTGGGGAACCTGATCGTATTTGAGCACAACTACAGAGTCCGAAAGAATACATAGATTGGAGAAGCTATTTTCCATGGGGAAGGGATGATTACCGGAAGAAAAACAGAAGTTGCTGGAAAAGCTCAGCAGGTCTGGCAGTATCTGTGGAGGAGAAAACAGAGATAACGTTTCGGGTCCGGTGACCCTCCCTCAGAACTCCTGTTTTTGTTCCTGATTTACAGCATCGCAGTTTTTTCGGTCTTTATGGTTACTGGAAGATTCAGTTCTGAGGAAGGGTACCCGGGCCCGAAAGGTTAACTCTTTTTTTTCCTTCACAGATGCTGCCAGACCTGCTGAGCTTTTCCGGCAACTTGTGATTTTGCTCCTGACTTACAGCGTCCGCAGTTCTTTCGGTTTTTTTTTAACCGTTAGATTTGAGCCGTTTTCAGCATCGGGCCGGATCTGGACATAGGGGATAGGCAGAAAGTGCCCATTGGTAGGGGGCTGGGGCAAACGGAAACAGTGGACAAACAGACAGGACTGTGTGGGAGACGATTCAATGGGGGTTTTCCAAAGGGAAACGGGAAACTTCCCGAGGATGAGAGAAATGTCCGAGGGGAAATGGACACTGTTGGCCCCATTCACTTCACTGGAGCAGTCTATCTAGATCTAGCAAGGGAGGTGATGACCTAGTGGTTTGGCCATTAGATTTTTTTCTTATTAACCCAGTAATGTCCTGGGGATTCGGGTTCGAATCCGGCCCACGGCAGATGGTGGAACTTGAATTCAATAATAATTTGGATGACCATGAAACCAATTGTTGTTAAAAATCCATCTGATGCTATCTAGGAAAGGAAATCTGTCATCCTTTCCTGGGCCTGGCCTACATGTGACTCCAGACACACAGCAATGGAGTTGACTCAATCGCCCTCTGGGCAATAAATGCTGGTCTGGCCAGTAACACCCACATCCCATGAATTAATAAAGGAAAAACACACACACTTTTGACAGATTATGTGTTGGTGCAAGGATTTGTGGGTTGATTCTGGAACTGCTGAGTCCCATTACCAACACACCCCCTCAGTAAATGCCGGGAGTTCGACTTGAACCTGGATCCCCTGTCTCAGAGACACGGACGGAGGAAGTGTTTGTGCGCTTGTGCATGTTTATGTGGAAGGGGATGGGGGAGATTCTCCATCAGTTGTAACCACAGCAGTACTGCAGATATCGAATGACCTCCCCTTAAGGCTCGCTCACGGTAACGGAAGCGCTTCCCCAGTCCCCGAGTTCGATTTAGCACCAAAGCCTTCCCGGGGGCAGTCTCCCTGGCTTCAACACCCGCTACTCCACTTCCCCATTCCTCTTGACAGTACCTCTCTATCCAGTTGACTTTCAGGAGGATTGGTGCAAGAGGCTGTGGGGTTGGATGTGGTCTGAGGGTGTAGAGTGTTTCTGAAGACCCTCAATGAGTCTGAACCAGACTGAGAGAAATTGGGGTAGCGGATGCTATTTTGAAGGACAGAAAGTTGGATTTTAGAGCGCTGGGCCGTAGTAACTCATCTGGATGTGGAAATATGTTCTTTAGCTATCGCCGGCTTTTATCTCCAAACACCTGTTCATGGCGAGCACACACTGAGGACGTGGGAAGGAGAGTGGCGTTAGGGAAGGCGTTTTGAGAGAGAGAGAGAAAACCAAAATCTAGCCTGTGGGTTAATCAAATTTAACATCAAAACCCAATCCAGTTCACAACAGTTTTGCTCGAATGCTTCTCGAGAAAGCACGTCCAGTCAGAGTTCCGTAGGAAAGTCATATAGGATCTGAAACATTAACTCTGTTTCTCTCTGCTGCCAGACCTAGTGAGTTTCTTAAGCAATTTTTGTTTCCGCTGTATTTACTTCCCGTTTACAAATCCCCGGTTTAAAAAGATTCTAAATTGTTTTATTTAAAGTTACAAATAAAAACTGCCCTTGCTTTCTGTTGGATTCCCCCCAACACACACAGTCCAGTAAAAGCTATATTAGCGCTTTCTTTTCAGTTTAATTTCATTATTAAGTGACTTAGTTATCCCATTAGCAACGGGATCCCATTATCTCGCCTGACAAGAATAATACACGTTTACAGGTCTCGCTGCCAAAATAGTATCAGAGACCCAGGAATCATTACCTTTAAAATGAGCACCAGGCTTTGGTCAGGAAAATATATTTAGTTAAAATGTTGGGGAAACGGTATTCTCACACACTTTCCGTTCCATCATTTTCCGTTGTATTCGATGTTAAATCTCAGCTTGAACTTCTCAACACGATCTTCGATTGGACCCTCTCTCACCTCCTCCTTTCAGAGATTGATGCGGGAGAGAGAGGCACAGCGGGAGCGATGGGTCGAATCTTGCTGGCAGCCAGTGGTTTGGTGTCGGCTCACAGGACGGCAGAACAGGGGCAATCTCCCCGGGAATGGGCCGAACAGATTCGTGTGGATCACCCACTCGGCCCCACCCCTCCCCCGCCCCCAACAACCCCAGCCCAAGCATTTGACTACGGAACGTTCACAGCATCTTCAACGGGAGCTCTCTCCTCGTAATGTCACTGTGACAGCCCAGCTTGTACCATCTCACTACACATAGATAGATGGATAGATAGATACATACATACATGGATAGATAGATAGATAGATACATAGATAGAGATAGAGAGAGAGAGAGAAATATAAATAGATAGATATTGAAAAAGTACAAATAGATAAAGAGAAATACAGATAGATAGAAACAAATTAAGAGAATACAGACAGACGAATAGATATATAAAGAGAATTATAAATAGACAGGAAGATAGATAGAAAGATAAAAGAAAGATAGATATAGATTGATAGAGATGTGTAGATAGATAAATATTTATGTAGAGAGACAGATAAAGAAAAATACAGACAGACGAATAGATACATGAAGAGGCATACAAATAGATAAGCATCAAGATAGATAGTTAGAGATAAATACCAATAGATTGATTGATTGTTAGATAGATAGATAATTATTTCATTAGAAAATATTCGAGGCGGTGTGTGCGGATTGTGCGGAATCGATACAACTGAAACGAACGATCCCAATTCATAGTAACCGTTAAAATAAGGTTACCTGATTAAAGGACTGGACGATGATGAACTTGATTGAACACCAATAATTCCACCATTTCACAGAATGCAGGTCACACTGACAATGGGCTCCCAGTAGTCCGGAACACTTACCTCGCTGCTGCAGCCGGGGGAGCCGACCCGGAGCTCCGGGAGCCGGCGGTGACCCCCAGATCAAGCCGGACACAGTCTGGGCGTGGGGGTGGGGGGTGTCCGGAATCGCGCATTCTCCTGGGGAACGGCAGTGGGCAAAACCCAGGAGGGAAAATCGCAGGTCCATTGGCAAATAAAACCAGTTTCCTTCCATACACCGTGAGCATTTCTGCTTACGAATAATGTAAAAAAAACTGGCACAAAAAATAGAAGGTAGGAGGAATGGAGACAGAAAGCTATTTAGTTTAACCACCAGGGATACGGTCACTGAGACTGGCACACGGAGACTTCAGTCTCCTCCTGTCCTTACAACCAATGGGACAGTGACTGGGGTTGATCAATTCTGCTTTCTGGAGTGTCGCTAAAATAAGGGACAACACAGTGAGGGGTATGAAAACAATGTTCTAACTTCTGCGTCTCATGATCAATCCAAATTCCCAAAGGTGTCCTTAGAAGTGAAGGAGAAGACAATCTTTTTTTTAAAAAAAAAGCAGACTATTGCTTTTCAATCACCGTGTTCAGAGATGTTATGACATACTCCTGGAACAGGTGGGACATGAGCCTGGGTCTCCTGGTCCAGAGACAAGGACATTATCCTTACAACATCTAAAAAGCACCTGAAAATGCCAGGGAATAGTAAAGTATGGAGTAAGTGCAGGGAAATAGGATTAGTGTGGTTGGTCAGCATATACACAATGGGCCGAATGGGCCTGATTCAATGCTGTATGACTCTATGACTCTCTATGACTATTTTCTGTGTCAACACTTCAGTCTAGAAGGAGCTGCGGGGAAAAGATAAGCTAAAAGTGATTTGGTATAAAGTTTACTGAGAAGTGCATGTAACACTCTCCAGCAAAGCTACTGGGTTCAAAATATGAAAATCCCTGTCTTAATCGCCATGATTCCTCTCTCTCCCTCTTAATAAAAAAAAAACCAAACTAAAACCATGAGGAGAGTAAAGCAGCGCAAAGCGGTGTTAAAATCTAGGGACTTTAAGTCATTACAAATCGTTTGATCAGGGACACTAAACCCCTTACATTGGGATCACTGATAAATAACCTGTAGCTGGAATTTTAAAAGTTAATTATAGTTTATCTGAAGCTAATGCATCTTACCTTGAGGTATAAATATGCAGAGATTGATCCTGTTTTAGTTGGGCACCGGACAGGGACCAGAGGAAGAGGTTGCGGAAGAATGAGCGAGGGGAGGGGACATTCTTATTGATATGGATTCTAACCTCCTTGTAATCCAGCCGGAGTGAGTCACACACACAGAGGACAGGCTCCCAGAGAATGGGGCAGTGAGGCACACACACAATTATAGGGACGGGGTCTCAGAGAGACAGACAGACACACACAGACACACACACACACACACGATCCTAGACAGAGTGGCAGTGAAACACTCACACACACAGGGACAGGGTCCCAGACAGAGGGACACTCACACACAAACAAACACACACAGGGTCCCAGAGAGAGGGGCAATGTGACACACACACAGGGACAGGGTCCCAGAGAGAGGGTAGACAGACAGACACACACACACACACTAAAACACACACACAAACATACACAGTCACGGATTGTCAGGAACAGCAGATGTCCTGAAGATTTATCCCACCAGAGCTCCTGCTGGCAGCCAACCACATCGAGAAAGCTGGGATTAGAGAGAGAGAGAGAGAGAGACATGAGGCGGATGGCAGAGCAGGGGGTAGCCTCAATGTCAGTGGGCAATTAGCCGGGAATTAGAGGCCAGGAATTTCAGCACTGCAACAGCAGTGGGGGCAAGGGAGCCAGGCACAGAGACACTTCCCCTGTCCATCCTCACCCTTAACCTGGGGAGAGTGTATACTCTCCACCAACCTACTCAAATACCCCAGGGCAGTGTAAACCACCACCCTCAAATACCCTGCGGAGTATGAACTCTCCACTATACCCCCAATACACTCTCAAATTACCAATATCGTGGGAATAACAATCATAGATTCAGAGAGGTTAATAAGAACTGATATTGTGTGATTAACAATCACAGATTTAGAGGACTTGCTAATTACAGATATTGTGAGGTTAATAATAAGACTTTGGGCCAAGTGTGACTATGGTGAAAGCTGAAACTAGTACAAGGATGTTGAAATTGATCAGCCCAGTCTTCCAGGTTCCAGTGAATGTGAGGCCTGTAGATTTAAGACTTGATTAGCCTGTGTCCAAACTGCACAGGCCATTCTCTCACTGCAAAGCAAGGGGCCAATTTCCAGGGGTCATGGGTAGGTGCTCTGTCCAAGCATTGGTTCCCTTGAAATAATTAATGAGGTGCCGAAGTGGGCCTTGACCAACACTTTGATAGTATGGCATTCTTCTGTTGTACATCATTCATGTTAGGGTTTCTTCAACGGAACTATTAAAATATAAGAAATACTTAAACCATTTCTGGAAGTTTTTTTAGAATCCCTACAATGTGGAAGCAGGCCATTCAGCCCATGAAGTTCACAATGACCCTCTGAAGAGCAGCCCATCCAGACTCAATCCTGTACCCAACAACCCTGCATGGTCAATCCATCTAACCTGCACATCTTTGGACTATGGGAAGAAACAAGAGCACCCCTATGCAGACACAAGAGAATATGCAAACTCCATACAGACAGTCGCCCAAGGGCGGAATCGAACCTGGGTCCCTGGCACAGTGCAGCAGCAGTGCTAACCACTGAGTCACCATATTTCTTTATGTGTTGCAAAGTAGACTACTGCTATTATTCCATTTTAAAGATGAACAATCTTTGGAACAATGCAAATACATTGAGAAGTGACTTTAGCCATTTCCAATAATTCTTACGGTGACAAGTGCCAAAGCATTTCTGAGTACAGCACCTTTTTCCAGATTATTCAGAATTCTTCAGTGATTTCCCAACAACAGGTAAAGGCTAAATTAATGAAATGAAAAAAAAATTGATGACTGAAGCAGAGAGACAGTTCATGGGATACACAGATAGGTCAGTTGAGATCGATAATCCTTAACATCAAGGCTGCGTTGTACCCACTGTGGCATCTAGGAGTCCAAACAAGACTCTGTCAGTGGGTATCAGAGGGAAAACTCTCTGCTCGTTGGAGCCACTGACACAAGGGAAGATGGTTGTGGTTGTTGCAAGTCAATCCTCTCATCTCTAGGGCATCTCCGTAGGAGTTCCTCAAGGTAATAACCTCGGCCCAACCACTTTCAGCTGCTTCATCCCTTCCCTCCATCATAAGGTCAGAAGTGGGTACGTTTGCTGATGACTACACAATGTTCAGCAACATTTGCAACTCCTCAGATACTGAAGCAATGTTTATAAAAATGCAGCATGATCTGGACAATATCCAGGCTTGGGCTGACAAGTGGCAAGTAACATTCATGCCACACAGGCAATGACCATCTCTAACAAGAGACAATCTAACTATCACCCCTTGACATTCAATAGAATTACCATTGCTGAATAGCCCACAGTGGCTCAGTGGTTAGTACTGCTGCCTCACAGCGCCAGAAACCTGGGTTCAATTCCACCCTCAGGTGACTGCCTGCGTGTAGTTTGCATGTTCTCTCTGTGTATTCTGCCAGGTGCTCCAGTTTCCTCCCACAGTCCAAAAATGTGCAAGTTAGGTGGGATTGGCCATAATGTTCAGGAATGTGTAGGCTAGGTGGGTTAACCATGGTAAATACAGGGATAGGGTAGGGGGACAGACCTTGGTGGGATGCTCTCCAGAGGATTGGCATGGACCTGGCAGGCCGAATGGCCTGTTTCCTTACTGTGGGAATCCTATTCTAATCCACTGAACTGGATTAGCCATATAAATTTAGTGACTATAAGGGCAAGTTTAAGGCTGGGAATCTTACAGCAAGTAACTCCTCTCCTGACTTCCCCAAGCCTGCTCACCATCTACAAGACATTAGTTAGGAAAGCACATCCACATCAAAAATGCACAGTCTTCCATTTGTGCAAAAGTTTTCTTTTCATTCTTTATTCTTTAGGCCATGTGGGTGTCACTAGTTAAGGGCAACACTTGTTGCCTATCCCTAATTGCCGCTTTGAACTGAGTAGCTTGCTGGGCCAATTCAGAGGTAAGATAAGAATCAACCACATTGTTATGGATTGGGAGTCACATATAGGCCAGATCGGATAAGGACAGCAGATTTCCTTCCCGAAAGGGCATTAGATAGATGGATAGAAATTTATTGTTACTTGTATTTGTGAAAATACAGTAAAATGTGTAGAAGTCACCACGAAAAAAATCATTTAATTACATAAATTATATCTTAATAAAAGAGACAAAGTTAAGACAAATATAATTTTTTGTTCATTCCATGCCCTCTTGGTTTCATGAGCTGACCACTACCAAAGGCCGGGGTCTGCCCAACAGCCGAGGACCTGGGTGGGGTGGGGGCAAGGGGGTTGCCACAACTGTCGATGACCTAGGCCTTCTCCAGCTTCCGAGGACTGTGCCCTGTCCAACTGCCAAGGACCAGGGCCTCTCAAGACTGGCAAGAACCGGCAGCTTGTCAAAATTGTTGAGAACCAGGAGTCTATCAAAACCACCGAGGACTGGGGCCTGTCGAGACTGTCAAGAACTGGAGGCCTCTTATAGCTACCAAGAACCGGGCGTCTCTTGAAACCATTGAGGACCAGGGAGCCCATTGAAACTGCTGAGGACTGGGGGCTGTTGAAACTGCCAAAAACTGCTGAGGCCCGGAGCCTGTCTGACCAAATCTGCTGCACCTCAGCTGCAGAAAGAGGAAAAGATGAATTTCATACAGAAAAAAGGTGAAATTAAGAAATAATAATTTAAAGAAAGGATGTGGCTGGTCATCCAAAGCGGGTGGACGGGCCAGGAGCCCGAAGACCACCTAACCTGCTGCTTCCACCATCTTGCATGAGTGAACCAGATTGGTTTATAAAACAGTCAATTATAGCTTCATGAATTAATCTGCATTTAATTCCAGATTCTAATTGTACATCCTACATGGTTCTACATTAGGTTAGAGAGTAAATCTCTTCAAAATACTTTTGAGCTCAAAAGAGTAAATGTCTGATGGTTTTGTCTGTAAATAACCAAAGAGGGAGAGATTGGAATTACAGCAGCTAAAAGTTTGCTTCTCTATCTGGACAAGTGTTTATACTGCACCTGCTCCCTGTGACGTTGACTGATTATTGCATACAAAGTTTCATTAATATCAGTTTCCCACCAACTTTAATTCACGGATTTAGTGCTTGATAAATTATTGAGTAATGACCTCTTAGTTAGTTGTAACTCTGCTAAATTCCTACAAGGGTTGAGTTTTAAATGATCACTGATACTGTGCCTGCGCTGCTCCAACTAATGGCCAGAAGCAAAGCCCAGAAAAGAAAATAGCAAAAAGAGGAATTAAACAAAATTGGGGTTGGGGAATGTAGAGATTAATACCTAAAATTGTTGATGGCAAGACAAAACACGAATTAATGTCACAGCAATAGAGGCCCACAGTCAGCAGAGAACAAGATTTATTCTACACTATCTATTCTTAGTCCAACGTAAAGGGTTCAAAGGGGATGGGGCACCTCGGTGAGATGATGGAATGCTATCCCCTTCTCAGCATCCATCCCAGAAAAGAGCATACACCTCCAGGGAAGGGAGGGAGTCTTTGTTTCTACTCTCTTGTGCTAGCCATGGCTCAGTTGGTAGCATACTCAGCTTTGTGTCAAAAGATTCTGGGTTCAAGCCCATCCCGAGAACACTTGAATGCACTCCAGAAAATCAAATCTGACTGCTCCTGTGCAGTACTGAGGTAGCACCGTGCTGTCAGAGATGCCATCTTTCAGATGAGTTGTAAAGCTGAGGCTCCGGTGGATGTAAAAGACCTCATGGTGCTACTTCAAAGGAAAGTGGGCAGTGTTTGACATATTGCAAGCAGCAGTAGGCCATTCAGCCCCTCAATACTGTACTGCTAATCAAGATTATAAGCTCAAATCTGCATTCCCATCTATCTCTGATAACCTTTCACAGCCTCTTGCTTAACAGGAATCTCTCTACTTTTAAAATATTCAAGGACCCTGCTCCCACCATCTTTTCAATGAAGAGAATTTCCAAAGATTCACAACCTTCTGAGAAAAAAAAGTGCCTGATCTCTGTTTGAAATGGCAGACTTCTGACTTACACAGTCACCCCCAGTTCTAGCTTCTCTCACACAAGAAAATGTCCTCTCCACATTCTCCTGGTCAAGATCCTTCAGAATCTTGTGTGTTTTAATCAAGTCAGCTCTTACTCTTCTAAACTCCAGCAGATAAAAGCCCAGACTGTCCAACCTTTCCCCATAAGCCAACCAGCCTTTTCTAGGTATCTAGTCTGGTAAACCTTCTCTTAACTCTCTCCCACTCATCCTCCCTTAAATAAGGTGACTAATACTGTATGCAGTACTCCAGTTATTTGTCCCTCAATCAACATTACGAGTTAAGAAACAGATTATCTTGTCATTGTTACATTTGTTCTGTTTAGGATCTTGCTGCGTGCCAATTGGTTACTTTACCACAGCAACTGCGCCTAGCAAGTGCTTCATTGAGGCAAACAGCGGTGGTGAAAGGCGTTATGGAAATGCGATTCTTTGAAAGTGTCGTTTGCCTTCCCAAAAAGTTTAGAAATCCCTCTAATGTGATTACACGTGGCTCAGTCTGTCCTGATGAGCAGTTGACAGTTTGAGTACACACAGGACCGAGTGGAGAACTGGTGCCTCCCACGTGGCACTTAATTACATTGTGGCAAGACTGAAAATAACAGTCCTTTTCTTAATTATAATTCACAGGGATTAAAGCGAATTTACTATTACAATTAATTTACCTTTGCCCATCTTCATTAGGGAAATGGACTGTAGTTCTCTCCCAAATGCTCTTAATTGAAATCCCCCAGTATTGGAATACAGGGGGATTATGTTCTTGATCCATAGACACATACAATTACTACAGGGGTACCAAATGGGAATAGCAGACAGGGGCTGTCGTCTTGAGGTATTAAACACTGTGATGGAAATTGATTTTTTGCTTTAATCCTCATTGCCAATCTTTACAGTGACAGAGACCCACAGCCAGCAGAGGACAAGAGGTAAACTATACAGTTTATTCCTGATCTAATGTAAAAGGGACAAAGGGAAGGGGGTGTGTAGTCGCTGATTAAAAATAAACATTAAAGGCGAAATCAAGATGGGAAATAAAACAATGTCCAACTTACACATGAACATGCAAATGAAGAACAGGAGTAGGCCATTCAGCCTCTCAAGCATGCTGTGACATTCCAAAAGATTGCAGCTGACCTAATTGTTCCCATTCCCAACCCACACACACATATTGACCATTGACCCCCTTGTTAGTTAAGAATTTATTCACCTCAGCTATAATAATATTCAAGACCCCACCTTCGCTGCTGTGTGGGATAGAGAACTTGAAAGGCTCGCAAGTTTCTGTGAGAAAGATTTCTCCCTCCTTAGCCATCCAGGACAAAGCAATCCACTTGACAGGCACCACATCTACATCCACAAGCATTCACTCCCTCCACTACCAACACTCGGTAGCAGCAGTGTGTACTATTTCCAAGATGCACTGCAGAACTTCACGAAAGATCCTGAGACAGCACCTTCATAACCCACGACCACTTCCACCTAGAAGGACATGGGCAGCAGATATATGTGAACACCACTATCTGCAAATTCCCCTCCAAGCCACTCACCATCCTGACTTGGAAATATGTTGTTTTTCCTTCAGTGTCACTGGGTCAAAATTCTGGAATTCCCTCCCTAAGGGCATTGAGGGTCAGCCTACGGCACTTGGACTGCAACGGTTCAAGAAGGCAGCTCACCCCAACTTCTCAAAGGGCAACTAGGGATGGGCAATAAATGCTGGGCCCTGCTAGCGACATCCCGTGAGTGAATTTTTAAAAAATCTCTGACTGTCAACACCCAGCATAGACATTTTGGACCAGATGGGATGATTCTATGCAACCATGTTATGAAGAAAACAGTGAGGGAACATTGTCAAAAAATCAGAGAACAATGTCCCCTCACTGTTTTCGTCATAACAAGGCTGCAAAGAAACATCCCATCTGGTCCAAAATGTCTATGCTGGTGTTGACAGTCTAGAGTGTTCTCAGACCACACCTTGCCTGATCCTATCGGCATAACTATCATAGAGTTTTTAACAGCTTAGAGAGAGGCCCTTTGACTCATTGTGTCTGCGCTGTTCATCAAGCATGCACCAATTCTAATCCCATTTCTCAGCACTCAGCCTTTCCCAGATATTTTCGAATCAACCTGGTTGGAGATGTTTTTATACACCTCTGCAGCAGGTGGCTCTTGAACCTTGGTGTCTTGGTTCAGAGGGATGGACACTACCACTGCACCACAAGAACCCCTATGCCATGGCATTTCAAGTGATCATTTAAATAGTTTTTAAATGTCTTGAGGTTTCCTGCCTCTACCACCCTTTAAGGCAGTGAGTTCCAGATTCTCACACCATCTGGGTGAATAAGCATTCTCAAATCTCCTCTAAAACCATTGCTCCTTCCCTTTAAACTATGTCCCCGCTCATTAACTTCTTTACTAAGGGGAAAGGATTCTCCATGTCTATCTTGCCTGTGCCCCTCGGAGCTTTATAGATCTCAACAGGTCCCCACTCATCCTTCTCTGCTCAAAGGAAAAGATCTTCATCCTCCCTGGTTACAAAATTTCCAATCAGATTTATTACTGACTAATGTAAATTGGACTGATCTGTACATCTAAATATCTTCCCTATGTCTACCCTCTCTAAATCTTCTCATGATTTTAAAGATTTGGTCAATCCTCAGCCCTTTTACTTATACAGAGGAGGAAATAGATCTATGCAGTCTTTTCTTGATACATATCAGATACATTTCAGATCAAGTCTTAACTTCTCTGAACTTTTTCCAAGTCCTTCCAACCCTTTGCAATGACTGGAGACCAGAACTATGTCCAGTGTTTTGCTTCATAGTCAATATGTTGGTTTGTGATGCAGAGTGATACCAACATTGTGGGCTCAATTCCCACAATGACTGAGGTTACCATGAAGGACTCTCCTTCTCAACCTCTCCTCTTGTCTGAGGCGTGGTAATCCCCAGGTTAAAGTCACCACCAGTCGCATCTCTCTCTCTCTCTCTCTCTCTAATGACAGAGTGGTCCTGCAGGATTATGTTGACTTTACTGCTTTGGAGTCAAGTGCGGAAAGTGCTGGAGAAACTCAGCGGGTCTGGCAACATCTGTTGAGAAAGAAAAACAGAGTTAGCGTTTTTAGCCTGGTATGCCTCTATTTTGGCTCTGAAGAAGTCATATCAGACTTGAAACGCTAGCTCTGTTTTGCTGTCTCCGCGTATGCTGCCAGACCTGCTGAGTTTCTCCAGCATTTTCTGTCCTCAGTTTAGTGACTCATGCTAAAAGTGGTATCCCTGGTGGTGTTGCACTCCATCAGTACTGCACAGACAGTGTCAGTCTCATTTTTGGTGCATGTGTCTGGAGTGTGAGTGGGGTGTGGAGGGGTGTGGTTGGTAGTTGGAGCTACACACTGTCTAATGTACCCTCTGAGTTCATGATTCCAAACTTTTATCTCATGACTCCACTTTGGGGTCCCAATCCCCACTTTGGGAAGCCCTGTGAAATCGAGTCAGAGTAGCAGAATTTTTAAAATAAAGTTTTCTCAAAGAATATGAATATCGTTGCTTGGGCCAGCATTAATTGCCCAATCCTATTTACCCCTTGAGAAGGCAGTGGTGACCTGCCTTCTTGAACAATTGCAGGCCCTGTGGTGTAGGGATATTCACAACTCTGTTAAGGAAGAAATTAGATCAAATATAATTCAGTCCCAACTTTAAAATCATACATTCTGCTTTTTCCTTTCATTGTCTTTAAACTTGAAAGAGGTCGAGACATTGAAGCAAAATACTGCGGGTGCTGGAAATTCGAAACAAACACAGAGATGCTGGAGAAACTCAGCAGGCGTGGCAGCAAGTGTGGAGAGAGAAAGTAAAGTTAACTGGACTTCTGAAGAAGGGTCACTAAACCTGAAACATTAACTCTGTTTCTCTCTCTCTCCAGAGATGCTGCCAGACCTGCTGAGCTTCTCCAGAAATTTCTGTTTTTGCTTCAGATTTCCAGAATCTGCAATTCTTTGTTTTATTTAAGGATTTCATTGAGATTTGGCTGTAAAGAACATCCTGTATGTTTGTGGCAGACGCTATAAAAATGCAAAATAACAAGGTGTAGAGCTGGATGAACACAGCAGGCCAAGCAGCATCAGAGGAGCAGGAAAGCTGATGTTTCGGGCCTCGACCCTTCTTCAGAAACTTGTTATCTCAGAATCTCCAGCATCTGCAGTTCCTACTACCGCTATAAAAATGCAAGTTCTTTCTTAGAGTGGTGTGATTGAAGCAACATTTCAGAGATTTTTATTTTCCTTTATTCACTCGCAGGATGAGGGCATCACTGGCTAGGCAGCAGTTAAGAGTCAACCACGTTGCTGTGGGTTGGGAGTCACATGTAGGCCAGACCAGGAAAGGATGGCAGTTTCCTTCCCTAAAGGACATGGGTTTTTCTGACAATCGGTCATCATTAATTCCAGGTTTTTATTGAATTCAAATTCCACCATCTGCCGTGGCGGGATTCAAAACTGGGTTCCCAGAATGTTATCTGCGTCTCTGAATTAAAAGTCCAGCAATAATACCACTAGACCTTCGCCTTTCCTGAGACACAATCGCACAATGTCAACTACATTATGTTGATTTCTCCAATGTTTTCATAATTAAAACCAAGAGAATCCATTGCACCAATTTAGAAGCAGCTTGCTTCAGCAACAACACCTTTTGAATAATATTTGCTTAGTGTTTGTTGCTGAACCCAAAATATCTGACAGCTAATGGGATAAATGACTGTCTGCTTCAAGATGAGACAAATTGTGAAACTGGTGAAAAAGAAAATGATGAGTAAATCCGCAATATATTTAAACCTTAAACTTTCTATTAACGCCAATAGAATGTTAAAAGCAGTCTCCTTCATGGAAAATAAAACTAAATGAACACGCAGGAGCATTATTGTACAACTTAGTAATCAATGGTATTTCTCAGTCATCAACTGCAGATTAAACTCCCAGTAAGCATCCTCTGGTATGCCAGAGTATTAGTTTGTTGGGTGGATGGATTGTTGTCTTCAGCACCCTACCATCTGTGAGAGGTGAGGGACACACAGGAAATAGCCATTTCAGACGGGGTATCCACACGTACTGCAGCTTCACTTATAGCTAAAGAGGCCAATTCTTGAGAGTCAAGTTCTGTCACAAGTGCCCCACCCCAACATGAAGCTGCCCAATGTCTTAGCATAGAGTCATAGAGATGTACAGCATGGAAACTGACCCTTCGGTCCGACTCATCCATGCTGACCAGATATCCTAAATTAATGGGGTCCCGTTTGCAGCATTTGGTCCAGATCCGGGTGAGTTCTAGACTCTAGGTTGCTGCTCAGAGTTTCACATTGGGAATTCTTGATGTCTTGTTTCTATCTGGTGGGTGGGAGAATTGGATAGTATGTATTAATGAAACAAGATTAAATAATAGTGGGTGATAATCGCCATTAAATGCCTCTCTCTAGCAAGAATCCCGTCTTGATGTCCAGGAATTGATTAGAAAAATGTGACTCGTTAGTGCCAACATCGTGAAAGGTCTTCCTTGTTATCTCACGTGATTCTCCCAAATTTTCACAACTGCCCACATTTTTCGAGTCTGGAAAGATTGTAGCATTTTTCTGGTTTCTGTTTGGCTGCTGCTTTCTTGGTCTTTGCCAATTTAGACAAGGCCTTTGCCTACCATTTTCCATCTACGCATGGATCTCACTTCCTTCTGGCGCTGCTTTCCCTTCCTTCGTCAATATTTGTTGAAAACTGCCCAGGTATATCCAGTACATAAAAAGCAGGACTGATCCAACCCAGCAATTACCACTCCGTCAGTTTACTCTTGATCATCAGCCAATTACCGCTCCATCAGTCTACTCTCAATCATCAGCGAAGTTATGGAAGGTATCATTAACAGTGCTATCAAGCAGCATCTGCTCAGTGATGCTGAGTTTGAGTTCCGCCAGGGCCACTTAGGTCCTGACCTCATTACATCCTTAGTTCAAACACAGACGATAAAGTTAAATTCCAGATGTGAATTGAGAGTGACAGCCTTTGTCATCTAAAACTGCATTTGACAATTATGGATTCAAAAAGCCCTAGCAAAATTGGAATCAAGGGGTATCAGGGGAAAACTCTCCACTGTTTGGAGTCATACCTGGTACATGGAAAGATGATTGCGGTTGTTGGAGGTCAGTCATCTCAGCTCCAGGGCATCTCTGCAGGAGTCCTTAAGAGTACTGTCCCAATCCTAAGCATCTTTAACTGCTTCATCAATGATATTCCCTCCATCATAAGGTCAGAGTGGGGATGTTCGCCAAAGATAGCACAGTGTTCAGCACCATTTCTGACTCCTCAGATACTGAAGCAGCCCATGTTCAAATGCAACAAGATCTGGACAACATCCAGGCTTGGACAGAAAAGTGGCAAGTGACATTCGCACCACACAAATGCAAGGCTTATGACCATCGCCATTAAGAGACAATCCAACCACCACCTCTTGACATTCAATGGTGTTATCATCCCTGAATCCCCCACCATCAACATCCTGGGGAATGCCATTGATCAGAAGCTCAACTGGACTTGCCACATAAACACAGTAGCTACAAGAGGCTAGGAAAACTGTGGCGAGTGACTCATCTCCTGACTCCCCAAAGCCTGTCCATCATCAGTAGGGTGGCACAGCAGCTCATCAGTTAGCACTGCTGCTTCACAGTGTCGGGGACCCAGGTTTGGTTCCAGCAACTGTCTGTATGGAGTTTGCACGTTCCCTCCCATCTGCCTGGGTTTCCTCATGATACTCTGGGTTCCTTCCACATTCCAAAGATGTGTGGGTTAGGGTGGATTGGCTATGCTAAATTGCCCCATAGAGTCCAGAGTTACGCAAGTGAGGGGGATTAGCCATGGAAAAAGCAGGATTACAGGGATAGGGTAGGGGTGGGTCTGGATGGGATGCTTCTTGGAGGGTCAGTGTGCACCTGATGAGTCTTTAGGCCTGCTTCCACGCTGTAGGGATCCTATGATCCACAAGGCACAGGTCAGTTGTAGATGGGTGCAGCTCCAACAACACTCAAGAAGCTTGACACCAACCAGGACAAAGTAGCCCCCATTGGATTAGCACTGCATCCACTCCCTTCACTGCTGACGCTCAGTAGCAGCACTGTGTACTATCTACAAGATGCACTGCAGAAATCCACCCAAGTTTCTCAGACAGCACTTTCCAAACCCACAACCACTTCCACCCAGAAGGACAAAGGCAGCAGACACATGGAACACCACCCCACAAGTTCCCTCCAAGCCACTCACCATCCAGCGCTGGGACCAAATCCTGGAATTCCCTCCCTAATTACATTGTGAGTCAACACACAGCAGGTGGACTGCACGGTTCAAGAAGGCAGCTCACCCCCACCTTCACAAGAGCAACTAGGGACGGGCAATAAATGGTGGCCAGTCATCAATGCCCACATCCCACAAATGAACTTATTTTAAAAAACAATCCCTCATGCTTATGCAGAAGCTTTCTGATATCAGCGTTTGCGTGTCATCTGGGCATTCACGGGCTTTGGTGGCTATCTTTAGCAGTCAGCTTTAGCTCTGGGGAGACACATGAGGAAGCAAAAGTCAACGCAGCCCTCCCAATATTTTAAAGCCTCTTGGGATAGCACTGGTTATGTCAGCCCAGGTTTTGTCTCCTTGTAGATTCCAGGACATGAGCCCACAAGCTTGGCCTTGAAGGCGAGTGAGGGTCCCACCTACGGAGACATGGTCTGTCACAGTTGGATGTAGGCACAAGAATAGGGCATTACCAGCTGAGGGATAAGGACAATGTGGGGAGGGTGATGCCTCTACTGGTTAGGCTGGTTCTAAAAGAAGGTAGGTTGCAGGGAGCCAATTAAAGCTAATTGCTGTCAATATATTGCAGGCTGGTCACAAGACACCCATCATAAGAAAGCCAGTTACTGAGGCACAATGAGGAGCTTGGCCCAATCATCAGTCCACAAACAGATAAAAGTCACTCACTGCATAGGCTGTGAGGTTTTTGGAATCAAATGAACAATTTAATGATGTTGGGCTGGCTCATCCTATTTTTTTTTTTTTTTTTTAAACTTTGAAGACTGATGAAAACTGGAGCTTCTAAACCATTGTCAGCCTAATCCAGGCTTTGCTAATAAGGCCTGGGGCCTTGCTTTTTTTTTTGAACAGGGTTCATTCGAGCAGCTCAGGACTGTGAGGCCTTTGGTTAATTATCCAAACTCCTTGCCCTGCTCCCAACCCCCAATACCTCAAGGCCTAGTTAGTCTCCCCTTGACTTCTTGTCAATTCATTTTGTTTTAAGGAGGCAAGGGGCTACAGGATAAATGTGGAAAACATGGTGAATGACAGTCTGAATTTTCAAGAATCCAGATAAGAAAGAGGGCACCCTTTAGCTTACAGAGGTGCCTCGACCTGTAAGGCAAGGATTTTCACAGGAACTTGTTCATTCAAACCCAGGTTGCATGGCAACTACCAGTCAGTCCTCCAAGGATTAACTCTTTCTACTCTACCAAATCCAAAATAATTTCATGTGCAGAGATCCACCTTAAGCATAAGTATTTTCGCAAGCCTCCGCCCTCCCTAAGTAAAAATCTAAGGGAGACATACAACTATAAACTAGATTTTTAGTTTATAGAATTTTTACAAGCATGGAAAAATACCCTTCAGCCCATCATGCCTGCACTGGTCATCAAGTATCTAAATATGTTCTAATCAATCTGTTTGAAGATGATATTACACTCCTCTGGACTAGGTGAGACTTGAACCTAGGCTACTGGCTCAGAAGTAGCAACACTACCACTGCACCACAAGAGTCCTCATCAAACATCTAGCTATTTTAATCCTACTTTTCAGTACTTAGCTTGAATGCATTGCATGCTATGGCATTTCAAGTGGTCATCTAAACAGTTCTTAAATGTCTCGAGGCTTCTGATCTCTACCACCCTTTGAAGCAACGTCTATTGTTTGAAAAAACATGCATGGTGATGTGGGCGTTGCTGGCTAGGCCAATGTGTGTTGCCCTTGAGAAGGTGGTGTTGAGCTGCCTTTCCACAGTCTGTGTGGCACAGACACACACTCAGTGTTATTAGGGAGGGAGTGTCAGGATTTCGATTTAGTGACAGTGATGAAATGGAGATATAGTTTGTCAGGGAGGTGTGTGTGTGTGTGTGTGCGTGTGTGATGTGAGAAGGGATTGTAAGAGATGATGTAAGTGCTCCTATCACTAACCTGCATGTGATCATTTTGTTAATAACTGGATGATTAATGAGTTCATCCATAATAGACAGTACATTAACATTGAACAGTTTTATCACCAGTTGATGTGCTTTACCTACCGGCCATTTCTATAATACTCTCTTTCTGTTTCTCTCCCATCCTTTCTCTTTCTCCTTCCTCATTTTTGCTCCATTTCTCTTCTCTCATTTTCTTTCCCTCCCTCCCTCCGTCTCTCTCTCTCGTGCTCACTCTTTCAGTATTCCTTTCAGTCAAGAGCGAAAAAGCAAGCTGAGAAAGTGAAGATAATGTGCGGATGAAATAACAAGGTGAGGTTAATATAGATCAGAGGATGGCCTTGTAGTGCGGGACCTAACCTCTTTCTAACAGCAACGCGTTTCATTGAATGTAACTAGAATCAGTGGACAGGCTCCAGTTCCAAGTGATCTGGCATTACTAAGACATATCTTCTTTCACACATGCTCAGTGGCTATCCTTAAAGGAAATTCCCTTCAATTGACAAACAGGGGTGAAAATATAGAAATTATCTCAGAAGAGATGAAGGCAAATTTCATTTTTACACATGCAAAGAAGCAAAAGACATTGATCCTATGGTAGATTGGGTACAGGCCCTGTCCCTGAGCTCTGGGTTTCAGTCGCAATTCACTGCTTGATAGTTAAAGATGTTACGTTCATGACTTGGCTGCAAGCGCTGTGTACCAACCTACAAATCCTTCCAAAACTTGCAAACCTTTCCTGTGGCAGGCGGCAAGAATGGGAGAGTGTCCTTGTCAGCCATGCTTGCTACGTAGTAGTACACACTTCAGGCTATAACTTTTGCCTTCAGGCTGACAATCTGTTCCAGGAAAAACATGCAATGGAAGAAACTGTAAGCACACATGTTGTCTGCTTAAGTCACTAAATGTGGGAAGATCTAGATTTAAAGGTACAAAACTGGAGACTTAGTGACCCAATACAGGGATTGACAGACCAGAGGAAATAGAAATAGGAGTAAACGGTTTGGCCCTTCAAGTCTACTCTACCATTCAATAAGATCATGGCTGACATTCCTTACATCCACTTTCCTGCCCTTTCCCCACAATCCTTGATTTCCCTTCAAATCAAGAATGTGTCTATCTCAGCCTTAAACACACAAAAGGACTCCGCCCCCACAGATTTCTGTGGCAAGGAATTCTAAAAACTCATAACCCTCTGAGAGAAGAAATTCCTCCTCATGTCAGTCTTAAATTAGCACCCCTTCATTCTGAGACTGCGCCCTCCGGTCCTAAATTCTCGCATGAGGGGAAACATTCAGCATTTACCCCATCAAACTCCTTAAGAATTCGATATGTTTCACTGAGATTACCTTTCATTCTTCTAACCTCCAGTTAATCTAACCTGTTTAGCCTTTGCTCATAAAACAATACTTCCAAACCAGGGATCATCCCAGTGAACTTTCACTGACAGAATGGGGCATGGCCTGGGACAGGCCTGGTAGCCTAAAATACAAAGCCAGATGATACTCAGGAGGGACAGCTTAGAGAGTGGAAATATAAAGAACAGGGTTTCGTGATAATACCATAAAAAATAGAAATAGGCCATTTGGCCTATTGAGTATGCTCCGCCATTCAATCATGGCAAATATGTTTCTGAACCCCATTCTCCTGCTTTCTCTCAGTAACTGTTGATCCTATTAACAATCAACAATCTATCTCTGTCTTAAATATGCTCAATGAGTGACCTCTGTGGCAATGACATCCACAGATTCACCACCCTCAGGCTGATGATGATGATAATGCTAGAACCTTAGGGATTTTACAGGGGCAGTCCTGTACTCTCTGAAGGTGGGCAGATAGGGACAGTACTCTTGCCTCAGAGGCAGTGGTTATGACGAGTTCAAATCCCAGTACAGGCCCAAAGTGTAAAAGTCAAACTGGATAGCCCTGAGGGAGGGCTGCACAGTCAGAGGTTCGGTACTGCGTGTGTGAGATGCTAAATTGATGATGCTCCATTTGCCCTTCTAGGTGGACCTAAAAATCTCATGGCTCCATTTTGAAGAAGAGCAGGGTAGTTGCTCTCACTGCCTTGATTGCTTAAGGAGTGTCACAAAGCAAATGATATGGTTGTTCAGCCATCCCTCAATTGGAAGCTGACATCCACTCATGTTCTCCTGAGTTTCTAGCATAGGTCTTTCTATGATTGAGCAGATGAATTCCTGGCTTGTTTTCCTTAGGTGGATGGTCAGAATGTAACATGAGGGAGAGGGATCCAGAGAACAGGATTTGCTTCCTATGGGATGTCACAAGTTTGACCTGGTAGTTCAACAGCAACTAGGGTTGTGTGCTGTGGGCAATGTGGTTGCTGCACCATGGCATTGCCAGTGAGAGGCAATGCTCAATAGCTAATATTTACCCGGGTGCACAGCAGAAATTAGAATTGGCACAAGGGATAGTGGTCTTTTAGCAGATATCCACTGAGTGGTGAGTTGTTCCGAGAATGGCGAGTAGTAAAATAAGGCTGGAATCAGATGCAAGGTACTCCAAAAGGGCAGGTTAGTTAGAAAGCAGGAACAGGGTACTGAAGAAGGGTCTAGGCCTGAAACGTCAGCCTTCCTGCTCCTTTGATGCTGCTTGGCCTACTGTGTTCATCCAGCTCTACACCTTGTTATCACAGGGGTACTGAGTTGAATGGCAGAGTAGGCTTGAAGGGTTGAAGGGTCTATTGCTGCTCCTATATTCGATGTTCACTGACATGATAAGATATGGTAGGAAATTTTGCAGTGAGAAAGCCCCTGGTCTTTTCAATGACATCATGCCGTTCCCTTCTTCCCCTACCCCAAATTGGGAATCTGGGACAAACGAACATACAAACAAAAGTAGGCCACTCAGCCTTTTCAGCCTGCTCCACCACTTGATTGACAAATCTGTGGAACTCATTACCTCAGAAGACTTTGGAGGCTCAGTCATTCAGTGTCTTTAAGACAGAGATAGATAGTACTTAATTAGTAAGGGGATTAAGGATTATGTGAAGAAGACAGGAGAATGGAGTTGAGAAACATCAGCCATGATTGAATGGTGGAGGAATTTTGATGGGCTGAATGGCTGTAATTTTAACCTCAACTCTACATTCCTGCACATTACCGATAATCTTTAATCCCATTGGTCATCAAGAATCTATCCACTTCTGCCTCTGACAGTGAAACTTTGGAATTCTGTACCCCGGTTAGCTGTGGAGACTGCAGCGATGAATGTAGCCAAGACTGGGATCAATGGATTTTTGGACCTGATAGGAATTAAGGGATATCAGTGGCGTGGGAAGGTGGGTCTGAGGTGGAGATCGGCCATGCATTTATGCAAGGTTGGAGCAGCATTGATGGGCTGAATGGCCTGATGCTGTTCCTGTTTCTATGCCTTGAAAAGATGTCATTAAGGCAGTTTCAATGTGACAGTGAGCCAAACAATGTGTTATTAGGTCAGACATTTCGGTCAAGGGTGATAAGATGAGAAAATTTCAAAGCTTTAGACCTAGATAGCTGACAGCACTGAATATAATCATAGCTCACCGTCTATAAAGCTGCCTTAACTGAAATTAAAATTATGCAACCAAAGACAACATGCAATCTCCGGTGTGGTTTGAAGTGAATTCTTTTGTGGCCTGTTTGTCTCCAGCCCAAGACAATTTCAAGATGAGCAGGACCTTAAATGTTTTGGAAGGGAAGAGGTTTCAAAGCTGTGGGGCAGGCGAGTATAGGATAAAGAAGAAAAACAACCTGTCTTTATGGTGCACCTTCACCACAGCAAAATACCATGGGATGGGTCATATGCACGACAGTACTTAGTAAAATTGATTCGACAGTCTGTACATTGGAAGATCTCACCATTTGACCACATATGGTGCAGGGTTTTGAATGAGCACGCTCGACTGAGGGTCCCCGTCTTGGATGCAGGTAAAGATCCCATGGTTGTTGTGTTGAAAAGACAACTGTGGGTTTTCTCACCAGAGTCCGGACCAATTTTTATCCCCACACACCAGCCTTGAGACATTAACACTATTTTTCTGCCTTCACAGATGCTGCCAGACGTGCTGAGTTTCTCCAGCATTTCTGTTTTTACTTCAGATTTACAGCATCCAAGGTATTTTTGCATTCATTCCAATATTCAACTCCCACCCGAAGATCAGAATACAGATCATCTGGGCTATTTGTCCCTTTACGGCCTGTGGGACTTTACTTGGCACAAACTGGCAGCTGCAGTGCACCAGTGCCTATCAGACCTGAATCTTTCTGCACTGTAACAATTCTGAGATTTTTAAAAATTTTTTCTTTCAAATCCCTACAGTATGGAAGTAGGCCCATTTGGCCCATCCAGTCCACACCGACCCTCCAAAGAGTATCCCATCCGGATCCACCCATCCCTGTAACTTGCATTTCTCTTGTCTAATTCACCAAGCCTGCTCATCCCTGGTCACTAAGGGCAAGTTAGCATGGCCAATCCACCTAACACGAACATCTGTGGACTGTGGGATGAAACCAGAGGAAACCCATGCAGACACGGGGAGAATGTGCAAACCTCACACAGAGGGTTGCCCGAGCGTGGAGTCAGACCCGAATCCCTGGTACTGTGAGGCAGCAGTGCTAACCACTGAGCCACTGGGCCACACCTCTCTAGAAGCCTTTTGTTGGTTGCAAAGACCCCTCCTCAGCTCATCAAAGATAATGTAGGAATTTTTTCTAGAAGCACCTTGCCAGAAAAACTATATTTAAAGCTAAATTCGATCCTTTTTGCTTGCTAACTGATTGTACAAAGTGATACAGATCAACATCAGGCAAATAGAGTTAAGATGCAGATCAGACATGGAATGGCGGAGCAGAGTGCCCTCTTGCTATTACTAAGCTGGAGCGAAAGGCCGGTAACAGGGAAGGTGGATGGTTATAGAGTAAAATATCGTCTTTGACAATCGGACTTTTTTTTGCACATTACCAACCTGTGGGAGTAAAGCTCCAAGATCAGTAATACAGGCCAGAAGCCTAGATTAGTGTTAACATTTCAGTCCTCCTACATCCAGATTAGTATCAATTAATTTTTCTTTCCTTTTGGGAGGTCATTAGCATCATGTGAGCAAACCTTTGAGTGAAAGAGAGAGAGAGAGAGAGAAAAGGCCTCAGTGTCTGTCTCTCACCATGCACGTACCCAGGCCTCTTTTATGTAACAAAGCTCTCAAAATCGAACCCTTTGTTCTTTGTTCCCTGTTAAAGGGGACCCAGTGCCAACTGGCTCTATGACTGGGACCGCATGAGTAATGTCACATGGGCACCAGGCACAGTTGAAGGGGGGCGGTGGGGAGCTGGAAGGCCCCATATGGATTTAGAGGGTATTAGTGTGGGGTATGTATAGGCTGAGCGTCGCTGCTATTCATCAGCTGCCCAGCAATGAATGGATGCTCTATTGCTTTTGGTGAAGGGATTTAGGCTAGAACAAGTGTGCGGCTTAGGTACAGTAATGGATGAGAAATGTGTGCACATCTGCCTAGAATGCAGCACTCTCCTGATGAGGTTTAATTACAGAATTCCGTCCATAACATTCTCGCATGCCCATCTAGCCAACGTAACTGCTTAATTCACACATAATTTATTAGGAGGCACATTATAGGATCGCAGTGATAATTGAGAGGTCATACGACAGGCATCTGGAGAGTGGTGGTGTTGGTGGAAGAGGAAGAAAAGACAGGATAGCAGGAAGTTTAGAACAGAGAAGAAATGGAAACCAAAGAAGGTTGGGAACAGCACATTTTATTCTGCAATTTTTTAAAAACTTGGACATTGTGAAGACAGAAGTGAATAGATTATTGGTGAAAGGTTATCAGAGGAGGAGGAGTGGTGTGGGAATGTGGAACAACCACATTGGCCATGAAGTTATTGAATGGTGGAGCAGGTCTCATGGGGCCGAATGGCCTGCTCTTGTTCCTAACTTGTAAGTTTGTCTAACAGAGGAAGGAGAAGTAAGTAGTAGTAAGTCAGATAGTTGCAGCCAATCTTAGAATCAAGTTGTGGAGAAAGGAGGCTATTTGGGCCATCATGTCTCTTTGGTGAAACTATTCAATGAATCCAATCACTCCCCCACCCCAGTCATACCTTGATCAAGACTTTATTTAATTCCCTTTTGATAGTTCCTACTGAATCTACTTCCACTATCCTTTCAGCAACACATTCCAGATTCCGTCAACACACTGTGTAAAATGGGGGTTGGTTTAGCTCAATTGGCAGGATGGTTGGTTTGCAAAGCAGTGTGATGCCAACAGCCTGGATTCAATTCCCATCACTGGCTGAAGTTACCATCTCCTTCACAAACTCTCCCCTCACATGAGGTATGGTAGCCCTCAGGTTAAATCACTTCACCTGATGAAGCAGCAGTGCCATGAAAACTTGTGATTTCAAATAAACCTGTTGGGCTATAACCTGGTGTTATATGACTTCTGATTTTGACCACCCATCCAACACCAGTACCTCCACATCATGGTAAAATTATGGCAACACAACTGTGTAAAATAAATACTGCTTCACATCCCCTCTGGTTGTTCTACCAATTATCCTTACTCTGGGTCCTTTTGGTGCTGACTGTCCTGCCACTGAAAACAGTTTCTACTCAATAATTCGATCAATGTTCTTCCAGATCATTAAGCATGGCAATCAAATCTTCTTCAAATGGGCCAAACCTGATTAGTTCAATGGTCTCAGTCTGCACTGCCCTGCTTTTGGATTTATTTCTCAAACCACATTAAGACTGGTATCCGCTGTAGCCTAAGGTCAAATTCTGGTTGGTGACACTTAACAAAAAACACAAAAGAGATACCTTGCACACCATTCATACTAACAAGACAGCTTCAGACATGGCTCACAGTCAGTCCAAGCTAAAAAAAAACTGAATCATTCAAGCCATACAAGATTGTTACGGGACTTGACAGGGTAGATAAAGAAAGGTTGTTTCCCCCAGTCTGGGACCAGAGGACATAATCTCAGAATAAGGAGTTGCACATTTAAGACAGAGATGAAGGGAAATTTATTCTCTCAGAGGGTTGCGAATCTATGGAATTGTCTACTGCAGAGGGCTGTCATGGTTGGGTCATTAAATATATTCATGGCTGATGTAGAGATTTTTTAATCAGGAAAGGAATCAAAGCTCAGGCAGGAAAGTGGAATTGAGGATTATCAGATCAGCATGATCTCATTGAATGGCACAGCAGACTCGATGGGCTGAATGGCCTACTTTTGCTGCTACATCTTATGATCATAACTAGGATGTTTCAACCAGAACCTCTGTTGTGTTTGTTGGCTTGAATTAAGTTGGCAAGAGCAGCTGCATAATCACCACTCAGGGTGGTCCATTCCAAGGGCCTCCAAATGCCCCCAAAATGCTTTATAACCAGTAAAGTACCTACTGGAAGTGTAGTTGCTGTTGTGGTGTAGGAAAAGTGGCTACCGCTCAATGCATTAGCAAGCTCCCATAGATGTCAATGTGGAATTTCAGCCTCCACATTGTGATGTCAGCAATTGCAAGAAAAGTGGGAAAAGACAGAGTGAATGAACCTCAAGAACATTTATTTGCAATTTTCCCCATAAGTCCCCAATGGCGACATAAGAATCATTTTGTTATTCATTTACAGAACGTGGATTTCACTGGCTGGAATGAGGGATATGAAGAGTCAAGCACAATGCTATGGGTCAGGAGTCACATGCAGACCAGAACAGCTCAGGACAGCAGTTTTCCTCCTTAAAAGGCATTAGCAGACCAGATAGGTTTTTAACAACAATCATGATTAAACTCTTAATTCCAGACTTTTATTCAATGGAAATTCCACCATCTACCATGCCAGGATTTGAACCTGTGTCTCCACATTAATAGTCCAGCAATAATACTGCTAGGCCATTTCACACCATTGAATAGCATTATTTTCACATACTCACATCTCAGTAAACCCTCAACTGGCCTTAATGATATACCAGTTCTAATTCTCCTTCTTCCTTCCCAAGAAGTTAGATGACTCAAACTACAGACATGTTAAAATCCAAGTGGTTGCAACTCTCTGAATGCTTGTCCTGGCCATCATGAAACTGCTTCTTCAGACGTCCCTGCATGTTTCATGAACACTATCCTCTTGACCCTTCATCCATACAAATTGGAGTCAGCAATGCACCAGCCTCACTGCATTATCATGCCTAATCTCAGACCAGGTCAGACGCTACTTCAATCCTTTGACATTTTACTTTGGAGTCCAGGATACCTACGACTTGCATGATTTTGCCAAATTACATTTCTAGCAGGTACACATGCATTCCATGTATCTAAACAGGATACATCTTATGACTCTTAGTTTTGCTCACCTGCTTTACTACTTTCTTGGAGGCTGCCAGCCTCTGTATACTTCACATTACTTTATTAGCATACACTCACTAACTTCAGCACCGACTTACAGCCTGCCAGCCCCTAAAGGTGACATTGCTTTTTTCAGAGGGAGAGGTGGGCAGCTTAGTAAGGTTGGAGACATTGAATAGTCAAGAGGTGAACATGCTATTGTGCAGCACTGGGCTATGTCACTGTCACGCGTGTAGCAAACATCTTGTACATGCTTCATCCAGATGGCAATGTGTGAATATCCAAATGGGATTGAGGGGGTATTACAGTCGGTCAGACTGTACCGTCATTGTCAGTCAAGAGCATTGTCTAATTACAGTCCAGGGGCTGGTCACGGTCAGTTAGGCATTTAGTCCCACCAAGTTTGGGCAGCACGTGGCTCAGTGGCTAGCACTGCTGCCTCATAGCACCAGGGATCCGAGTTTTACTCCAGCCTTGGGCGACTGTCTTGTGGACCTTGCACATTCTCCCTGTATCTGCATGGGTTTCCTCCAGGTGTTCTGGTTTCCTCTCACAGTTCAAAAATGTGCAGATTAGGTGGATTGGCCATACTGCAATTGTCTATTGTACCTCCCGGGGCATGCGGCTTGAAGGGAACATTGCTTGGTGACCTCCACCTTCTAGAAGGACAAGGTCACCAAATACATGGGAATACCGCCCCTATAACCTTCCCTCCAAGACACTCACCATCCTGACTTGGAAATGTATTGCCGTTCCTTCATTGTCGCTGGGGCAAAATCCTGAAAATCCCTCTGAACCTACCTACAGCATATGAACTGCAGAGGTTCAAGAAGGCAGCTCACCATCACCTTCTCAAGGGGATGTAGGGTGGGCAAAATTGCTAGCCTAACTAGTGATGCCCACATCTCACAACAGTCAACCCGTGGCATCAATACCCAATGGGTCAAAAGATATGGGGAGAAAGTGGAAATAGTGTACTGAATTGGATGATCAGCCATGATCATACTGAATCGCAGGGCAGGCTCAAAGGATTGAATAGCCTACACATGCTCTTATTTTCCATGTTACACCTTGATTGGGTATTTCAAACTAAACCATTGCACCAACCAAGAAGAAGTAAATTCAATCCTGGTGCCTAGAGGGTCTTCTAAGAAAAGAATCAACATTTGTAATGGAGCTCTGGGTAGACAGAAAGGGACAAACCCCCGGAATTATTTATGCAATTACAAAATGTCTTGATGTGGTCTAATGGTGCAGTGGGTAGTGCCCCTGCCTCTGAGGCAGAGTTCAAGTTGTAATCCAGGACTTGATGGTCAAGGAAGGTGTTTTTGTAGTGCACCCAAGCCAAATGAACATCAATTTACAAAACATTCCAACACCAGTAGTAAGAAGTGAGAGCAGGAGTGATTCCTGGTCAGCCATATGATGGAGAGAATATTGGCGTCTCTGCCATCACCATCCAGAGCACTAGACTGCAGAATGCATGGAAAAGTGTATGTTCATAGCAACTTAGGTGTTCACTGAGTGAACTATTGCACATCACACTTTGATTGAACTGTCCTGTTACAGGACAAGATGGAGCTAAATGGTCTTCCGCAAAATTAATGCCTAATTTACAATGAAAGGAAAGAGTTGGATTGATATAAATCCCACTGGGAATTTAATCAATTTTTTTCACAGGCTTGTCCTTCGATAAATGAACCAGAAAAGCAGCCTCAAAGGTTTTTCCTTACTGTTCGATAGGGATGTGGGCAACACTGGACAAGACTAGAATTTGTTGCCCACCCACAGCTATTCTTGAAGTGACTGAATTTATTAATCAATTTATTAATTTATTAATCAGTTCAGAGGGCAGTCAAGAGTCAACCCCATTGCTGTGCAGTCTGGAGTCATAAGTAGGCCCAGGCCTGGAAAGAACAGCAGATTTCCTTCCCCAAAGGACATCAGCAAACCAGATGGTTTATTACGCCAATCAATCATTGTGTAGTGGTCATCCACACTGGTGGTCTCAATTCCAGATTTATTAATTGAATTTAAAATCCACAGGTGGATGTTTCCCCTCATGGCAGAGCCCAAGGCCAGACAGCATAGTCTCAGAATAAAGGGATGGCATTTTAAGATTGAGATGAGGAGGAATTCGTTCTCTCAGAGAGTTGTGAGTCTTTGGAACTACTTGCCTCAGAGCCCATGCATATATGTAAAGCTGAGATAGATAATTGATCAGTCAGGGAATCAAAGGTTACAGGGAAAGAGCAGTAAAATGGATGTGAGGAATGGTGCATCAGTCATGATCCTACTGAATGGCACAGCAGTCTTGAGGGGCCAAACATTCTACTCCTGTTGCTATTTATTATGGTCCTATGGTCTTGAGCTGTCATAGGTGGTGCTTTAATTTGTGTTCCAGTGGTAAGATGACTGTGCCACCATCTCCTGTGGAGTTTAATCCCAAGCAGCTCCATCACACAGGACTCTGTGATCTGTAGAACTAAGGGCCATGGGGCACGGACAAGAAAATGAAGTTAAGCCAGATGGTCAGCCTTGATCAAATTGCAGAGCAGGCTTGAGGGGCTGAATGGCCTCCCCCGCTCCTATTTCATAAGTGAAGAAGAAAGCCATTCAGCCCACTGAGACCATGCCAGTTCTCTGTTGAACAATCCATTTTCTCTATGTTGCTACAAAAGGAGCAAACCACAACATTTCAGAAGTGCTTCACTGGCTGAAAGGTGCTTTGAAGTGTGTGACAGTCATGTCATCTTTTTGCCCTTTCATTCCCATTTTCTTCTTATTTTCTTTTGCAATTTTGAGCTTTGCAATTTGGCTTGCAAACAGACATTTCCAGAATGATGCAATGCCAGTAAGAGGCCCAGACGAATTGGCTGCATTCAGCCCTGTGGTTTCCAGAGGACCCCCATAGGATTAGGTCAACGGGTGTGAGTATCTTCTCGCGGAAAAGGCTTTGCAATGTTTATGGAGATTAGAGGAAAAGAATGTTAATATTGAGCACTGCAGAAAAAGCAGTTGATTGAATATTTACTGAAAGAAAAACCATAGTGCATTGCCTAAAGGCCTCAGCTATCTCTGAAAGCTTAGTGGGAATCTATTGTAATTCAGTGACCACGATAAATATTTGGGCATAAAGTGCCCAGCTGGGTGGAATGACACCTCTTTGTAAATTAGTTGAAATTAAAAAGAGAGCGTGTTAGCTTCTTGACAAAGCCAATGTTGAAGCAATGAGGACGACTGCCTCAGTTAACACCCCACTTTAGGCCTGTATTGTTTACACTGGTGAGGCAGAACCAGAACAAAACTGTGTTCTTCAATAGTGTCCCATCTTCTCTGCTCAGCCCTTGAAGATATTCCATTTGGAACTGTTTTCCATTCAGCTCTTGCACCGCCCCCACTCTCTCTGCTCCAGCGCAGTTGGGCCTTCAGCTACCTAAGGCCTTAAACTCTGGACATCTTTTCTTGAACCTCGCCTCCTCTCTATCTCTCTCCTTCTTAAAGATGTTCTTGTATTCCAACGCATGGCTGTCCTAATATCTGCTCATGTCTTTTAGGACAGCACAGTGGCTCAGTAATTGGCACTGTTGCTTCACAATGCCAGGGACCCAGGTTTGATTCCTTGGGTGACTGTCTGTGTGGAGTTTGCACATTCTCCCTGTGTTTGTGTGGGTTTCCACCGGGTGCTCCACTTTCCTCCCACAGTCCAAAGATACGCAGGTTAGGTGGAGTGGCCATGTTAAATTGTCTCAATGTGTATGTTAGGTGGATTAACTATGGTAATTACAAGAACAGGTCGTACATTTTTGGGGGGGGGGGTGAGATGGCCTTTGGGGGGGTCAGTTCAGACTGGATGTGCCAAACAGCATCTTTCCACACTGTAGGGATTCTATGATTCTATTGACTGATAACACTCCTAAGACACCTTGGGATATTACTTGCACTGATATAGCTCCTTTTGAAAACAAAACAGTTGTTTTAACTGCATTAAAGGCACTAAACAAATACAATCTGTAGTTTTTGTACCAAAAGGAGACAATCAAACTTGATTCTGTCTTCACCTGAGCTTCAAAAAAGAATGACTTGCATTTAGAGAAGTATTTAGATGAATACTTGAAATGGCAGACCAAAGCAGTTGAATACTGGAAAATGGGATTAGAATTAATGGATATTTGATGACCAGTGTGGGCATGATTGGCCAAAGGGCCTCTTTCTGTGCTGTAAAAGCTCAACGATCCTATGACCTTGTCAAGACCATTCAGGATTTTATATATTTCAATCAGGTCACCCCTCACTTTTCTAAACTCCAATGGAAACAAGCTCAGTTTGTTCAACCTTTCCTTGTGAGACAACCCATGAATTCCAGGTATCAATCTTGTAAACCTACTCTGAACCACTGCCAGTGCATTTATATCCTCCATTAAACAAGGAGACCAAAACTGTACGCAGTATTTGAGATGTGGTCTCATTAATGCTGTGTATAACCAAAAACGTAGCACCCTTATGGATAAGGAGAACCACCAATTCGACTGGGACAACACCAAGATCCTGGGACAAGGAAAGCAGAGACAAGCACAGGAGTTCCTAGTTCCTACTCCACAAAGAAAGCCATAAACAAACACATAGAGCTCAATCCATATACACTCCACTGCGAAGGAAAACCAGAAGTCAGGTAATCCAGCCCAATGGACTCCAGAGTTTAAATAACAGGCGGGAAAACACAACGGTGCTTCATCAGAGGCGGCACTAATGATGTTACCCAGCAGGGTAATGAAACATCTGTGGATAAACAACGAACCAGCTCGGTGAGCCAACCAACCACAACATCCACAACCCGAGCTACAAATCTACTCTAAAACCTTAGACATAGCATCCTCACTTTTGCATCCAATTTCTCTTTCAATAAAGGATGGCATTCCACTAGCCTTCTGGATTACATGCTGTACCTACATGCTAATTTATTGTTACTCACACACTGGAATACCCAGATCTCTCTGCACTCTGGAATTCTGCAGTTGATCCCTATATAATATCTACTTTCTTTTAAAATCTTCCTGCCGAAATGTACAACTTCACAACTTCCCAAATTATACTCCCATTTGCCAGATTTTTTTCCACTCCCTCAACCTATCTGTAACCATCTGTGATTTCTTTGTGTTTTCTTCATAACTGACCTTGGTATGGTCTGCAAATTTAACTGTCTTTGCTTCCCTCATTCTGTCATTGGTTTACATGTATAAAGTGTGCCACAACTGTTACTTGCCACTTATAATTTCATGGCTGTGAATTGCTTTGAAGTCCTTCTGAGGACACAAAGAGGCATTGTAAACTTGCATTCCTCCTAGGTGTTATGTAGAAGATGGAAGCAGGAGGAGGCCATTCAACCCCTTGACCCTGCTACCCAATCAATATGATCATGGCTGATCATCAAGCTCAATACCCTAATCCCATCCTTCCTCCATATCCCTTCATCCCCTTTAGCCACAGAGTTATATCTACCTCCTTCCTAAAAACACAAAGCGTTTTGGTCTCAACCACTTTCTACGGTAGTGAATTCCACAGGCTCACCACTCTCTGTTGAAGAAATTTCTCCTCATTTCAGTTCTAAGCCCTTTTCCTTAAACTATGACCTCTGGTTCTCGACTCCCCCCACCACTGGGAACATCTTCCCTGTATCTAACCTGTTGAGTTCTGTTAAAATTTTATCGGGTTTCTACGAGGTCCCCCTTATTCTTATCAACTCCAGTGAATACAATCCTAACCAACTCAATTTCCCATCATACATTAGTCCTACCATCCCTGGAATCAATTTGCTAAACCTTCGCTGCACTCTGTCTCGAGCAAGAACATCCTTCCTCAGATAAGGAGACTAAAACTGTACACCAAAATTAAGGTTTGGCCTCACCTATGCCCTGTATAATTGCAGCAAGATATTGTTGTACCTGTACTCGAATCCTCTTGCCAACGTACAGTTTGTCTTCTTTACTGCCTGCTGCACCTGCATGCTTACTTTCAGTGACCAGTGCACAAGAACGCCCAGGTCTCATTGAACATTCCTCCCTCTCATTCATTACAGCCATTCAGGTAATAATCTGCCTTCATACTTTTTCTACGAAAAGTGGATAATCTCTCATTTATCCACATGACACTGTATCTGCCATGTACGTGCCCACTCACTCAGCCTGTCCAAATCACACTGCATTTTAGTCTTGCATTTTCGTCCAGTCTGGAGCTAAAGACAAACTTCCTAAATGCAGACGATTTCATGTAAATGCATATCTGTTCTGTTTGCCAAAATCTGAATTAAACAACCACGACTTTTTTTCTCCCCACTGTATAGAGCACAGGATCATCTCTGACATGCCCCTGAATGAACAGATCTCGGGGTCGAATCTGTGTTGACAGCCTTGTTTGGAGCGACACAGGATTACACTGTTAAAGCTTTGCTTCCAGCAGTGATCAGTTAAGATACAGGCGGCATGCTGAAAATCAAAGACAAAATCCTGCTCTGCTACCATTTACTGGTGTCACTTGAATTACCTTCCTGGCTGCTCGCTGAAACCTCAATTCTACTGTGTTTTATGTACCTTTATTTAGGCTTTACTCTTCCATGGGACATGGGTGTCACTGGCAAAGTCAGCATTTGTTGCCCATTCCCAATTATCCTTTGAACTGAACAACTTACTCGGCTATTTCAGAAAGTCAAGAGTCAATCACATTGCTCAGGATCTGGAGTCACATCTAGGCTAGAACATGTAAGGATGGCAGATTCCCATCCCTAAAGGACACTTGTAAACCATATGAGTTTCTGCAACAATTGATGATAGTTTCATGGCCACCAGTAATAAGACCAGTTTTATATTCCAGATTTAGTAACTGAATTTAAATCTACCAGTTGTCGTTGTTGGATTTGAACCCGCATCCCCAGAGCATTAACCAATCACTGTCTCCCCACAGGAGGATACAGCATAGAATGAGGTCATTCACCTTGTCCAATCTAAGCCAGCTCTTTCTAGGAGCAATCCAGTTAATCCCATGCTCCCATCCATTGCCCTGCATTCCTAAAATCTCATCTCCTTCAAGTATTTAATGAATTCCCATTGAAAGGTTACTCTTGACACTTTATCGCCATGCCCGAGGCATTGAATTCCAAATTCTAACAACTGCTTATTTTAAAATAATGCTTTTTGCCAAGCAACATCACCAAAATAAAGCAGACCATTTGGTCACTGTCACTTCACTGCTTGTGGGATCTTGCTGTGCACCTCAACAGTGACCACACTTCAAAAGCAGTCCATTGATTGTGAATTGTATTGGGACAGTAAAGTTTGTGAGAAGTTCAATAAGTTTCCTTTGCTTTGAATTTTCTGCTCTGCTCAGTCAGTGTATCTTAATTCCTTGTATACAGAGATTTGATGAGCATATAAACAGATCATATGAAAAATTATGGATAAATTGTAATCCAGGCTCATTTGTAATGTAGAAACCTTGCGATTTCTTGCAAAGGTTTGTCAAGGCCAGTAAATATGCCACTGTTAAACCTAACAATGGGAATGTGTTGGATAATGTGGTTTATATTGGGGGAAAAAATAGTCACCAACAAAGCCATGCTAATGCTGCTAGGTTTATTTTTGTCAACACAAATTGTTGATTTCTAAACAGCCCCTTAGCAAAGGGGCTGAATTACATTTGAAATCCATGGCTGTATGTGGAAAGCACTTTTGATCTTTGTAATGTGTTCAGTGTGGGGAATCCTTTCCCTGATCAAGCTCAAGTCCAGGCTGGGCCTGTGGCAGAACTGAGGTCTATCTCCATTGCAACTGCCGCATAAACCCCTTCCCCTGTGCTAAGATGCAGAATTAGAATAGAACAGACTCCCTACAGCGTGGAAACAGGCCCAACAAATCCACACTAACTCTCTGAAGAGCACCCCACCCAGGTTCAATCATCCCTGTTACCCTGCATTTCCCGTGGTCAATCCACCTAACCTACAAATCCCTGGACATGATGGCCAATTTAGCATAGCCCATCCACCTAGCATCTTTAGCCTGTTGGAGGAAACCGGAGCACCCAGTGGAAATCCACACAGACACGGGGAGAACTTACAATCTCCACACAGACAGTTGCCCGAGGCTGGAATCAAACCTGGTATCATTGGCACTGTGAGGCCACTGAGCCATCGTGCCGCCCCATGGTGCCCTTTCCTCCTATAGGGTAAATTGTTGTGATTGTTCGAAATTTGGCGTTCATGTGATGAATGCAAAATGGAAATATTCTGTGATATATCTCTCTTTATGGCAAGATTCACTGATTCAACAACTTTATGGCATGGGGTCATTTAACCTTACCTGAAGACACAAACAGGGAACCTCATCGTCCCAAGGCTGGCACCCCTGGCAATGCAGCACTCCATTGGTTCTATATTTGGAGGCGTCAGGTTGGATTTGTTGTTCAGGTGTCAAAAAATGGAAGGGGGTGGGGGTCCTTAATAAAGGAATAAACTGGGAAGGTGGGTCTGCAGCAGTGGTAAAGAACCCTGTTATGGATGTAGAAATGGTGAGGGGAGGTGGTTAAGAAGGGAATAAACATGGTGAGGGATGTTGACAATATCGAGATGGTAAGCCCCAAGGTCAAAGTTCAAGCGTTTGGACCCAACCCTCAAAAGCGGAGAGCAGAGGTTAGAAATCCAGTGGGTAGGTGAGTCACCGCATTAAACCCCTAAGGCTCTTAATTCTCATTCTTTTTTTTTGGTTGTTTTTAAGAGGCTTACAGAGGATGAGGCTCCACCTTTGAAGCAAACCTGGGTGCTGCCAGGAACTGTGGTTTCTCGAAGGGAGGGAGAGGGGAGAGGACCCCACACGATCCGCCGAGGCGCGCGATTTCAAATGGCAGCGACCGTTGGCCGTCGCGTGAGCACGCGCCGCACGCGGGGCGACGGTCACGTGCCATACTCCGCCACCACCCCCGCAACCCCTCCCCCACCACACTGAGTGCCAGCGCCGCCCCTGCCGAGGGAGTGCCATGCTGTCGGAGGTACCCTGAATCCCCTCAGAGGTGAGGTCCTCGACACGGGGCTACGTCTGCAAACTCGCAGGCGTTTTGTTTTTAGTGGGAAGGGGGGGCGGAGGGTGGAAGATGTCACGGCCATCATTTCGAGGGAGGGCGGGGGAAAGGAGTCATTCGTTATGTTAGCGCCCTTTTTGGGATCTTGCTGTGCGACCTGCCAACTCGTTCCTGCGCAGTGAGTAGCCGCTGGGCGGAGATGCTTTCCACTTGACCAGCCCCGAGGCGTATGACCGGAATGGCCCCTCTCCGTCCCCGAAATGCTGCCGGAACGATTTCCATGTTCAATTACCTTGGACAAGGGCAAATCCACTAGCAACAGCCTCTGACATGACCAATCTGCCACGCCCCAAACTTCACCCCCCCCACCCCCGTGTGAGGATAAATAGATAGTGCCTGGCAAAATGGTACCACTCTCCAAAGGCACACAACACAGAAACACCCTATGCCTCTGAAGGTTGTGCGTTCAAGTCCCTCCCCAGGGATCTAGATATATAGACTGAGGCTCCTGGTGCTGCACTTGAGGAATCTCTACAGTGTGTAACCAGGCTATTCAGTCCATCAAGTCCACACCAACCCTTTGAAAGGCATTCCATCCAGACTCCCCTATCCTATCACTGCAAGCCTGCATTTCCCACAGCTAATCCACCTAGTCGGCATATCCCTGGGCACTTTAGCATGGCCAATTCACCTAATCTACACATCTTTGAACTGTGAGAGGAAACCGCAGCATCCAGAGACAACCCGCAAGGACACGGGGGAGAATTTGCAAATTCCACACAGATAGGCATCCAGGGGTGGAAACTCAGGCCCCTGCCAGTACAAGGTAGCATTACTAAGCACTGAGCCACTGTGCCACCCATACTGAGTTGAATGAGCAACCATTATTGCAATGAATGGCTAGCAGGCTCAAATGGCCTACTTCAGCTTCTTTTTTTTAAATAAAAAAAATCTCCTGCCTGCTTTTTTAACTTAAAAATCTTAAATGTTTAAAACCTCAGTTGCTTCATTTTGAAGGCAAGCAGGGATCTGTGTCTGCTCTCCCTGGCTGACACTTGTCCCTCAGCCAACATCATTAGAATAGATTCTCATAGACTCGTAGAATTTTAACAGGACTGTACAGGGCAGATGCAGGGAGGATGTTCCAGTAGTGGGTGTGTCCAGGACCAGAGGTCACAATATGAGGATTTGGGGTAGACAATTTAGGATGGAGATGACGAGAAATTTCTTCGACCAAAGAGTGGTGAACCTGTGAAATTCATTACCGCAGGAAGTAGTTGATGCCAAAACATTGATGTATTCAAGAGGCGACTAGATATGGGGCAAATGGGATCAAAGGTTATGGGGAGAAAGCAGGATTAGGCTATTGAATTGGACAATCAGCCATGATCATGAAGAATGGCAGAGCAGGCTCGAAGGACCAAGTGGCCTTCTACTGCTCCTATCTTCTCTGTTTCTACAAGGGTTGGCCTAGGAATCCTGCAGTGAGTAACTCACCTCCTGACTCCCCAAAACCTGCCCACCATGTACAAGGCACAAGTAAGGAGTATGATGGAATACTCCCCACTTGCCTGCATGATTTCAGCTCCAGCAACATTCAAGAAGCTTGACACCATCAAGTCAAAGCAGCCCACTTGCTAGACATCACATCCACAAACATCTAGATAGCTCACCACTACTTTCTCAAAGGGTAACAACAGATGGGCAATGGACACCGGTCTAGCCAATGACATTAATGTTATCGCACTTCTGATTGAGGGACCTTGTTGTGTACAAAATGGCCACCATGTTGCCTACATTACAATAGTGACAACTTCAAAAAAAGGCTTCTTTAGCTGAAAAGACACTTTGGGATCTCGGTTATGGTTGTGAATGGTGGAGTATAAATGAAAATGACCTTCACCATTAGATGAGGGTAGGTGTTTATTTCTTGATTTCTGAGCTGCATTTGTCTATTGGAAGACACAATGCAGGCTCTAATTTGGTGACTGGATAGGCTGAATCCAACCTCAGCATGAGATATCGCTGTAAACTCAAACTTTTGTAAATCTGATTTGCGCAAATAAACGTGATTGCAGAGCTAGAACAAAGGAAATGTTCACTCATCTTCTTTACCATCTGTAATAGGGCCACAGTTTCTTTATCTCTGCCTCTGGGCCCAGACAATTAGGCACAGTATCAAACCTCACACTCTAAACGTCTACCTTCCGCAAGGAAAAATCCCAACCTATACCCCACCTCCCACTCCTCAAACAACAAGCAAGTGGCTAATGAAAAGAAAGCTCCTTTCAAGAAAGGATGAAACATAAAACCAATAATTAATACTTGCTGCTTGTACTGAAAGGGGCTTTAATTACAAAATCCAGTCTCCTCTTGTATCAGGTTATACTGGTTCCATTGCAGTTTGAAAAGGGGAAAACGACCAATCATCTGCCTCCTGCCTGGCTGATTTTATAAATGGCATTTCAAATCCTGAAAAATATACCCAGTTATTCAATGCAAGTGAAATGTGCTCCTTTGATTATTACAGGACCTTCGATCTTCATCTTGGCCAAACTGTCCGAACAAAACTGTCTTGCAGTTCAAACAAAGGCTTGCATTTATGTAGCACCTCCTACAACCACGGGATTTCCCAACCCAAGAGGAGAAATTAGTAAAACTTGTGAATAACACATACTGGTCCAACTTGTTTTGCATGCCTCAGAACAGCACTCCTGTACAACAAGTACGTCACTTCCGAAGATTATTGCTTTTCTGTGCTGGTTCTTCCCTGGGAAAGCAGCCAGCGGAGTCACTGTTGTAATTTAGGAAACAGGGACATATATGCACAGCCATCTCCCATAAATAGCAAGGCAATAATGACCGGATATTCTGTTTGTGCCTGGGGGAATAAATATTGGCTAGGACACGAGGAGGAACTCACCTGACCTCCCTTGAAATAGTGGCCATAGGATATTTTACATTCATTTGAGAAAGCAGATCAAACCTTGGTTCAACATCTAATCGGGATGACAGTGCCTTTGACAATGCAGTGCTCCTTCAGTCCTGCAATGGAGTGTCACTGTTGTTTCATACACTTTCAGTGAGGCTTGTACCCATGGCCTCCTAAGGCGGAGGTGAGAGTGCTATCTAGCAAGCCTTCACTAACCCACATCAATTGTAGCCCATTACGAGCCAATCAGCAACAAGAGCCCTGAGTGCTCTGTTCACTGGAGAGTGTACACAAATGGGACATCATTTGAAATGAGGATAATTCTTGTTCATGATGAGAACCTGCAGATGGAGTTCTTTAATGTGGAGAAGGCTGTTGGCACCATAGCTACTGGCCGACCAGAAATCTCTCCCTTGCCTGTCAATATTGGAAGGGTTTAGATTGTTACTCAACCCAAATAAAGGCAAAAATGCTGCAAACTTTTAACAAAAACAGAAAGTGCTCAGCAGGTCAGCATCAGTGAAGATTTCAGGATGACTCAGAATGTTGTGATTATTTGCTCACAAGATGCGGGCATCACTGAATGTGTCAACATTTATTGCCTATCCCCCGTTGCACCTTCAGAAGGTGGGTGGTGAGTTGTCTTCTTTAACTGCTACAGTCTCTATGCTGTAAGGACACCCATGGTGCTGTTAAGGAAGGAATTAGATCAAATATAATTCAGTCCCAATTTTAAAATCATATATTCTGCTTTTTCCTTTCATAGTCTTTAAACTTGCAAGAGGTCAACACATTGAAACAAAATACTGCGGATGCTAGAAATCTGAAACAAGCACAGAGAATGCTGGAGAAATTCAGTAGATCTGGCGACATCTGTGTAGAAAGAAAGCAGAGTTAATGTTTTGAGTCTGCTATGACTTTTCTTCAGAACTGAACCGCTGAAGTTAAACTGACTGGTCTTTAGTTGCTGGGTTTATCCTTACAACTATTTTTGACAAGTGTTCAGTGTTAGCAATTCTCTGGTCCTCTGGCACCTCCCCTGAGTTTAGGAAAGGTTAAGATTTTGGTGAGTGCCACTGCAATTTCCATTGTTGTGTCCTTCAGTATCCTTTGATGCAGCTCATCTCTTTCTGGTATTGTGTCATCTTTAAGTATCAAAACCCTAACCAACGTTTCCCCCTTAGCATTTCTGAGCTTGCCAGAATCCTTATCACTGTGGCCTGGTTAGTGTCTACCTCCTTGGTAAAGTATTCATTTGACACCTCAGCCATGCCTCATTTACCTCCTTGGTTAAGTATTCATTTAATACCTCAGCCATGCCTTTGCTTTTCTGTGTAAATCCCCTGTTTGATCAGAACTGAAAAAATGTCATACCAGACTTGAAATATTAACTCTATTTCTCTCTTCACAGATGCTGCCGGACCTCCTGAGTTTCTCCAGCATTCTCTAGATTTGTTTTGAGACTGAACCTGTTTGGCTGTGCCATGACCTTCTAAGGCCATGGAGTTGATTCTTTGGCAATAAATGTTGGCCCTACCAGCAATGCACGTACCCTATGAACGAGTCTTTTAAGAAAAATCTAGTGTAGTGCCATTTCTTTTGGACTGACTTTCGAAGCCAAGATGTCATTTCCTGTGGATGTTAACAATCTCTGGATTAGATTGTCTGTCAAGTCTAGCAGACACCCCTTCTCATGAAGCAAATTAGTAAACAGATCCTATTGTTTCAAAGACATTACTGGTACAGATTTACTGCTTTGCCATACTCTGAAAGTAATTCAATTTGGGAAATGCATGTACAATGATTATTATTCAATTATGTTTATTAGGGACCTGGCCAAAACTGATGGAGGTCATTTTATTAATTTGAGTTAATTTCTTAGCGGACAGATGGTGGCATTAAACAACATCTACGCGGATAAATCAGCAACTGAAACACAGCCAATGGAAGCTCACTGATTAATAATCAGCAGCTCATTATTAATTATGCATTTTATATCATCACCTGACCTCCAGTGGCATTGCTTGCAGGTAATCTGTCTGGAGCCCAGTCCAAATGCTGTTAAGGTACAGCTTTTGAGCCAATGGACAAAAGTCTGCCCAAAATAACCACACCTCAGTGTCAAGCAGAGAACAAGTGCAGTTTCGACACTGGTGAGTGCTACTCAATTGTCACAGCTGCAAAGTCAGCAGGACAGAAAGTCCAGCATTTGCATCATGCCGGTATTCAACTTCCAACCAAATTCCACAGCCAATGAAGCGCAGTTGTGGTTATAATGCAGCAAATACTGCTTCCTAAGGCATGCACAGCAAGCTCCATCAAACAGCATTGTAACAGTGATCATATCATCTCCTCTTGTGGTGTTGTTTAAGGGGTAAATATTGGCCAAGTCACTGGGGGACATGGCCACCTCACCGCCCACCTTTATGACCCACTCTTGCATTTTATCAAAATAGTGATGTGGATTTTTATTGTTCTTCACTTGAGATAGGTAGTACATCTCCCTTGGTGGGTGGCTGGTTTCTGATGCACTGTGATGCTAGCAGGGTTTAATTCCTGCTCCAGGTCAGGTTGCCATAAAGGACTCTGCTTCTCAACCTCTCCCCTTGCCTGAGACGTGGTGACCCTCAGGTTAAACCACCTCCAGTCATCTCTATCGAATGAGTGAGGGAAACTGTGGTAACTTTACCTTTAGATGCTATCTAAAACATGGCACCTCCAACATAGCAGCACACCCTCAGCATTGTACTGTCAGCCAATATTATTGTGTTCAGCCCTGGAAAGAGATCAACCCATAACTGCGTAACAAGGAGGGCAAGACACATAGAGGTCTACAGCCAGAAAAAGGCCCTTCAGCCCATCAAGCCTGTGCCAGTCCAGCTAGAAACCGAGCTTCAACTGTCATAGGTTTACAACCAGGTAAACGAGGTCATGTTAGCTTCTTAAGAGCTAGACCCTAACACAGTAAATTCCTGTGTAACCAGGAGTTATATTCTATTTCGTCTCAGCGTGGAGGTAAAATGGTGTTGGACATTACCCACAGACATCATTTTCTAGCTTGAGACAGGATAACACTGACTTCAGTGACCCTGTCCCTTATTTTGTGAGTAAGAGATCATTACTGATGGGCTACTTCAGGAGGAAAGTATCTGCTGAAGCTGTCGATTTAAATGCTGAACAAAGCACAGATATTTATGTCAATGTAAGAATAAGCTAAGAGCATCACTAATCCCTACATTCGACACCTGTTCAAGATAGAATGGACATTGCTGTGCTGATTTGCCGGTTGGGTTTCAAGGCGAGAGTGTTTCAATGACCTGGTTTCATCCTTACTATTCTTTTAGTTATCTGGAAGATGAGAGTTTAACATTTATTTCTTCTCCCCATCTCTGACAGCACTTTAAGGACATATGACCTGGCAACAGGCCATTTGGCCCATCAGAGTTCATGTTGGCTTTTGGTTAAAGCCATCCAGATCTAGTCCCACTGCATGGATAAAAGCAAGATACTGCAAATTCCAGAAATCTGACATAGAAAGCAGAAAGTGCTGAGAAAAAAAATCAGCAAGTCAGTTAGCATCTGTGGAGACAGAGTATGAGAGAGAGTATGACTTATGGAACTGAAAGGAGCTGGAAAGTACTCTAATTATGCTGTAGAGAGGGGAGGAGGAGTGAGTGGAACAGATTGTGAATATGCCCAGAATGAAAGATAAAGGCAGTGAAAATGTCGGTAAAGGAGTGATAAAAACATAAGATAGGTGTAAATGTTAGGTGTGAAAAGGTGAAAATGGATCTGCTGTGTCGAGCACAAAGCCAAGAAGACACACAAACAAGACACAGCCAGGGAGGGTGTAAGAAAAATGGAGTACAAATGAGATGCTGCTCTGTTTTCTTCTCATTGCATTGGTGCAGGATCTTGTTCTTTCTCTGTAGCTTCCAACAAACAGGCCACAGTGAAACATTGTCTCTTTCCAATTTCTACTTGTACATCTACAAGCCATCTTTGGCTTTACCATTGGCAGCCATGCCTTCGGTGGGCTGGGTCCTATGCTCTGGAATTCCCTCCCTAAACCTCTTTCTATCTGTCTGTTTCTCCTCCTTTAAGATGCTCCCTTAAAGCTTAAAATGAACAGTGCTGGAGAAACTCAACAGGACCAGCAGCATCTGAGGAGAGAAAAACTGAACAATCTTCACCAAAAACCTCCTCCTTTGACCAAGCTCCTTCTGTGGCTTTTTGTCAAATGTGGGTTTGCTGAAAGCTACTGTCAAGCATGTAAGTGTATGAATAAGGAGCAGGATAAAGCCATTCAGCCTGTCGACCCTGCTGTGCCATTTAACAAGATCGTGACTAATATAAGTGGCATTTTGACTGCACTTTCCTGCCTATCCCTGATAACCTCTGAGACCCTTGTTAGTCAAAAATCTGTCCAACTCCACTTTAACAATATCCTGCCTCCAACTGTCTCTTGGGAATAGTATTCCAAAGACGCGTGATCCTTTGGGATACCTCCTTATCTCCATTTTAAATTAATGATCCCTTAATTTTAAACGGATACCCATAGTTCTTAACTCTCCCACAGCTGAAACATCCTCAGCATTGACCCTGTCAAATCCCCTTGTGTCTTTCAGTAAGATCACCACTCGTTCTTCTCAATTCCAGTGGACATGGGCTCAATCTTCTCAACCTTATCTCGTAAGATATCCTCCCCCTTTCAGTTTTTTTTCCCCCATTTAAATGCCAGTTGTTATATGCCTGAACAGAGGATGGCAGGAGATCATTTAACTATCAAAACAGATCAGCTTTGATCTTATCAAATGGTGGAGCAAACTCAAGGGGCTAAATGGCCCAATCCTTCTCCTAATTAATATGTTTGTAATAGCATCATAGCTGAGCCAAGTATCATTCTGACTCTGGTCCATACAAAGTGCTTGTTTTTATTCAACCTTGGCATGTTGGCATTGCTGGCTTTGCCAGCATTTATTACCCATTCTTTGTCACCCTTCCCCATTCCTAATTGTTCCTTGAGAAGGTAGGTGTGAACCACAGCACAGTGATGTGGTATTATAGTGGTATGCGATTGGAATGTCACCCAGCAACACAGGCAAATATCCTGAGGACAGGGATTCAAAACCCACTATGACCAGTTATGAAAGTTGAATGATCAATTGTCATTAAATATCCATCTGGTTCACTAATGTCCTTTAGGGAAGGAGATCTGCCATCTTTGCCCAGTCTGGTTCCACATGTGACTCCAGATTCTTGATTGCCATCTGAAATGGCTGAACAAGTCAATCAGTTCAAGGACAGTTCAAGGCCTTGCCAGTGATGCCTGCATCCCATGAAGGAATTAAAAAAAGCTGGATGTACTGTTGGGACACCTACATTATTTCTCATTAATTTGCCTTGGGTTCTTTGGCCAATCAGTTTAAGTCTGTGTCCTCTGTCCCCCAGTGCCAACAAATAGTTGACCTTTATTGACTTTGTTACACCCCTTCATGATATGGAACATCTTCATTAAATATTCCCTCATCCGAAGCGAAGAATTCCAGTCTTCAGTCATGGTGCAGGATTCATGTTCCTCAGTCCTGGTCAGGTAAATCTCTTTGGCCTGGTCTCCAAAGACTTGCCTCCTTCCTAGAGAGTGATGGCCAGCATTGGAGACTATGTGCACAGGGAAGCAAGCAAATTCAGAAAGAGAGAAGGTATAGGGTGGAGGCTGTGGCTGCGCGGATGTTGCAGGTCAACGAGAGACCGGGGCCAATACTGAGCAGGAAGGTGCTATCCATACATAACGCAGGTTGGTAGCAGTGCCTAGAAGATGGCACCATGGCACACGTTGGACATTGTCATGAGGGTAAAGGAAGTCGAGAAGAACAAAACTGCAGAGAGAAAGGAGGAGTCCTTCCTGTGAACAAATATATATCTGTCTGAGAGGATGTTTAAAATGAAGAGTAGGGTGTGGCAACCGTATGTCGAAAGTCTAACGTTCAGTTTGTTTTGAGGGAGTTGGGATTAGTGGTCAATTTAACCTAATCCGTTTCTAGTCTGATAATTGATATGGGTTGAGTTACTTCCTCACTCTGCAATACACAGCACTCGTCACTGAGCGAGAAATAGAAGTCTGTTCTGCAATTCCTGGATTCTTGTCCTCAGTGAGGCTTTTCAAGGTACTAACAGGGCAATCTCATTTACCACAGGAAGTTTAGTTGCTGAACTTCTTAATCCCAACAGAGGAGTCAGGAAGGACCATTACAATCTATCAGTGAGGTTCTGAAAGGCTCTACATGTCCCCTTAAGCCTTTTCTTCCTCTCTACCACTTTCTCCTCCTTTAAGGCACTACCCAAAACTCACCACTTTAGCCGAAGCTTTGCTCTCCCGTTCTTTTGTGACTCAGTGTCAAATTAAGCTTGATAATGGATACTGTGAAGCTCTTACAGATGTTTTACACACTTAAAGACACTATGAAACTCATCCAGAAGTTTCCACTGCCTACAGTGCATGAGTGCTTTTTAAAATTCATTCATTTGACGTGGGCATTGCTGGCTGGGCCAGCATTTAGTGCCTTGTCCTAGTTGCTCTTTCAGAAGGTGGCGGTGAACTGCTTTCTTGAACTGCTGCAGTCCATGTGCTGTAGATAGATTCACAAGAGTTCCAGGATCCTGGCTCAGTTGCGTTGAAGGAATGATGATAGATTTTCAAGTCAGGATGGTGAGTGCCTTGGAGGGGAACTTGCAGGCTGTGGTGTTTCCATGTAGCTTCTGTCTATATCTTCTAAATTTTGGTGCTTGTAGGTTTGGATGTTGCTGTCTAAGGAACCTTGGTAGGTTTCTTCAGTCCATCTTGTAGATGATATATACTGCAGCTACTAAGAGTCGGTGGTGGACCGAGTGGATATTTGTGGATGTAGTGTAAATCAAGCGGGCTGTTTCCTCCTGGATGGAGCTTTTTGAGTGTGGTTGGAGCTGCACCCATCCAGGCAAATGGTGAGCATTCCATCATACTCCTGTCTTGTGTTTTGTAAATGGAATCACCATTCAGGGCAAACAGCATTGTTTGTTTGGCACCCCATCCACCATTTCAATATTCAGTCCATCCGCTACTGAAGCTCAGTAGCAGCAGTGTGTACCATCTACAAGATGCACTAGAGTAACTCACCAAGACTCCTTAGACAGCACCTTCCAAACCCAGGACCTCCACCATCTAGAAGAACAAGGGAAACAGATACATGGGAACACCACCACAGGCAAGTCCCCCTCTAAGCCACACACTATCTTTACTCGGAAATATATTACGGTTCCTTCAATTCCACTCAGCCAAAATCCTGGAACTTGCTCCTTAAGAGGTGTTCTGAAGTCACACCAGCTGCAGCGGTTCAAGATGGCAGCTCACCTCCACCCTCCCAAGGAGCAATTAGGGATGGACAACAAACAGCCCAATCTGCGGCACCCATATCCCAAGAATGAATTAAAAAAAGTGCAAGTTGTAGTTGAACAGGAAGAGGCTATGCAGCCCTTCAAACCTATTCCACCATTCAAACAGATGATAGCCAATCTATCAGAGATAAAAGGTACTGCAGATGCTGGAGAATCCGAGATAACAAGCATGGGGCTGGATGAACACAGCAGGTCAAGCAGCATCATAGGAGCAGGAAAACTTGACGTTTCGGGCCTAAACCCTTCATCAGAAATGCAGATAGCCAATCTATGTCTGAACTCCAGTCTTGAAATGACATTGTGCAAATCTCTGTACTGACAGAAATCACATGATCCATGCCGTAGAATCTGGTCTGTAAGGTAATACTCGTCACGGTGATTTTGGTGATGGGAAAGTCATTCAGTTATACGTATAGCACTTATGAGTGTGAAATAAAGAAAAGGTAATGGTTCCCAAGCGGTTAGTGTTCGTGTCACATTTGCTCCACCGTTCCTCTGGTGTCACACGTCTTGTCTGGGTGGAGACTCTAGCATTTCAGAAGGAGTAGATAGAATTGTACCAGCTTCAGACGGTCCTAGTCATGATGCCTGACATAATGAAGTTGTATTTATTGCTATCGAGCAATGAACCCTCGTATTGGCTAAGGATAGAGCCACTTCTGTAGTCACTCTACAATGGTGTATCCTCTACCACTCACTGCTAGATAGACCTGATACAAAGCAAAATCAAAGGAGTATTGGTGATAGTGAAACTATTTCAAACAACCTTTATCCACTGATAGAGGTGACAAATATTACACGGTGCCAGCAGTGGGCATGTGGGCAGAAATCACAGGATGCAGTAGTGGAAAAAAATATTCCCCACTCCATTTAACTTCAAAGCTGACAAAACTTCAATCTTCAGAGTAACTAATAAGGCCTGGCAGCATCTGTGGAAAGAGAAACAGAGTTAATGTTTCGGGATCAGTGACCCTTTGGAATTTCTGAAGAAGAATCAGACTGAACATGAAACATTAACTCTGTTTCTCTTTCCACAGATGCTGCCAGGCCTGCTGAGTTTCTCCAGCATTCTCTGTGTTTGTTTCAGATTTCCAGCATCCGCAATTCTTTGTTTTATAAACTTCAGATTTGGTTATCGGGGATTTGGGGTGTGCAGGTGCTTGCATGTAGCCCTAAAGCTGTTTTGTCTAAACACTAAACCCCTAATTATTTTTTTCCATTTGTTGGGAGCGGAGATCCCAGTTCATAGAACACAGATCTTAGCAGTGCCTGTTCTAATGAAGTACAAAACAGCCAAGCGGGGAACAGCAGATTGCCGACCTGGTGTTCCAACTCTTAAGAGGATTTAGTAAAGGACAAAGCATATGTTTTCTTTCATTGGGATTTGTTGTTAAGGTTGGACTTGCCTTACGAAGAACTGACTTCAGTTCAGCATGAAAAGGAATGGAGCCTTTTATCTTTGAACAGGAAAGGAATTCCGTGAAGGCACTTGTTCCCAGTTCTTGTTCCGCAGAGGAACGGGCCACATCACTTAAAATGAACGTGTCCGTGCGGAGGTGATGTTCCCATTGGACCTGATAATTGGTACAACAACAAACTGCATTCCTACAGCACCGTTGTTGCTGTGTAATGCATGGGGCCACGTTTTACAAACCATCTTCTGAAAATCTGTAAAGATGCGGCCAACAACTAAGAATCAAACGTTTACCAGGCTGAAGAATGTAAGATCCAGAGGAGACAGCGAGAGAGAAAACAACTGTTTCTCCTTTATTGGAAGGGTCACTTAAACAATGCAAACACGTAATTACAAAACTAGATGACAGTGGCACGGTCTGATTGACAAAAAGTAAAAGAACTTGCACTTAGAAAACACCTTTCACAGCTTTAGAATATTTCAAAGTGATTTATAAGTGGTACAACTAAAGCATCGTCATTGTTTTAGGATCAGACCCATCGTCCTTGCCCTCCCCCCCCGCCCCCCGCAGAAAGTGTTCGTCGATTATACACATGAACAGCAAGTTCCCACCGACAACAATGTGTAGATGATCAGAATCTATTTATTTTGATGTTGGTTGTTTGAGGGATAAATACTGACCATTATGTCAGGGAACACTCCCCACTCTTCACCTACCATTGCTCTTCTTCAACAGCATCCACTTGTGATTGCAGACAGAGCCTGAGTTTGGCATCTCACTTAGAAGCTGGTGTGTACCTTTGACAGTGCAGCACTCCCTTAACACTGCACTGGAGACATCAGCCTGCATTTTGCCCTCTTGCTCCAACATGAACCCACAGCTGTCTAAGCCAGAGACAAGATTGCTATCTAACCGCCTGAATCTTAGCAGGCCTCCAACCAAGCACTGTACCCAGTACATCAGTATTTAGTGGGGTCAGTGTCCAGTGCAGTTTATAACACAATCCTGTTGATTGAACTGAATGTTGTTTATGTCCTGTGTCCTGTAATCCAATATGTGCCTAAAGGTGCAAGAACACGTCCTCTATACTCATACAAATAAAGCAAAGAATTGTGGACGCTGGAAATCCGAAACAAAAACAGAGAATGTTGGACAAATTCAGCAGGACTGGTAGCGTATGTGGAGAGAGAAACAGTTAACGTTTCGAGTATGACTATTTTTGCAGACTGTGGGAGTCTAGGGCTATAGAGCTGAGCCTAAAAATTAAAGCCAGATTTTTCGGAAATTAAATATTTCTACACATGCAAAAAAAAAGTCAGAACTCTTCCCCAAAAGACAACTGAAGTTGATCAAATGCTTCGTTCAAATCTGAGATTACTTTGAGGTCTGTTATCCAAAGGAATATAAGGGCAAAGGTGGGTAAGTGGAATTTGATCACATTAAATGGCAGATTAAGCTGGAGGGGCTCAACATCCTCCTCATTTCCCATGTTTAAGTCACACACCTGAAATTTGAGTTAAAATTCTATGCTGACACACCCTATGCAGCAGTGAGGGTGTGCTGCAATGTTGACAGAGCCTCTTTTTTTCTCAGATAAGAGAGTGGACCTTAATCCAATCTGCTTTCTCAGCTGAATGCAGAAGATCCATGGCCACTATTTTGAAGCAGAGCAGGGGATCTCTCTCTCTCTGTCTCTCTTTTTGGTGTCCTGGCCAAGATTTATCCCTCAAGCAACATTACACTACTATTTGTAGGAGCAGTGCGCAATATGGCTGCTGAGTTATAAGAGAAACTACACTTGAAAAGCACAGTCAAACATATTGGTGTGTGTTTATGCTGAGTATAAATGCAATTCCAACTTTGTTCATTGCCCTTATTGTTTCCAATCTCGGTGTAGCTTTTGAGCAGCTAATGATTGCTTACTACTTTACCAGGAATCCTAAACATAGGTCCAGCAGTTTAACTCCCTCTTCTGTGTGTTTTCCATTGGTCTGTGTTAGTTTCATCTCAGTCCTGAAACCATCATAGCTCTGTTTAGTAAATGTCCAAAAAAAAAACACCATATGGCCCCTGCAAACTCTTTGAATGTGACTTACCCATAAATCCTCCTCAGAGGGGATTAAAAACGACCCAGAATGAGTTGTAAATAAACCTCAACACTGTCAACATCAAATTGGGATTAAGGCCAGGGACAAACAGCAATTGTTTTCAAATTGTTGTGTGGTGCAGTGCAGTGCTCTTAAACGAGCAAGATAGTTACAGGATGATCATTAGAAACGCTCTCTTTGCCTATGCCACCAGCTCGGTATTAAGTCCTGTTTGATTATCTCTCCTAAATGTTTTACAACATGGAAACTGCTGTGTTTGTGCAAGTTGTTGTTATTTAGATCGTGTTCACACTGGGGATTTATTCATTTGACATTAACAGATAAGAAATTGGAATTTAACCATGTGCCCTTGGCCATTCAACACGAACATGACTGATCTGCTCTTGCATCTTCACCTTTTCTGCTCATTCACAGGGTGTAGATGTCACTGGCTGGGCTGACATTTTTTGCCCGTCTCCTCGATTTGCCCTTGAGAAGGAAATTGCATGCTTTCCCATCCCACTGCCATCTTCCTTCATTCCCTTTGGTCCAAATCAAGAAACGCAGTAAGTTAAGCTTTGCCATTCAGAATTTTTCTTAGTTGCCAGCAAAACTTGCAGTGAAATAACCAGCCAATGTGGTTCTATCTCAGAGAAGTCACTTCTTGCAAAAGGCATCACATTGTGGTGAGATTATGTGCTCATCAACATTCAAACGAAATAGGAGCAGTCCTCCTGTGCAGCCACTGGGAGGGTCTGCATACTGCCAGAGATGATTAGAGGAAACATAGAACAGGAATAGCCCATTCGGACCATCCAGCCTTCTTCACCAGCAAATAAAATCAAGGCCAGTCTGATTGGAACCTCAACTCCACATCCCTGCCTACTCCCCCATAACACCCAACTCAATGGGCAAGTTGGCTGAGTGGGCAAATTTGTGGCAGATGCTGTAAAATGTGGAGTAATGTAAGGTTATCCACTTTGGTAGCAAAAGCAGGAAGGCAAATTATTATCTGAAGGACAATAGATCGGGAAAGGGGGAGGTGCAATGAGACCTGGGTGCCCTCATACACCAGTGACTGAAATAAGCATGCAGGTGCAGCAGAGGGTGAAGAAGGCAATTGGTATATTGGCCTTCACAGTGAGAGGTTCCATGTCAGGAGCCTTGTCAACTTCCCTTAGGATTTTATACATTTCCATAAGATCATCTATCACCCCTTTAAACTCCAATGCGTGCAGGCCCCAGGCTTTTCTTCATCCCAGGATCAGCTGAGTGACCTTTCCCTGAACAGCTACCAGTGCAAATCTGACCCTCCTTAAGTAGGATGACAAAAATTGGACACAATACTCTAGGTGCGATCTTACCAGTGCCCAGTACCCAGGATGAGAGATAACAAGACATCCTTACAGATTAATTTACAGATTAACTGTTCAGTCAAATCATTGCAGATTATGGGATCTTACAGTGTCCATTTTGTCTGTCTGCAAAAGGGTCAATGATTGTTCTGCTAAGTGGTGGGTGATCTGTGTCTCTTAGTGGGAAGCTAGGTCAACACTTAATACCAGGATTCATGTTTCTTGCTTAGCTACATTGAACACAATGAGATCTCCAATAATTGATAATAATTTTCTTAGTGAATGAATTGCTAGTCGGGTGGGATAAAGCTCTTGTTGGAGAACATGGGGGGAGCTTTTGTGTGAGAGACCAGCTGTACCAAACGTGCTGTGTGGTCAATTTGATCATCCAGTAGAAGCTCAGTCATCCAGCTGAGTGTCTTGGCTCAGTTGGTAACGCTCTTTGAGTCACAAAGATCTGGGTCTGAGTCCCACTCTAGAGTTGAGGCTTACATACATTCCTGTACAATACCGAAAGAGGCATTAAGCTGAGACCCTACCTGCTTGGGATCCCATGACCGTTATTTTTAAAAAGTTGCAAACTCTCCATATTAAAAGACTCCCGAGCTGGTTCTTGCCATGAGCGAATGTCAGTCTTGCTCCAAAGGACAGGCATGCTATTTTGAAGAAGAACGGGGGGAGTGCTCCTTGGTGGCCTGGTCCACTATTTAGCCCTCAACCAAGGTCACAAAAGAATAGGTTGCCTGGTTATTACCATTTTGCTCTTTATGGGACCTTGCTGTGCACAGATTGGCTTTGATGTTTCATACATTGCAACAGTGACTACTCTTTGAAAATCACATCATTGGCTGCAAAGCCTTTTGGCATACCTGGTGATTGTGAAAAGCTTGACAGAAATGCAACAAAAATGTCTTGTTTTAGTATTTTGCAAATTTTTGCCCTTTCATTCACCCTGTGCTGTTGCATTTCAGGATTACTTGAGATAGTTTTAACAAAAAGCCAGCAGAAGCACAAAGGGGTGAATGGCCTGTCTTTGTATTGTGTGATTCAGTAATGCTGTTGTATGTCTGACTGATGGAGCTAAACACATAATGACCCACTTAGATGAACAGTTAATCAGGGTTAATCAGGATTTAGAATTGTTTAATAAAGGATCTATTGACTGTTAGAATTTAGACTATTACATCTCCAGTGGCATTGCTCATGTGCAGTTTAAGTTCCTGAATGCTACTGAGATAATTAGCTTCAACCTCAACATTGCTTGAAGTTGGACAAATCCAAGCCTTTTGTCATTATTTGTCAGCCGTGTAGCACTCTGACCTCTGAATCAGAAGGTTGTAGGTTCAAGTCGTACACCAGAGACTTAAACTCTGATGTACCCTCATGTCATGCTGGGGGAGAAGGGCGTCTAGAGATAATGTCACTGGACTAATAACCCAGAGGCCTAGACTAATTGTCTGGAGGTTGTGGATTCAAATTCCCACCATATCAGCTGGTGGACCTTATATTCAATTAATAAATCTGAAATTGAAAGCTAGTCTCAGCAATGGTGACCATGACATTATTATGAATTGATGTAAAAGCCCGTATGGATCATTAATACTCTTTTGGGAAAAAAACCTGCCTTAAACAAAAAGTATTGGAGAAACTTGGCAGGTCCGGCAACATCTGTGAAGAGAAAAATAATGTTTGTGTCTGATATGTTTTTTTTTAATTCCCTTATGGGACGAGGAATCAGGGCATCTCTGGTTGGGCCAGCATTTGTTGCCCATCCCTAGTTATCCTTGAGAAGGTGAAGGTGAGCAGCCTCCTTCAGAATTCTAACAAAGTTGCTGGAAAAGCTCAAGCAGGTCTGGCAGCATCTGTGAAGGAAGAAACAGAGTTTAATGTTTTGGGTCCAGTGACCCTTCCTCAGAACTGTTCTGAGGAAGGGTTACCAGACCGGAAATGTTAACTCTGTTTTTTCCTTCACAGATGCTGCCATACCTGCTGAACTTTACCAGCATTTTGTTAGTGTTCCTGATCTGCAATTCTGCAGTTCTTTCGGTTTTTCTTCAGAACACTGCTATCTTTACCTAGTTAGAGCCTACATGTGACTCCAGACCCACAGCAATGTGATTGACTCTTAACTGCCCTCTGAAATGACTGGACAAGCCACTCAGTTCAAGAACAATTACAGATGAACAACAAATTCTGGCCTCGCCAGCGACACTCACATCCCATGAAAGAATATAAAAAGCCAAATGATGCACAGCAAGTTCCCAAAGACAGCCAAATGATAAAGACCTGATAATCTGTTTCAAAGAATAAATGTTGGGCCAGAACACCAGGGGGAAAATCCCATTTTGAAGTTGTGTTGTGGGATGTTTCACTTCTGTGTTTCAGATCCTGTCACATTTCCGATACAGCAACAATGAACAGACGTCGAGGAAATAATTGATCGATTGTAATATGCTTTAGAATGTTCAAAGGTGCTATATTAATGCATATTTTTCCATTTTTTGCTGTGAATGTTGCCATGGAAACTTCCCTCAGTTCCTTTATAAAGAGTTTTGGTTCCTGGCCAGAAGCTTTGCTAAATCAAAAGATTGTGCCAATTTCCATGGTGAATGGAAGATCTGCTTAACTGTTATTATAATTAGTGGAATATTCAAATATGAAATAATTACCTGACACAGTTCAGGAGTTGATGCTGTTGCTCAGTTGTAAAGCTGTACAGGAAAGAGAATTTCATTCATGAGGCAACACTTTACATTTGTAATCAATTCCCTCCTCTCACTGTGGCCTTGGCTACATTGTCCAGGATGATGCACCCCGTGCAAACTGAGGGAGTCCTGTCCTGTTGGAGATACTGTTCTTTCAATGATATACTAAATCAAAGCCCTGTTTTTACACAATAAAAACCGAAAGAACTGTGGATGCTGTAAATCAGAAACAAAAACAGAAATTGCTGGAAAAGCTGAACGGGTCTGGCAGCATCTGTGGAGAGAATTCAAAGTTAACGTGTCGCATCCGGTGACCCTTCCTGTTTTTGCATAGATTTACATTGATTCCCCAAGATTACTACCTACAGACATTGGTGTCAGGATACAAGGACAGATTGCACTAACTCGGATTGTGTTCCCTGGGATGTGTAAGGATAAAGGGGTGAGTTAATCAGTTTTTATTAAGGGGAAAATTGATTGAATAGATGGAGGGAAATGGTGGGGAGGAGTCCAAGACATGGGGGAAGAGTCTAACAATTGATGCCAGACATTTCAGGAGTGAAAGTAGGAAGCAATTGCACACATAGGGTGGGAGCAATTGAAACTGTGAACCACAAATGACAATTGATACTCAATCAATTGTTAAACTTAACAATGGGACTGTTGGATTATTTGAAGGTGTTAAGGCATGTGGGACCAAGGTGCACACGTGGAGTTAATATAAAGATCAGCTATGATCCCATTGACCAACAGAACAGGCTCGAGAGGCTGATCGGCCTCCTGTTCTTAGTGTTTTGTTTCAATAATGTTGGTGCCGTAGTCTAGTTTTCTTTCAAAGTGCTGAGGGATCTTTTACATCCGGGCGGACGGAGACTCATTTTATCATTTCACCTGAAAGATAGAGTGGCACTCCATGCCAGTCCTCCATTTAATTCTTTTATAATGAACTGTTCTAGATTAGGATCCCCCAAAGTTAGGGGAGTGGGTGGGTGCAGGCTGAAACTTGGGGGTCATGAACTGTAAGGCAGCAAACACGCTCTGAGCGAGTTATTAACGGACCCCAAATTTCTGATTCCCTCCCCCCACCCACTGAGAAGTCAGAACATGTTTAAACCTCAAAATGGGTTCACAATGTGTGAAGGATTGGGAAGCCATGCTCTGGACTTTGGTGCTTAGTGCCAATGATAAATGACATTTCCATAGAGAAAGTTCCATTGATTAAAGGGCTGATCACAGAAAGAGAGGTTTAACAGGTTGGTCCTACATCCACTGGAGTTCAGAAGAACGAGATGCCATCTTATCAAAACATGAGAGGACTGCGCAAGGTAGGTTTGGGGACAACGTTTCTTCTTATGGAAGAAACTAAAACTAGAGATACCAGTATACAAATAAGAGATCTCCCTTTTACAACACAAAGTGGGAAATTACTTCTCCCAAAGCTCCATTAATATGTGGAATTCTCTTCTTCTGAAGGTGGTGGAGGCAAGATCATAGATTCATAGAGCTGTATGGCATGGAAACAGACCCTTCGATCCAAATTGTCCATGCCAACTAGATATCCTAAACTAATCTAGTCCCATTTTGCAGCATTTGGCCCATATCCTTCTAAACCCTTCCTATTCGTATACCCATCCAGATGCCTTTTAAATGTCATCATTGTACCAGGTCCACCGCTTCCTCATTCCATACACGCATCACTGTGTGAAAAGGTTGCCCCTTAGATCCCTTTTAAATCTTTCCCCTCTTAACTTAAACCTATGCTGTCTAGTTTCGGACTCCCCCACCCTGCGGAAGAAAACCTTGGCTATTCACCCTATCCATGCCCCTCATGATTTTATAAATCTCTTTAAACTAATTTAAGGATGAGTTAGAGTTTTGATGGGCAAGGAAATTAACATTATTTCAGAGGGAATGGAGTATAAAAATAGGGAGGTTTTTCTAAAACTACAAAAAACGCTAGTCAGCCCACAAAAGGAATACTGTGAACAGTTTTAGTTCCTAATTCAAGGAAATATAGACTGACATTGGAGGCAGTCCAGAGACGATTCACTAGTCAGATCCTGGGTGTGGAGGGAATGTCTTATGAAGAGAGCTTGAGTGGGTTGGCCCTGCACTTATTGGAGTTTAGAAGAATGAGAGGAGATCTTATTGAAGCATGCAAGATTTTTATGGGACTTGACACAGTAGATGCAGAAAAGTTGTTCCCCATTGTGGCAGAGTCTAGGACCAGAGAATGTAATCTTAGAGTAAGGCATGACAGTTTTAAGACAAAGATGAGGAGGAATTTCTTAGAGGATAGTGGATCCGTGGAATTCTTTACTGCAGAGGGCTGTCAGGACTGGGTGATTAAGTATATTCAAGGCTGTGACAGACAGATTTTTGTTCAGTAAGGATATTGGGGGTTGTGAGGAGAAGGCAGGAAAGTGGAATTGAGGATTGTCAAAACAGTCATGATTTAATTGAATGGCTCAATGGGCTGAATAATCTACTTCTGCTGCTATGTCTTATGGTCTTATTAAGGGGTATGACTGGGGATAGGGGTCAGGAGAGTGGACCTTTTTATTCATTCATAGGATGTGGACAGTGCTGGCGAGACCAGCATTTGTTGCCCTTTGGCAAATGCTTTGGACCTGAACTGAGTGGTTTGCTAGGAACATTTCAGAGAGCAGAGTTCTGGAGAAGGGTCGCTGAACCCAAGACATTAACTCTGCTTTCTCTCCACAGATGTTGCCAGACCTGCTGAGTATTTCTAGCAATTTCTGTTTTGGTTAAGATATCACTTTGGGTCTGGAGTCACTTGTAGGCCAGACCAGGTAAGGATGACAAATTTCCTTCCTTAAAAGATATTAGCAAACCATGTGGGATTTTTACAGCAGTCAATAGTGATTACATGGTCACCATTGCAATTGCTTTTAATTTCAGATTATTTCACTCGTACCACAGTGGGATTCAAACCCACATCCCCAGAACATTAATCTGAAATGCTGGATTTCCAGCTCAGTAACATTGCCATTACTCCACTTGAGACCAGGACTGTAATTTTATTGAATGGTGGAGCAGGGCTAAGGGACTGGATGGCCATTTCCTGCTCCTATGTTCCTGTTCTGCTGGCTTGATATCACACCACTGTGAAAATTCAGACACAAATAGTCATGGCAACATGAAAATGCACAGGGCAGTGGAACTTGATAGCAGCGCCCATTATCTTACAGAACGTTAATAGTTTTCCATCAATCTATTTTAAAACACGCAAGAGACACACTCAGATAAAGGTTAGAGATGCATCCAATGTGAGCAGAGAGGCTTTATGGAGCATGGAGAGAGGATTAAGCAGTTCGATAGATTATTAATGACGGTGGGGTATTACATTAGAGTGGAACTGGCAGGGTGCAGTCCTGTTTTTAGCCCTGCTTAAAGAGGATTACAGGAGTAGCATGTCAGCAGCGATGTTGCTCTAAATCTGCTCACCTCAAGCAGGGCACTGCAAATGGATGGTGAAGGACACTGGGCAGTTTGGAGGTGGCGGCACATCTTTAAGCTGAGTGGACACCGATGTCTTTAGAATGTAGCTTAGAATTCTCTCAATGGTTTTCTTGCCTTTCCCGTGCTTAGAATGGAATCAAGTTCCATGAATGCTAGCCAATGTAAATGTTGGAGGCATGATGGGGGAGGAGGGAGCACAGATCCCTAGTCCTTCTCCCTTTACCCGGCATTGCGCCCTTGAACATAGTCACAGGAGAGTGAAAAATCTAGCACTTCTGTGGCCCCATAAGATCCTGAGGGATTTTTTTTTATTCATTTACAGGATGAGGGCCTCACTGGCCAGGCCAGCATTTATTGCCCCATCCCTAATAGCCCAGATGGCAGTTAGAGTCAACCACATTGCTGTGAGTCTGGAGTTACACGTAGGCCAGACCAGATAAGGATGGTAGTTTCCTTTCCTAATGGACATTAGTGAGCCAGCTGAGTTTTTCCAACAATCAACAATTGATTCATGGTCATCATTAAGCTGTTAATTCCAGATATTTATTGAATTCATATTCCACCATCTGCTGTGGCAGAATTCAAACTAGGGCCCACAGAATATCACCTAGGTCTCTGGATTAACAGTCCAGTGATAATACCATTAGGCCATTGCATGCCCTTGGCAGGGTGGATGCTGAAGAGATGTTTCTTGTGGGACAGACAAGAACTGGGGGACTGATTGTTCAAAAATAAAGGGCCTCCTATTCAAGGTGGTGATATGGTACTTTTGTTTACCCTCCGAAGGGTGTGAATCTTTGAAACTCTGTTCCCCAGCGAGTAAGGCAGAGGTAGGTACATTCTTGGCTAACAAGGGAATCAGTGGTTATTTGGGAGATTGGTCAGGAATGTGGACTTGAGGCCATAATTAGATTAACCATGACCTTATCGAACAGGAGTGCAGGTTTAAGGGGCCAAAAGGCCTATTCCTGCTCCTCAGATCCAAGTTAATATGTCCCAAAGCGATGTACACCCAATGAAGCAATTTTGTGAAGCATAATCACTGTTGTAAGGTAGGAAATTCAGCAGCCAGTCTGCAGTCAGCAAAATCCGATATTCAGCAAGTTGATCATTCATTCCTGCAGTATCAATTGAGCAAGAGAGAGAAGTCAGGGCCTCAGTTGGTGTCTTAACTGAGAAAATGTCACCTCCAACCAGAGTCCGTTAACCAGGCCTCAGGTCTCTAGGGGGCCCATTGTGTTTCATGTCTGGCACGAGGCCTGCTGTACTTAAATCAGGGGCTGGGATCCAGAGCTCGGAGCCACGAGGTTTCAGTCTCTGCCCCTACCTTCCATACTGCAGCACTCCGTCTGTCCTGCAGCTGGAGAGTGAGCCTGGAACTTTGTGTTCACATTCTGGAGTGGGACTTGAATTCACAACGGTCCGAATCAGAGGGGAGAGAGTGCCTCAGAGGCTGTCATACATTACCACAGGGTGATCCTGGTCAAGGTGATTTTGGGGCACCATAATTAAACTCAGTGCCCTACAGTTTCCGCTCCCAATCCTCAACCATAACTTATCTGCTGCCTTGACCTCTTCTTTTAATCACTTGGTTCTCTAATTTTCTGTCATTCTTTAAAAAACACTCGCAAAATCCATCTCTTTTACTTCTTTTCCATTCCTTTCCAGATCTTTGTTCCTTATTCTACAGTGAGGCAAATGTTGGACAAGGACAGCACAAGTGTCAGCGGGGTAGTCCCTATAGTCGAAGAGTCCATTGGCAATCACTGACTTTACCACTGCTTAATGAATAGTCAGCTGACAGAAGTTCTTTACATTTTTTCAGTGGGTTGAAGGTGTTACTGGCTGGCCACTATTTATTGTCTATCCTTATCTGTCCCTTGAGAAGGAATAAGCCGCCTTCTTGACCCACTGCAGTCTATGTGGTTATAGAGACACCCACGGTGCTATGAAGGAGGAAACTCCAGAATTTTTACCCAGCAACACTGGAGGAATACCCAGCAACACTGATATATATCCAAGTCAGGATAGTAAATGCTTGGAGGGGAACTTGCAGGGGTGGTGTTAAAATATATCTGCTGTCCTTGTCCTTCTAGATGGTAGAGTTTGCAGGTTTGTTAGTTGCTGTCTAAGAAGCCTTGGTGAATTTCCGCAGTGCATCTTGTACATGGTACACGACGCTGCTACTGAGCGATGATGGCGGAGGATGTGAATGTTTGTGGATCAATTTGCCAATCAAATAGGCTGTTTTGACCTGGATGGTGTTAAGCTTCTTGAGTGTTGTTGGGGCTGCACCTATCCAGGCCAGTGGAGAGTATTCCATCATAGTTCTGAATTGTAGCTTCATTGGCAGGCATTGAGAAGACAGAATGTGAATTTCTGATCAGTGGCAACCCCCCAGGATGCTGATGTTTGGGGACTCTGTGATAGAAATGCCTCTGAATGTCAAGTGAGGTGGTTAGATTATCTCTTGATGGAGATGGTCATTGTCTGGCAGTAGTAGAACTTCAAACCTGAAGGAGCCAGTACCTTAAGGTAAGGAAGGAAGAAAATTGAAGGGGTGGTGTAAAAGTATGTTAGTTTAATTTAGATCCTAAATGTTGGTGGTGATCCGTTTTAGGCTTTTGACTTGCTTGCCGAGCTAGCTTGTTTTTGTTCAGATGTTTTGTCACCATGCTAGGTGACATCATCAGTAGAGCTTCCGATGAAGCGATGTTATTCTACTCTGCATGGAATTTATACTGTCCAGTCCGTTATGGTGAGTACTGTCATATATCTGTATCCCATACAGATCAAAACCGGAAATGACAGTACTCACCTTAACGGACCGGACAGTATAAATTTCAAGCGGAGTAGAATAACATCGCTTCATCGGAAACTCCACTGATGATATCACCTAGCATGGTGACGAAACGTCTGAACAAAAACAAAGCAGCTCGGCGAGCAAGTCAACAACCTCACCCACCACCTGAGCTACAGATCTTTGCCAATACTTTAGGTGAACCGTTTTATTCAGCATCTATTGTAATTATGTAGAATCTGTAGTGTTATGGACCAGACCAAACCCCATCAAAACTTATTAAGATGATAGTCTAGACCCTAACTTTTTATTATTTTAAGGTTAGTGTAAGGCTTTGCATTCCAGATGCAATTTGATCAATCAAGCTACTTGACTTTTAAGTATTTTTACACTACAGTCAAACTACAGACAAAATAAAAGTAGAAGAATTGGCTTAACTCTAACTCAATCAAAATGCTTAACAAAATAATATATATGTTAACTACTACTAATTGTTCCAATAAAGTAACATCCTATAAACACACCTTTGGCAAAGGCAAATTCAGTAAAATGGATTGTCTCACATGCTATTCTAACAACAAGAAGAGAACCCCAGCTTTTAGCTGTAACAGAGAGAGGAATAAGACCTTCCATATCAGCTTCAAGACACCAGCAACTGCTACTGAAAGCTAAAACTAAAAAATCATGATTCTGTTGGAGCTTGACTGCACCCATTCAGGCTGCTTCTATTGTTCCAACTTAGAAAAAACAAGGTCTCACAAACTGTTTACTTTATTGGCTTTGAGCAGACCGTTTGGTACCTCTGCCTCAACCTTTCTTCATAAAAAAAAATCAGGACAAAATACACTTCTTAAAGCCATTGTATTATCATACCTTCCCTCCCAACTTTAAAAAAACTGAATCATCAATATACAAAGATGGCTTCATTTTTAAAATCCTTTAGTCTTGTGCTATTAATACATTACAATACACATATACATTGCAATACAACATCACTACAGTCCATTTCAGTCCATATTTCCCACCACTGAATGCCTCCGTCTTTATTCAACAAAGTTGCATCAACGCTGTGGCAATTATGTTCTCTTGTCCTGCCACATGTACAATTTTTGAATTGAATGACTGTAATAATAAGCTCCATCTAAACGGTCTGAATGTTTTGTCCTTAAATTTTTACAAAAACTTTAAGGGGTTATGATCAGTTTATATGATTGACTCAGACACATTACTGGCAAATAAATGTTGAAATGTTGCAACACCAACATCAAACTCAAGGTCTCCTTCTCAATTGTGGAATATTTTTGCTGATGATTATTCAGTTTTCTGGAAAAGTACCCAATAGGTCTTTCTACCTACTCGTTGTCTTCTTGTAACAGTACAGCATCGACTCCCATATCCTTTGCAACAACAGCCACTTTGAATGGCTTTTTGTAATTAGGTGTAGCTAACACTGGGGCAGTGGTTAACACAGCTTTCAGTTTGTCAAATGCCTTCTGACATTCCTCCATCCACTGAAATTTTCTGGACTTCTTCAACAAGTTAGTCAGTGGAGTAATCACACTGCCAAAAAAAACACTCAGTCCCAGGAATCATAGTTTTTCCCTCTTTATCAATGGTATGGGAAACTGCTCAATAACCTTTGTTTTCACATTCCATGAGGCCATTCGTCCATGTCCAATGCAATGGCCCAGGAATGTGACTTGGACTTTCGTGAACTCACTTTTAGCCAGGTTTATCACCAAACCTGCTTCCCAAAGCCAATGGAACAATTCCAATAGGTGCTGCAAATGTTCCTTCCGTGTGTAACTAAAAATCACCAGATCATCGATGTACACCACACAATTGGGTAATTCCGAAATAACTTTGTTAGTTAGTCTTTGAAATGTGGCTAATGCATTTTTCTCACCTAATGGCTTGACTTTAAACTGATACAGTGCATTTGGCGTCATGAAAGCCAAAATTTCCTTCGCTCTTTCAGATAAAGGTATCTGCCAGTATCCTCTGAGTAAGTCCAACTTATAAATATAAGTTGCTTGCCCCACTTCTCAAAACAGCCTTCCAAATGTAGCATAGGTTATGAATAAGATTTTGTAACTGCATGGACTTTGCGATAGTACGCACACATTCTGGTTTTGGCACCATTACTATGGGTGAGCTCCATTCGCTACAACTGACTTTGATTATATTGTCTTTGAGCATCCAGCCAATCTACTTTTGAACTTGTGCCAACTTTGTAGGGTTACGTTTATAAGGATATTGCTTAATTGGAACAGCATCTCCGATATCTACATCGTGCATAATCAGATTAGTACTTCCCAGCTTACTTCCACATATCTCCCAATGTGATTGTAATAACTTTTTCAGGTCATTTCAATTTTCCTCTGGAAGGTAACTCAATCATTTATCCCAATTTTTAAGAACTTCCCCATTATCCAGTTTAATTTGAGGAATGTCTAATTGAGTCATCTGAACTTGGTTCTTTACATTGCGTTGTAACCAGTGACACATTCTCCTTTTGCTTTTCTTTCCAATCAAAATACCTTTTGAACATATTCACCTGATATGCTCTTTCTGTCTGGTGTTCTTATTAAATAATTGGCCTCACTCAATTTCCTATTGATTTGATAAGGCTCACTAAACCTTGCTTTTTTTAAAAAATTCATTAACAGAATGAGGACATCGCTGGCTAGGCAGCATTTATTGCCCATCCCTAATTACCCAGAGGGCAGTTCAGAGTCAACCACATTGCTGTGGGTCAGAAGTCACATGTGGGCCAGACCAGGTAAGGATGGCAGTTTCCTTCTCTAAAGGACATTAGTAAACCAGGTAGGTTTTTCCAACAATGGATTCACGGTCATCATTAGATTCTTAATTCCAGATATTTTATTGAATTCAAATTCCACCATGTGCCATGGTGGGATTCAAACCCAGATCCCTGGAATGTTATCCAGGTCTCTGGATTAACAGTCCAACAATGATACCACTAGGCCATTGCCTCCCTGAGATTCACCAACCACTGGTAGTAATATTAACACTGTATCACCACTATCATAATTATGAATTTTTGATTTCTTGTCTGCATCCTCTTTCATCACATGCTGTGCTACTTTAGTTGACTAGCCAACTTACCTGCTCTGTTTAATCATGCCCTAAGATTTGACACATAGGCCAACTATGTGTTTTCTGAACTCTGACTCACCAATTTCTCCTCAGTTAATTTCAGTGATCCTCTCATCTCATGCCCAAAAACTAATTCAAATGGACTTTAGTTGATTCATTAGGTGTACATCCCTAATTGTAAAAAGTACAAATGGAATTCCTTTATCTAATGCTCTGGATAGTCTTGACTATAAGCCCTCAATGTGGTGTATAAAGTTCATGCCACTGTTCAAACACTCCCTGCGATTCTGGATTGTACACAGTGGATCTGAATTGTTTTATTCCTAAGCTGTCCATAACCTTCTTGAATAATTTGGATGTAAAAAAATTTGACTCTTGATCAGTTTGTATTTCTGTGGCTAGTCTGTACCAAGTAAACATTTGAGTAGCTCTTCTACAATTCTTTTAGCCGTGACATTGCATAATGGAATGCCCCTGGAAATTTAGTAGACACATCCATTATAACATCAACAATTACTGATTCCCACATTTTGTTTTAGGTAAGGGTCCTACACAATCAATTAAGACTCTCGTAAAAGGTTCTTCAAATGTGTGAATTGGTATTAACATAGAAACATAGAAGATAGGAGCAGGAGGAGCCCATATGACCCTTCGAGCCTGCTCCGCCATTCATCACGATCATGGCTGAAACCTTCGCTGTACTCCCTCGAGAGCAAAAGCACTCTTCCTCAGAAAAGGAGACCAAAATTGCACACAATATTCCAGGTGTGGCCTCACCAAGGCCCTGTATAACTGCAACAACACATCTGTGCTCCTGTATTTGAAACCTCTCACAATGAAAGCCAACATACCATTTGCCTTCTTTACCGCCAGCTGCACCTGCGTGCTTACCTTCAGCGGCTGGTGCACAAGGACACCCAGATCCCACTGCACACTCCCCTCTCCCAATTTACAGCCATTCAGGTAGTAACCTGCCTTCTTCTTTTTGCTTCCAAAGTGACATTTATCCAAATTATACTGCATCTGCCATTGATTTGCTCACTCACCCAATTTGTCCAGATCATGCTGAAGGATCTGTGCATCCTCATCATGGTTCACCCTCCCACCCAACTTGGTATCATCTGCAAACTTTGAGGTGTTACATTTTGTTCCCTCATCCAAATCATTAGCACATATTGTGAATAGCTGGGGTCCTAGCACTGATCTCTGTGGCACCCCACTAGTTACTGCCTGCCAATTTGAAAAGGATCCATTAATTCCTACTCTTTGTTTCCTCTCTGCCAACCAGTTTTCTGTCCGTCTCAATACACTTCCCCCAATCCCATGCACTTTAATCTTGCACAATAATCTCTTACGTGGGACTTTGTCAAACACTTTCTGAAAGTCCAAATATACCACATCAATTGGCTCCCCCTTGTCAACTCTACTAATTACATCTTCATAGAATTCCAACAGATTTGTCGAGCATGATTTTTCCCCTTTGTAAATCCATGCTGACTCTGTCTGATTCTGCCATTGCTTTCTAAATATTCCGCTACAAAGTCCTTGATAATGGATTTGAGAACTTGCCCCACTACCGATGTTAGGTATACTGGTCTATAATTCCTTGTTTTCTCTCTACCTCCATTTTTGAATATTGGAGTGATATTAGATACCCTCCAGTCTGTAGAGACTGTTCCACAGTCTATAGAATCCTGGAAGATGACCAACAATGCATCCAGGATTTCTAGAGCCACTTCCTTAAGTACTCTGGGATGTAGATTATCAAGCCCTGGGGATTTATCCGCCTTCTGTATGCTTCTTCCTTGGATGGGATACTATCACTAATTTCCTTCATGGATTGGCCTTCTTACCCATTTTGTTTTTGTGCCATTAAAGGTGCTGGTTTTATCACTGCCTGAGGTTTTCCAATTCCCTGACATCTATGACATGTCTGGCAAAAGTCAACCACATCTTTACGCAGTCCAGGCCAATAAAAATGTTTTTGCATTTTGGCTTGAGTTTTCCTTACTCCCAAATGAACACCTACTGGTAATTTGTGCGCTGACTGCAACAAATCCTTTCTATAATCCACCAGTTGTAATACAACTTAAGGAACTTCTGCCCATTTTTCATCCACCTCAGTATGTGATGGCCTCCATTTCCTCATCAAGACTTCATTTTTAAGATAGTAACATTGTGGGATACACTCTGATTCTTCTACTGTGTGTGCTTTTTTGGTACAATTGCTTAGTTTTTCATCTTTCCATTGTAATTCAGCTAATTTCTCTGAACTAAAAATATCCACTTTGTCCTCCGCCTGTTCTTGTTTTTTTTTCTCTCAATCATTTGATCAAACATAGTTTCTGATAATGATAATTGAACTTCGACTTCCTTAACTTTATTCTTTGATTCCTCCTGTTTCCCCCTGTGGCTTTGTGATCTTGTTACCACACAGTCAGGAAAAATCTCAGGATATACTTCCTGTAACACAGGATTTTCAGCATTTCCGATGAAGGGTCTAGGCCCGAAACGTCAAGCTTTCTTGCTCCTATGATGCTGCTTGGCCTGCTGTGTTCATCCAGCCCCACACCTTGTTATCCCTATTTTCAGTTGCCTGATTCTCCACTCACTGTTCAATCACAGTAGACCACTCCCACCTGTGATCCAGCTATGTAATTACCAAGGATAAACTGTATTGCTGGAACCGAGAATTTCTCTATTACTCCTACCACCACTTTGCCACTTCTCACTGACTCTCCAATCTCACTTTATATCATGGAACACTGCTCTTCTGAACAACAAATTCCACATAGTACCACTTTTTAGGGCAGTACTCCTTCTGAATTACGTATTTCACTTTTCGCCATCAAAAATTGACTTGCTCCTGTATTTCTTAAAATCTTAATTTCTTTGCCCACTCCTCCTGGCATACATGAGTAAACCATAACCACACCAGTAAATTCTTTCAAGGGATCTTGTTCTTTCTTTTCAACCAGTCCCTGACCAGGTTGTAGATAACACAGTGTGGAGCTGGAGGAACAACAGCAGGCCAGGCAGCATTAGAGGAGCAGGAAAGCTGACGTTTTGGGTCGGGACCCTTCTTCAGAAATGACTTTGCAGTGGCGTTATAACTCACCCAGAGATAGTAAGAAAGAGTCAGAGATAATACAGTATGGAGCTGGAGGAACACAGCAGGCCTGGCAGCATCAGAGGAGCAGGAAAGCTGACATTTCAGGTTGGGACCCTACATTCTTTTGCAGCTTTTTAGCTTCCACTGTGCTTTCCTTTACTCCTTCAACAAAACTCACTGGCTTATCCTGTTTTCCCACATCTGTCTTCCCAGTGCTTTTTCCTAAACCACCAACACCGAAACTTCGTAGAATCACTACAGTGTGAAAGCAGGCCATTTGGCCCATAGAATCCACACCGACCCTCTGACAGCATCAGAGACCCACCCACCGCGACCCTATCCCTGTAACCCTGCAATTCCCACTTCTAATCCACCTAGCCTGCACATTTTGGACTGTGGGGGGAAAGCCACACTGACACAGGGAGAATGTGTACAGACAGCCATCCAAGGGTGGAATTGATCCCAGGTTCCTGGTGCTGTGAGGCAGCAATGCTAATCACCATGCCACCTGCAACATGGCCTAATTTATTACAGTGAAACTCGAGCTTTTTTATTTCTCTTTCTCCCTCATGGGTATCCTTTTTGCCATGTAGTAAACTATCTTTCCTGTCTTCAATAAGCTGTCCTTTTCCCTTAACACCTGAGGATTTCTCTTTTACCTTATTTCTATCCCTCACAGGTTGAAATTGATGTCAGAAGCCAAACTTTGATTTATGAACCAACTCATCTGCCATTTCTGCTGCTAATCATGTAATCTTAACTCTCTGTTCTTCCACATGAGTTCTCACTACTTCAGGCAGTGAATTTTTGAATTCCTCTAAGAGGAATCATCTAAGAGCATCATATGTTTGATCTATTTTCAATGCCCTATCCACCTATCAAAATTACTTTGTTTCATCCTTTCAAACTGTATGTATGTTTGACCAGGTTCACTCCTTAGATTCCTAAAATGTTGTCTGTAGGCTTCTTGTACCAGCTGACATACACTTAACATGGCTTTTCTCACCTCATCATACTTCCCAGATACCTCCTCTGATAGCGATGCAAATACCTCACTAGCTCTACCACCAACTTTGTTTGAATCAACAATATCCACATGATCACTGGCCAGTTAATTTGTTTAGCCACTTTCTCAAATTAAGTAAAAAAGGCTTCTACGTGATTATTGTTGAACTTTTGCGATGCGTCGACATATTTAAACAGATCCTGTCCAGGCCTTTGGCTATGATAAAATTGCTATCCATCACTGTCCTCATCATGACTCCTACCTTTCACCTCTACCTTTGCCATTATAAGACAACTGTTGAGTTTTTAGTCCCAACCTTTGCATAGTTCAAAAACTCTTTCTTTTTCCCTTTCTTTTGCTAGGGCCTTCCTTTCCTTTCCTTTTTTCCTCTGCTTTCAATTGTAATTCAAGCTGTTTAATTTGCTTTTCATGTTCAAGCTGCTTCATTTGCAGTTGAATTTTAGCCATTTCCAATTACTTCAACAGCATTTCTGGCAATCGTAAATGGTGAGCTATTGCTGCAATTACTTGTCATTTTTGCATGGACAAAGGCAACCCCCAACTCCAGCATGTCTGCTAATTCCAAAAACTTTACCTTCCTTACTTTCTGTAAAACTCCAAAAGTGACTTCTTCCAGCTCCAGGAAACTCTTAGTGATTGAAAGAGCCATTACTACACAAGGCACACCCTATTTAAACCAACTGAATGCAACACCTGAAAAGAGAACACCAACACTCACGACCCACTGCCTTTGAGTCTAATAATCCTAAACCGAAGCTGGAATTAGACATGATGATCCTGACAAAAGCTCTCAATTTGTTATGGACCAGACTAAACCCCCTCAGAATATATTAAGAAAATAGCCTAGACCCTAAACTTGTTTTATTTAAAGGTAAGTGTAAGGCATTGCATTCCAGATGCAATTCAGTTGGTCAAACTATTCAACTTTGTGCAAAACAGACTTTATTTTTATACTACAGTTAAAATACAGACAAAATAAAAGAATTGGCTTAACTGTAACTATCAAAATGCTTAACAAAATAATATATTTCTTAACTACTACAAATTAACTGTTCCAACACAGTAACATTCCATAAACACATCCCTGGCAAAGGCAAATTCAGTAAAATAGATTGTCTTGCATGCAATTCCAGCAGCAGAAAGAGAACCCCAGCTTTTAGCTGTAACAGAAAGAAGAACAAGGGATTCCATATCCAGCTTGATGACCCCAGCAACTGCTACTGAAAGCTGAAACTGAAAATCATGATTCTGTTGGAGCTTGACTGCACCCATTCAGGTTGCTTCTGTTGTTCTAACTTTAAAAAAAACCAAGGCCCCACAAGCTGTTAACTTTATTGGCTTTGAGCAGACTGTTTGGTACCTCTGTCTCAACCTTTCTTCATAAAAAAAATCAGGACCAACTATAATGTCTTCACATAACATGCACTGCACTTAGCAAAGACTCAACCAGAGCCTCCACAATCCTAAGGCAAAGGCGAATGGGTGGTAAAGGAAATCCAAGACCAGACAGAACACACAGATGGAAAAATGCATACATACATACACTCAGTGTGCATGTTTCAACTGAACAAACAGGCCACAGCCTTTCCCTAGTTCGTTCCTCAGGACTATATCATGACCAATCAGTCAATATTCCTACTTTAAAATGAACAACATTTGACAGTTAACTTTCAATCATCATTTAACTGGGGCATTCTCCATGGCAACACTTCTATCAACCAAAGACCACTTGCAAACCAATCAGCTGTTCTTACATTGTTTAAAAAATGTTATTGTCCTTTTCTTTGGTATTCTTGTCCTGTTGAATGCAAGGCTGGAAGCTTGACAAAATTTGTATTGTTTCAATATTCAACTCCTGTACTACCAAATGATCATTTAAACAGACAACATGATGTCTCCCAATTCACCACATCCTACACTTACTTAAAAGCTGTTACATGCAAAGTTTTCCAGTTCTGACACAGGGACACATTGAAATGTTATGTCGGTTTGTTTCTTCACAGATGCTGTCAAACCTACAAAGTGTTTTTTGCCCCCAACATTTCCTGTTTTCATTTCTGATTATTAGAATCCACAGCGTAGGAGTACTGAAAAGAGTAATCTCAACTTTGCTGTTGGTGCCCTCTTCTGGAATATTGGCAAAACAAATCTGTTTCAGTGCATTTAGGTCCTTCATACAAAAGTCATTCTAGAATTTGCTGCCCAAGGGCAGGTCTCAACAACAGTGTCATGACCCTAACCATCAGTCGGGCAAGGAGGTAGGTACTGAATCCACCCCACTTGACAAGGGATCAAACCCCATGCTGTTGGTACCAGTCTGCTCCACAAGGCCCATCCAGACAACTAGCCAACCTCTGCAACCTCACAAAAGGAACCTAGACGTTTGCACGCATGCTGTAGCCTGGAGCAATGGATAGTGAAGGTACATACGAACACAGGAATTAAGAGCAGGGTAGGCCATTCAACACTTTGAGTGTACTCTGCCATTTACTAAGTCATGGCTGAGTTGATAGTGGCTTCAACTTCACATTCCTGCCTTCTCCTATAATCTAGAAACATGGAATCTAAGAGCAGGAATAGACCATTCTGCCTTTGAGCCTACTATGCCATTCAATATGATCATAGCTGATCATCCAACTCATTATCCTATTCCCACTTTCTGCCCATACCCTTTAATTCTAAGAACTGTATCCACATCTTTCTTGAAAGTCTTCAATGTTTTGGCCTCAACCTTTTCTAGTGAAGAATCTATCCACATCTGCCTTTAAAATATTCAGTGATCCCACCTCTGGCGCTCATGGGAAGAAGAATGTTCCACAAACCCACGAACTTTGGGAAGAAAAAGCATTTCTCCACCTCTCTGTCTTTACCCTCTTTCCAGGACTGTCTTGTGGTCTTACTGCCTGCCTTTGGATTGCATTGAAGGGATTTGTAGATTAATGTTCAACCCAATGGATTTTTTGAAAACTGCTTTATATCTTAATTTCTCCTTGTTTAAATGATTCACAAGATTGGACAATTGATTCTGCAATGAAGGAGGTTTTCTTTTGTCATTGGCAATCACCCCCCCAGTGAGTATGATTGTCCATCTAGGAAATTCCACGTCACTGGTTGTGGATTCTGTGTGAATGATGATCCCAATCCATTGCCGCATCTCTGACCATTTGGCAGGTGTTTTGGGAGATGGAAGCAGTCCTTATCCTTGATATCATTGGAAATCCTTTCTCCAGCTCCTATGCTGTATTTCCTCTTGCTGATGGGTGGTTCTCAAAAACATTGTGTTCCTTTATACAGGATATTCCTCTAAGTCAGTTTCTTCTGAACGAGGGTCTCCCATGAGTTGACATCTGTGTTGCATTTCTTGAGGGAAGCCTTCAAGGAGCATTTTGAAATGCTTCCTTTGTCCTCCTCTCATTCAAGTACTTTCCTTGAGCTGGGTGAAGAGGATTTGGTTTGGCAGTCAAAACTCAGACATTCCAAGCATTTTGCTGACCCAGCAGAGTTGGTTTTGGAAGACCATGGTCTTAATGCTGGTGCTGTTAGCTGCTTCAAAGATGCTGGTGTCCTCCTGGTTGGTGATGAGAATTCATCTCAAATAGCATTGATTGTACTTTTCAAGGGTCTTGCAGTGGTATCTGTATGTAGTTCACGTTTTGGAGCCATACAGAAGAGTTGGACAGATGACTCCATTACACACAAGGATCATGGTTTAAGAGTGGGATATACAGGTCATCAAAGACTCTACTCTCATCCTTAGGTGTCCGAAGGCCGTGCTCACAGATTGAGTGCGATATTGAATCTTGACATTGTTGTCAGCTTTAGATGGGAGGTAGTTACCTAGGTAGAGAAGATGTTCCATGTTTGGGAAGATTTTTCCATTGATCTTAACGAAGGAAAGGACCAGAACTTGACTTGGGAAGGATTGATGAAGGATTTGTGTCTTCATGAGATTGTGAGACCAATTCTTTGATATGCATCTCAAGGGCATTGAGCAAGGCTAGATTCTCTTCCAAGAGTACAGAGATTGTATTGTTATTGGAGAGTCTCTTCTGTCAATATTTCAATTGTAGTATTCTTTAATTAAACCACTCTGGCATAAAGAAAGGATTGTATTTATATTGCGCTTCATAACATCAGCCTCAAAGAGTATTACGGTCAATCAGAGTACTTTTCAAAGTACTGTCTCTGTTGCACTGTAGGAAACACTGTCTGTATTTTAAAAGTTCATTGAGGAGAAGGGGTTCAGTGGTTAGCACTGCTGCCTTACAATGGCAGAGACCCGGGTTCAATTCCACATTTGGGTCACTGTATGTGTGGAGTTTGCACATTCTCCCTGTGTCTGCATGGGTTTCCCTTGGGTGCTCTGATTTCCTCTCACAGTCCAAAGAAGTGCAGGTTGGGTGATTGACCATGTTAAATTTCCTATAAATGCCTGGGGATGCGTAGCTAAGGTGGATTGGCATGGGAAATACAGGGTTACATGGATAGAGTAGGGGAGTGGCTCTGGGTGGAATACTCTTCGGAAAGTCACTGTGGACTCAATGGGCTGAATGGCCTGCTTTCGCACTGTAAGGATTCTGTCATTCTATGTGGGCATCGCTGGCTAGACCAGTAATTATTGCCCATCCCTCACTGCCCTTGAGAAGGTGATGGTAAGCTGGTGAGCTGCCTTCGTGAAGCACTGTAGGCCATTATGCCTTTAAGGAGGGAATTCCAGGATTTTGACCCATAACACTAAAGGAATGGCGATATAATTCCAAGTCAGGATGGTGAGTGGCTTGGAGAGGAACTTGGAGATGATATCCCTATGTATTTGTTGCCCATGTCCTTCTAGATGGTAGTGGTTGGGGTTTGGAAGGTGCTGTCTATAGAATGTTTGTGAATTTCTGCAGTGCATTTTGCTGCTACGGTGCGTTGGTGATAGAGGGAATGAATGAACTAATTAAGCAAGCTGCATAGTCCTGGATCACGTCGAGCTTCTTGAGTGTTGTTAAAGCTGCAATCAGGCAAGTGGGAATTATTCTATCACACTGCTGACTTGTATTTTGTAGATGGTGGACAAGCTTTGGGGAGTCAGGAGGTGATTTACTCACTGCAGGATTTCCAGCCTCTGACCTGCTGTTATAGCCACAGCATTTATGTAGCTCATCTAATTCTGTGTCTCCTGTCAAAGCAGTGGAACTGTAAGTTGTTACCACTGACCTCATTGTTTTGTGTCTGTTGTTGCTGCCTCTCCCTCACTGCCCTGTTGTGTGTTACCTTCACCGTCCCACTCGTCTACCCATCCTGCTTGCTTTAGCAGGTTAGATATTGAGACTGTGGGGAAGGCAGTGGTTTTGCACACTGTTTATAATTAAAGATTTAAATAAAAATCATTGAGGCCAATTTATTAAACTTGGCAATGCAGTGAATCTTTATGTGAAGGGAGTTTCACTAATAAACCTGGGCTGACAAGCAAGATAAAGGTAAAATTACCTGCTAATGAGGTCACAGGCACTGCAACTGCATTGTCGGTGAGTTCACCCTCTGCAGCATCTGCAACAAATGCAGCTAATTTGCACACAGCAATGTCCCACAAATAGCAGTATGATGATGACCAGAGATAAAAGGTACTGCAGATGCTGGAGAATCCGAGATAACAAGCATGGGGCTGGATGAACACAGCAGGTCAAGCAGCATCATAGGAGCAGGAAATCTTGACGTTTCGGGCCTAAACCCTTCATCAGAAACGGGGGAGGGGAAGAGGCTTCTGAAATAAATAGGGAGAGAGGGGGAGGCGGATAGAGGATGGATAGAGGAGAGGATAGGTGGAGAGGAGGCAGACAAGTCGAAGAGGCGGGGATGGAGCCAGTAAAGGTGAGTGTAGGTAGGGGGGTGGGGAGGAGATAGGTCAGTCCAGGGTGGGCGAACATGTCTGGTGGGGGGGATGATGTTAGTAGATAGGAGATGGGGGTGTGGCTTGAGGTGAGAGGAAAAACAGGTTAGGGAGGTGGAGATGAGCTGGGCTGGTTTTGGAATGCGGTTGGGGGAGGGGAGATTTTGAAGCTTGTAAGATCCACATTGATGCCCTTGGGCTGCAGGGTTCCGAGGCTGAATATGATTCACTGTTCCTGCAGCCTTCGGGTGGCATCACTGTGGCATTGTAGGAGGCCCGGGATGGACATGTCATCTGAGGAATGGGAGGGGGAGTTGAAATGGTTCGCGACTGGAAGGTGCAGTTGTTTGTTGCGAACTGAGCGCAGGTGTTCTGCAAAGCGGTCCCCAAGCCTCCGCTTGGTTTCCCCGATGTAGAGGAAGCCACAATGGCTACAGCGGATGCAGTATACCACATTGGCAGATGTGCAGGTGAACATCTGCCTGATGTGGAAAGTCTTCTTGGGGCCTGGGATTGGGGTGAGGGAGGAGGTGTGGGGGCAGGTGTAGCACTTCCTGCGGTTACAAGGAAAAGTGCCGGGTGTGGTGGGGCTGGAGGGGAGTGTGGAGCGGACAAGGGAGTCGCGGAGGGAGTGGTCCCTCCGGAAGGCAGATAAGGGTGGGGAGGGAAAAATGTCTTTGGTGGTGGGGTCTGATTGCAGATGGCGGAAGTGTCGGAGGATGATGCGTTGGATCCGGAGGTTGGTGGGGTGGCATGTGAGGACGAGGGGGATTCTTTTTTGGTAAATGTCCTCATTCTTCAAGGACTGCAACATCCCCCCCACAGTGGTCGAGAACGCCCTCGACCGTGTCTCCCGCATTTCCCGGAACACATCCCTCACGCCCCGTCCCCGCAATAATAACCAAAAAAGAATCCCCCTCGTCCTCACATACCACCCCACCAACCTCCGGATCCAACGCATCATCCTCTGACACTTCCGCCATCTGCAATCAGACCCCACCACCAAAGACATTTTTCCTCCCCACCCTTATCTGCCTTCCGGAGGGACCACTCCCTCCGCGACTCCCTTGTCTGCTCCACACTCCCCTCCAGCCCCACCACACCCGGCACTTTTCCTTGTAACCGTAGGAAGTGCTACACCTGCCCCCACACCTCCTCCCTCACCCCAATCCCAGGCCCCAAGAAGATTTTCCACATCAGGCAGATGTTCACCTGCACATCTGCCAATGTGGTATACTGCATCCGCTGTACCCGTTGTGGCTTCCTCTACATCGGGGAAACCAAGCGGAGGCTGGGGGACCGCTTTGCAGAACACCTGCGCTCAGTTCGCAACAAACAACTGCACCTCCCAGTCGCGAACCATTTCAACTCCCCCTCCCATTCCTCAGATGACATGTCCATCCCGGTCCTCCTACAATGCCAGTGATGCCACCCGAAGGCTGCAGGAACAGCGAATCATATTCAGCCTCGGAACCCTGCAGCCCAATGGCATCAATGTGGATTTCACAAGCTTCAAAATCTCCCCTCCCCCAACCGCATCCCAAAACCAGCCCAGCTCATCTCCACCTCCCTAACCTGTTTTTCCTCTCACCTCAAGCCACACCCCCATCTCCTATCTACTAACATCATCCCGCCCCCTTGACCTGTCCGTCCTCCCTGGACTGACCTATCTCCTCCCCACCCCCCTACATACACTCACCTTTACTGGCTCCATCCCCGCCTCTTCGACTTGTCTGCCTCCTCTCCACCTATCCTCTCCTCTATCCATCCTCTATCCGCCTCCCCCTCTCTCCCTATTTATTTCAGAAGCCTCTTCCCCTCCCCCATTTCTGATGAAGGGTTTAGGCCCGAAACGTCAAGTTTTCCTGCTCCTATGATGCTGCTTGACCTGCTGTGTTCATCCAGCCCCATGCTTGTTATGATGATGACCAGAGATGCCTTTTCTGTGATGTTGGTTGAGGGATAAATATTCCAGGACACTGGGGAGAACTTCCTACTCTTCTTCACTCTTGTGCCATGAATTAAAACAAAGAACTGCAGTTGCTGGAAATCTGAAACAAAAACAGAAATTGCTGGAGATTCCCAGCAGGTCTGGCAGCAGCTGCCATATGTCTACCTGAGGTGGCTGATGGCTTGAAGTTTGATTCTGAAAAACAGCACTTTGGATTATGTAGCCTTCTTTCAGTAATGAAGTGGTTAAGTGTCAGCATGAAATGAGTACACAATGGAATGATAACTGTGAGAAAATTCAGCATTGTGGTTAGAAACCAGAGATACTCGTTTATGAACTGCATTTGTACCATTTTCTTCAGATTCCCAAAACAAGGACATAGCTGACAGAAACACAAACCACAGAATTTTGGGCTGCAAGGACAATGCCAGGAACATCACACTACTGTCAACAATCCTGCACAGGTTAAAAATCAGACTGTGCATTTATCATAAACAAATGCATTTACTTGAAATTATTCTGACCTTGAGAATATGGGAATTTTGGAAAACAGAGATGCATTATGTGTCAGATGGAATTTGACTGATTCACTATTTTGCTCTTCATGTTCTGATCCCATATTCAATTTGTCAATACTTCTACATCCGTAACACTGTCTGCCTTAGCCTGTACCTCAGCTTATCTGCTGCTGCAAGTCTCGGTCATGCTTAGTACCTCTAAACTTTATGATTCTTTTTCACACAGAGGGTGGTATATGTATGGAAGCATCTGCCAGAGGAAGTGGTGGAGGCTGGTACAATTGCAGCATTTAAAAGGCATCTGGATGGGTACATGAATAGGAAAGTTTTAGAGGGAAATGGGTCAAATGCTGACAAATGGGACTAGAATAATTTAAGATATCTGGCCGGCTTGGACGGGTCGGACCAAAGGTTCTGTTTCCATGCCATACAGCTCTATGACTCTAAATCTGCGCTTTCCTAATTATGGCCTCTTTTGCATTCCTTATTATAACTGTTCTACCATTAGGCCACTATGCCTTAAGTTGCCTAAGCCTCAAGCTCTTTAATTCCCTCCCCAAACCTCTCCACCTCGCTTTCCTCCTTTAAGACACTTAAAATCTACCACTCTGACCAAACTTTTGGTCATTTGACCTAATATCTCCTTATGTGACTCGGTATCATGAATGCTGCTCTGAACAACTTGGGACCTCTTATCAAGTTGAATAAATGTTATATAAATGTTAATTGCCATTGAGAGGTGTCTAACTGATTTCTGTATGACTTTATTTAAGACTGTCTCCTCACAAAATGCACTTGAACTATGTCCTCAAAACAGAAACATCAAATTAGACACAGTTTACGCCAAACTCCCATTACAATAGCCAGCTCCCGTCAATTAATGAACAGCCAACCTTATGATTTAATTTTTTATCATATCTATTTAATATTACTTTTCATGGGAAAATTTTGAAATTACAAAGATCAGAATCAAACATCTTGTGACATTAAGATTGCAATAGAAAAAAAACATATCATGCCTACCCCTAGAATGCAGAATTATCAAACATAAGTGAAAAAAAACACACAAAAATAAAATGCATTGTGATCTGAATGCATATCTTACAGATTGCCTGATAGAAGCAGGTCCGAGTGTTTCCTGCTCAGAGTATTGTACTGTAAATTAGGTTTTGTTACAAAACCATGTATTGTATAAATTCTCCCCATTTTTTTAAAATGTTTGCTGGTATGAAAAAGAAACGAATTTTACAAAAAACACCACGGAAAGTTAGTTAACATCACAACAAAGATTCCTTTTTTTCCCCCGGACGTACAAATACAGAAGACCTAAAACCTCTTTTCGAAACAATCAAGATTATATGCTCGATGTTGCAGCCTACTATGAATAAGAATAAGAAAAAAAATGATAGCCTTTTGCTAATAATACAGAGGACCCACGGTAAAACATGATTTTTCTCTTTTCTTCCCCTTTCGCTTTTAAGCACGTTCCCCTCTAATACGACGGGCCAGTTGTATGTCCTTCGGCATGATGGTGACACGTTTGGCATGGATGGCACACAGATTGGTGTCTTCAAACAGGCCAACCAAGTATGCCTCACTGGCCTCCTGCAAAATAAGGGACGAAAGCAGTCACTAGATCACTCTTACAGGCTTATCTCAAGGTTAATTTTGGGTAGACTAACAAGGCAAGGGAGTACAAGATGAATGGTAGAACCCTAGGATGTAGAATATCAGAAGAATATTAGTAGGCTTGTTCATAGATTGTTGAAGGCAACAGGACAGCTGGATACGGGTGTCATGAGGTACGTCTCGTTATTAATCATGAGGTATTTCTTGTTATTAATCAAAGGATTGAATACAAAAGCAGGGATATTATGATACAGCTGCATAATATATTAGACTACAGCTGGAGTATTGTGTGTAGTTGTGGTCACTATGCTATAGGAAGAATATGATTGCACTAAACAGGGTGCAGAGGAGATTCACCAGGATGTTACCTCGGCTGGAGTCATTTAGATAAGAAATGAGACTAGATAGGCTGCAAGTGATTTCTTTAGAGCACCGATGGCTGAGGGGGGACCTGACTGACGTGTACAAATTCATGAAGGGCACAGATAGGGTAGATATGAAGAAACCTTTCCCCCACAGTAATGGGTTCAACAACCGGGGGCATATATTTAAGGTAATCGGAGAGGTTTAGAGGGGATTTAACAGAAAATTTAACCAATGTGTGTTGGGTATCTGGAACTCACTACCTGAAAGGGTGTAGAGGTAGGAAGCCTCAGTGTTTAAGATGTATTTAGATGATCATTTGAAGTGCCATTGCATGGAAAGCTACGGATCGTGTGTTGGAAAATGGGGCTAAAGTAAATAGGTGGTTGGTGACTGGTAACGATAGTATGGCAGAAAGGCTTCCTTCCATGCTGTGTATCTCTATGACTCTGAACCAATGCTCTGTATCCACTGCTGGTGTGTCCGACAGCAATGAACCAGTTACGTTACATAGAACTGAGAGCACAGAAACCAACCATCTAACCCTAATGGTTCATGCTGGTGTCTTGTCAAAGCACTGTATACAGGAGCAGAGAGGTTTTGTAGGCCTTGTCCATCCTGTCATCAGCAGTTTTCTGTTCTTTTGCCTTGTATTATAAGGCTTCACCCAAAAGTAAATCTATGCTCTTCGGCCTACAGGTGCTGTCCTCTGAACAGCACATCCTCACCCAAGAGCAGAGAATTGGACGCCCTGGAGCATTTCAACACTTCAGCCTATTCATCACTAATCTTATTCTGAACCAAGTTGCGCTTACCTGCAGAGCCCCACACCAGGTGTTTACCTGTAGAACACTCATATGCATACCTGCAGAGGTCTGGTCACAAGAGTTCTTACCTGCAGAGCTCCAGTAGCAAGAGTCTATACCTGCAGAGCACTGGTAGCAGGAGTGTAGCAGAGCTCCAGTAACAGAAGAGTATACCTACAGAGGTCCAGTAGCAAGAGTGTATACCTGCAGAGAACCGGTAGCAGGAGTGCTTACCTGCAGAGCTCCAGTAGCAAGAGTGTGTACCTGCAGAGCACTGGTAGCAAGAGTTCTTACCTGCAGAGCACCGGTAGCAAGAGTGCTTACCTGCAGAGCACTGGTAGCAGGAAAGTATATGTGCAGAGCACTGGTAACAAGAGTGCTTACCTGCAGAGCACCGGTAGCAAGAGTGTATACCTGCAGAGCACTGGTAGCAAGAGTTCTTACCCACAGAGCACCGGTAGCAAGAGTGTATACCTGCAGAGCACTGGTAGCAAGAGTTCTTACCTGCAGAGCACCGGTAGCAAGAGTGCTTACCTGCAGAGCCCTGGTAGCAGGAGAGTATATGTGCAGAGCACTGGTAACAAGAGTGCTCACCTGCAGAGCACCGGTAGCAAGAGTGTATACCTGCAGAGCACCGGTAGCAAGCGTGTATACCTGCAGGGCTCTAGTAGCAAGAGTGCTTACCTGCAGAGCTCCAGTAGCAGAAGAGTATACCTGCAGAGCACTGGTAGCAGGACAGTATACCTGCAGAACACTGGTAGCAAGAGTGTATACCGCAGAGCACCGGTGTCAAGAGAACTTACCTGCAGAGCACCGGTAGCAAGAGTGTGTACCTGCAGAGCACTGGTAGCAAGAGTGCTTACCTGCAGAGCACCGGTAGCAAGAGTGTATATCTGTACAGCAGTGGTAGCAAGAGTGCTTACCTGCAGAGCACTGGTAGCAAGGGGGTATACCTGCAAAGCACTGGTAGCAAGAGTGTATACCTGCAGAGCACCGGTGTCAGGAGAACTTACCTGCAGAGTACCAGTGTCAGAAGTACTTACCTGCAGAGCACCAGTGTCAGGAGTACTTACCTGCAGAGCTCCAGTAACATGAGTGCATACCTGCAGAGCACCAGTGTCAGGAGTACTTACCTACAGAGCTCCAGTGTCAGGAGTACTTACCTGCAGAACTCCAGTAACATGAGAGCATACCTGCAGAGCCTCAGTAGCAGATGCTTACCTGCAGAGCCCCAATAGCAGCACTCTGGAACCTCAGATCAGTTTTGAAGTCCTGTGCAATCTCACGCACGAGACGCTGGAAAGGCAGCTTTCTAATCAGCAACTCTGTAGACTTTTGGTATCGCCTAATTTCACGCAAAGCCACAGTACCAGGTCTATTGGAGGAAAAAGAAATATTAGTTATGACTAGTTTTGATGTAAAATCTACTTTTTTCAGCATAGTGGGTCTTTCAACCATTTGAAAAACATAGGACAGAACTGTTCAGACAAATTTTGCCATCAAAATGGTCAATGGGGAACATACCCCATGCATCAACTCCTTCAGGCCTTCCACCCCCACCTGGGCATTAAGTCCTGCCTGAGAGAGTTGCTGGCCGTCTAATTGATTGACTGCTGTCTGGGCCCAATGATGATAACCGTGGTGGTGGTGGCAGCGGTGATGCTTGGAGGTTGTTTAATTTCAAACTTCCAGTTTAGAGTCATAACAGCACAAGAGGCCATTCAGTCTATCTAGACCATTCTTGTTCTGTTTATCACAATCCAGTCAGTTCCAATCCCCCTATCTGTAGCCCAGCAACTTTACTCCAGTCATGTGCCCATCCAATTCCTTTCAAAATTACTCATCATCTCTGCTTCTACCCACCCTCATAAGTGTAGTGATTGTAACAAGGTCAGCCAGTTGGACATTATAGAATACAGGTTGCCTGATTGGGGCTGTTAATTTGGTCTAATCAGGGAGCCCTGACTGACGTATAAAGATGGTGAGTGTGAGAGATACTGACAGTCTGGTACCTGACTGTGAATGAAACAGTACTAAAGGCAAGGCCTGTTCATGTGTAAGTAAAGTGTGATCTGGTGACAGATACTGTCCTCTGTGGAGTTATTTCAGTAAGCAGGGAGCTCAGGTCAATACAACTCACTATGCCAAAGGTTTTTTCTCACTCACCCCACTCACCTAGCACAGTGCCTCCCAAACTTTTTCCCACTGTGACCCTGTGTCAAAGCTTGAAAATTGCTGTAATCCATCAATGAGAAGTCAGAGAGCAGAATGGGTGCGTGTACATGTCATGGGTCCAGACAGAGTGGGGACACAGCTGAAACAACTTGGGTTGGAGGTTCATAGTGGCAATTACTGCCTGAGGGCTTGGGACCCCACATTTCAGCTCACAATCCCACTTAGGGTCGCAACACCTATTTGGGAAGCCCTGCCTAGGCAGGAAGCCTTGTGAATCTTACCCCCTGTGTGAAGTAATGTGGCTGTGTCAAGGTGGCAGGAAGTGAATTGAAACACTGTGCTCTGGCACCAGAGGGAATGCTATCTAAAAATCTAACAAAGATGTCAATCTAAATAAAAATCGAAAGAACTGCAGATGCTGTAAATCTGGAACAAAAACAAAGTTGCTGGAAAAGCTCAGCAGGTCTGGCAGCATCTGTAAAGAAAAAATCAGAGTTAAAGTTTCAGGTCCGGTGACTCTTCCTCAGATATCAATCTACACTCAGTACCCTTTCTTTTAGTATTTTTTAATATAGATGGGAGCATTGCTGGGCAAAACAAGACTTATTGCCTATCCCTAATTTGTCCTAGGAGAGGTCGTCCTGAGCTGACTTCTTGAAACTCTGTAGTCCTTACGGTGTAGGGACACCCACAGTGCTCTCAGGGAGTTCTAGGATTTTGACCCAGTGACAGTCAATGAATAGCAATGTAGTTCCAAATCAAGATGACATGTGACTTGGAGAAGGACTTGCAGGTGGTGATGTTCACATTCTTCTGTTGCTCTTAGAGATTGCACATTTGGAAGTGGCTGTCAGAGGAGATTAGTGAGTCAGCAGCTTGCAGACAGCACAAACTGCTGCCATTGGTGGTTTTTGAGTAACTGCTGAAGGAGTGCCAATCAAACGGGCTGCTTTTCCCTGAACGGTGTTGAGCTGCACACAATGATGCAATTGGAGAATATTCCACTCTCCTGACTTTTGCTTTGTAGACAGTGGAACTGAATGGTGAGTTATGCAAATATGAAAACTAAACAGACTCCCAGGTCTATGAATGCACTATTTACACACATGGCAGGACCACAGCCTCTCAGTTAGGCTCCACCATTGTTGAATCACAGGAAGATATTTCTTTTAACACCAACAGGATGGCGGGAGTCTTGAACTTTTTTTTTGTTAAAATCAGGTTCAAATGTCTTGTATGAAACATCCTTGCTGTGGAAGTGACATGACTCGCCAGCACTGGCAAAGCCGTGTTGTTAAATAAGCGGGTCTGCTGGCACAGACGGCTTGTACAGCTGCTTTACCACATAAGCCCTTCTTAAATGCCTCCAGTGCAAAGTTGCCTTAACATTGATACAATTTTTGCAAGATGTCTCCCACTAAGACTGATAGCATTTACTATATTTAGGACAAGTTCAATGCTGTTGACCCACACCCTATCTTTGAAACTCTTGACCTCAGGGGGCTGTGGTACCTCAATCACTGAACTTGTTCCGGATCCTACAGACATCGAGATATATGGGGGTATTGGGGGAAATTGCATTGAAGTAGACAATCAATCATGATCTGTTTGAATGGCTCAATGAGCCAAATGAACAACCTTCCCTAGATTCCTAACTGTCTTAAGACTGGCCCAAACCCCATTACTCCTTCAATCCTCAACTTGTCTAGTAACATTGCAGCCATCATTCAGGCATTTGTGAGCCACTTTATGGAGGATCTGTTGGCCTAGCTTTTCTCTTCTCCACTCACCTTGTTAACAAGCTGCAGGTCTGAGAGAGTCAAATAGATAACTGATATTTTACAGATACTTCTACGTGCTATCCTCTATTACAATAGAGTAACAATCTCCAAAGCACAGCAAAAACCAGGTGAAACAGTGCAGTGAACAGTAGAATATCCTCTCACTGTGACCCTCCTTTCAAAGTGAACATAGCAGATCCTAGACAATGCCACGATTGTGAAACCTGCCTGTAACGATGGGGTTTCTTCACTCCACCAGTGGACGGGGCGCTCTTGCGGGCTGCCTTAGTGGCAAGTTGCTTGCGGGGGGCCTTGCCTCCAGTCGATTTACGAGCTGTCTGCTTAGTACGAGCCATTGCAAGGAGATTTCAAGCCAAGATGCTGTGTAAAAAGGAAAGCAATGAAAATGCAACATAGTAAAGGAGAGACTTCCAAACTGCTGCTAGATCGTACAAACTTTGCACTGGGAAACAATGGCAGAGTTAGTGAGGAATTGACAAAAATACAAGGTACCTGAAATGGAGTTTGCCCATTATTAAAAGCTGAAGGTGTAAGGTATTGTGTTATGAATAATTCTCTTGGAAAATAAAATGGAAAATAGCAAATTTGAATCCCAGCATCTCCTTCACGCCGATCAACCCAGCATTAACAATTCTTGATGTTGCCATTAGATGGAGCTCTGAACATCATAATATAAAATAGCCCTACAGTTGGTGCTAGTTAAGTTGCTCAAGATTTGTACAGTTAAATTCCTGATGCTGGGGAGGGTGGTTTGGAATTGCTTTGTCAGCTTTGCTACTTTGCAAATATCACTCTAGTCTAACTCTAAAACAAAAAAAATTGGACAAATTGCTAGTTCCCGCATCCATCGCCTTCTGAGGCAGAGTTCCAAAGTCACACAACCTCCGGTGAGAAAAAAAAACACCTTTCTTCTCTTGTAAAGAACTGACAGGGATGTTGAAAACTGAGAGGTGTTTGGACAGAATAGATGGGGAGAAACTGTTTCACATAGCTCAAGGAGCGAAAAGCAAAGAAAACCAATTGAAGGCATATGGCAAAAGAAACGTCAAAGATGGTTTGGGGAAAAATGTTTTTTTAGGTAGCCCAGTGATTAAGATCTGAAATACAATAGGTGAGAATGTGGTGGAGGCAAATTTCAGTTATGGCTTTCAAAAGAAAATTGGGCCATCGTCTGAAAAGGGAAAAAAATAAATGTGGGGCTGTACAAAAAAGGCAGGGCAGTTGGAGAAAAGGAGTTGCTCTTGTAAAGAGCCAGCATAGACAGGATGAGATGGACAGACATCTATCGGTGCTGCAACCATCCTGTAATTCCATGTCAGAACACAGAAATTATATACAGTACCAAACATTGAAAATTTCTTTTAGTATGGAATTCCTCTAGTGATCTTTTTTAGTGCTCCACCCATCTACATTTACTCTCAATGGAGGTGAAAAAAGAATAAAATCTCTCACGATTAAATTGGTTATAGGCACATCCTCTAAATATGCGGTCGTATCTAAAGTTTATAAAAAAAATCTTCAAATTCGCAGCTATTGCTCCTTGCCGAACCTAACATTTGCAAAGTTGATTTGCGACCAAAGAAACATTCTCTTCCATAGTACTATCAAGTCTAATATAAATAAAAGAGCTGTGGATGCTAGAGATCTAAAACAAAAACAAAAATTTTGGAGGAACGCAGCAGGGCTGGCCGCATCAGCGAAGAGAGAAACATACTTAACGTTTCCACACTAGAAGGGTCATTGGACTCGAAATGTTAACTTTATTTCCCTCTTCACAAATGCTGCCAAACCTTACGAGTTCGTTCAGCAATTTATGTTATAGTTTGTTTCACTTTCAAGTCTGTCGGCTTTCCACTAGGAAAACTTGACCAACTTTTGATTACGAGATCGTTCATTACATTCCGCTCACAAAGCAATTGAGATATAAAGTCGTATTTGCAACCGCAGCCACACACCATTCATCTCACTTTACAAACTGCAATGTTTAAAGAAACCATATATTCACTTGTGCAATTAATAACGTTTATTTTACGTTCCTCCAGCCTTGTCTGCATCTGTTCAATGACAACTGATTCGCAGCAGGCAAATACGATGTTGGGTAATGTAGTTCCTTCGAAGGAATTTAACATGACGAAGCTAGAGGGAAAGAACTACAACTCCCAGAGTGCAAAGCAAAGGCCACTGTGCGACCCCCACCCTCGCTACCGCGAGGACGAAAATGGACCACAATAACCATGATTCAAAGGGGTGGGAGTCGCATATGTACTCCGTAAATGACAGGCACCAATTGTATCCCACCGGAAGCGAGTCAGTAGCCAGAAGTGGCAGGAGGCGGATGATGGACATCTCGGCGTCGGGCCAATCCGTGCGGCCGCTGACAAAGCTGGCGGTAACCCATGCCAGGTTAAACCCTGCGAGCATCCACGGGCACCGAGACAGGTGATGGACGGCGGCGTCAAGCCAATGGTCGCGGCGGACAGTGGAAAGGGGCGGGGCATGTAGCACTGGCAGGGTGATGGACAGCGGCTGCTAGCCAATGGGCGCGGCGTCCGCGGCCAATTAGCGGCTGGGGTGGGCGGTACTGGGCGGGCGGTTTTTTTTTAAAGCCCGGGGTCGGTTGGGCGGCTGCGCAGGCGAGTGCGAGAAACATGAAGGCGAAGCCATGGCAGAAAAAAGGGGGAAGAGCCGACTGCGGCGGGAGCGGAAAGGGAAAAAAAACAAAACCAGCGACCAAAAAAAACACGACAAACTCTCGACCAATTCCTCTCAGAAACCAAAAACAAAGTCTTTAGACTTCATGAAGAAAGCTAGAGAACAGGTTTTTTTTCTCAACTCCTGAAGAGAATCTAATTTTTAAAAATTACCTCCATTCCTTCAGTGGGAGTTTTTTGTAATATTTAATTTCGATTGTCGATCGGGCGCTAAGTCAATTTCACCCCCCCCCCCGACGGTTTTCCGTCGACAATGTTGGGAGGTTTTCTTTATTTCACTAGCAAACAAAGCCCTCCCGTCAAAATTTTTAAAATAAGAGGGAAAAAAAAATACGCCTCGTTAAAGTCCGCCGGGAGAGAGAAGGTAAGGAAAAGGAAAAAGGGGCTTCCCTCCTCCTCCTCGACACTACAGCACCCCGGGGCCCAGAGGAGGAGGGCGACGACGGGCCCCCGGTGGTTCAAATACACACAGACACTACATTTTAAAAGGGGGGGGGCATCTTTTTAAAAGAAAGGGAAAGCGCACCTCTTGTTTTTCTCCTTTGATTTTTCCACGGAAGGAGAAGCCGAGTCCGGGTCTGACCGAGACAAAAGGGCCGCCGGTCTGTGGGGCTGAGAAAATGGCGGCCGCGGTGGGGGGGGAGGGGGGGTGACCGGCCCACAGTGCACCGCGCGTCCAGGCCAGGCCATCAGTAGACACGAGGCCCGAAACATGGCCAACTTTGCCCAACTCTTACCACTCACCCTCCTGTCTTTTATTTTTGATCTTATTGAGTATTCTTCTTGGATTTTTTTATTATTTAGGTATTTTTCAATCTTAACCACTTCATGCTGCTTCACCCATGGAAAGCAGCCTACTTTCTCTTTTTGATTATTTGGCCATTTTTAATTCTTCTTTATCCATGCAGAGCAACCCAGTTTTTCTCCCTTTTTGATTATTTGGCCTTTATTATGCTTTACCCATGCAGAGCAACACAGTTTTTCACCCTTTTTGATCATTTGGCTCAACTTTCATTTATTTTTGTGGGAGATCCTGTGTTTTTCACCACTTCCATGTTTTCATTGCTCTGCTGTCCAATTGATTTCTTTTTAATCATATTTCGAAGACTAGGAGGCACATTTTTAAGCTGAGAGGAGAGAGTTTTAAAGACGAGGGGCTTTTTTTAAAACACACAAGGTTTTTTGTGTGTGCCGTGAACTTTCTGAGGAAGTGATGGATGCGGTACAATTACAACATTTAAATGACACTTGGATAAGTTCATGAATAGGAAATGTTTAGAAGGATATCGGCCAGGAGCAGACAAGTAGGACTAGTTGAGTTTGGGATTATGTCTGGCATAGCCTGGTTGGATGGATGGGTCTGTTTCCATGCTGTTTGACTCTATGACTCTCAGGCCCAATTTTTTTCCTTTTTTTTTGTAAAATCACTCCATTCTCCAACCAATTTCACCTCTTTCATCATTTTTTCAGTTGCCACAGTTTCATTTTTATGAGGGTCTTTTAATCACTCCATATTCAACCAATTTCTCCTTTTTCGTATGTTTCCCTGAGGCCAGCTTTTTTCTTTTATTGGGATGTGGTTTTTTTTACCCTTTCCATCTTTTTCTTAGTCTCATGGTTCATTTGATTTCTATGATAAATCATTTCATTTGACCCAACACTTCAGCTGAGGTTTTGCACTTTTTGATCACACCATAGTTCAAACAATTTCTCTTTCATGAGATTCACTTGCCCCCACCCCTCCAACTTTTCATTTAATCACACCGTACTCCAACCATTTTATCCTCTTATGTCATGTTTCACTTGGCCCAAGTTTGCATTCTTTTTGGGTGGGAGGGATGCATGTCTTGTATTTTTTTAAAATCCCTTCCAAGTTTTCATCATGCTGTAGTCCAATCAAGTTTTCCTTTTTTGTATTTCATTTGGACTAAACTTCCTTTTTTAAGGGGTGGAGGTCTTGCATTTTCTTCAGCGTACCATACTCCAACCAACTTCTCTTTTGTCATGTTTCATTTGGGCCAGGTTTTCATTTCTCTGGGATAGAGATCATTCATCTTTTTAGTAACCCCACATTCCAACCACCACCGGGGTCAGTGAGTTCAATTGGTTGGACATCTAGTTTGTGATGCCAACAGCATGGGTCCAATTGTCACACCAGCTGAGACTGCCATGAAGGATTCTGCTTCTCGGCCTCTCCCCTCACCTGAGGTGTGGTGACCCTCAGGTAAAACTACCTTGTCGTTCTTTCTAAAGAGAGAATACACATATGATCTGATAGGACCATGGTGACTTTTTTTTTTAAAAGCTCGTTTTTCCTGTTTTCACTGAATTTCCCTTTTTTTGATGTGGATGGAAGGGTTCTTGCACTCTTTCACCCCACGCTGCAGCCAATTTCTCCTCTTCTATTAAATTTCCCTGGGCCAAACTTTTCATTCTTTTTGTGTGTGGAGTTCTTCATTGTTTTTAACCCTGTCCCTCTTTTTCATCACCATACAGTCCAGTTGATTTCTCCTTTTTAATGTCACTTGGCACAACATTTCATCTTTTGCAGGTGGGGGGAATATCTTGCATTCTTTCACTGTATGTCCCAACTAACATCTCATCTTTAATTGTATTTCACTGAACTGATTGTTTTACTCTCATTTCTTTCATTACCCCATAATCCAGTCAGTTTCTTTTTTATTTTAATTCATTTGGCCCCAGCTGCTTTCATGGATAGATGATGGTGGGTTTTTTTTGTAATCCCCCTCCCATTTTCTCATCACCCCATACTCCAACCAATTTTTCTATTTTCTGCCTTATTTCCCTGAGCCAACGTTTCATATTTTTGTGCAGGTGTCACTCTGCTCGTTCTTCACTCTGCTGGTTTTTTCCCCTCATCAACCCCATAATTTATCCAATTTCTTCTTGTTAAATTTTTCTGCACAACTTTTAGTTCCCAGTGGGGGAATTATTCATTGTTGCTTTTCCTTGCAGTTAATCTCTACCTCAAAATTAAGCATTGTGCTCTTTCTGCCCACATTTTATTTATTCAACTATCTATTGTTTGGAGGCCTTCATTTTTAACTCTCATTTTTTTAATTATAATTTTACTTGTGTGATCAACTTTTTTTCCCTATTCATCCATGGGGTGTAGGCATCATTTGTTAGGCCAGCATTTGTTGTACATCCCAAAGGGCAGCTCAGAGCGAACCACATTGCTGTGGGTCTGGAGTCACATGTAAGACAGACCAGGTAAGAATGGCAGAAAACCTTCTGTAAGGGACAAGGAGATCCAGACGGGGTCAGATTTTTTTTAAAAGATCATTAAATTCAGATTTCACCATCTGCTACAGTGGAATTGAAATCCAGGTAACTAGACAAGAATAATTAGCCTCACAATAAGACTCCTCATTGTGGGGTCAGTATTTTTCTACACTGTTAAGTCAGTATGATGTTTTTCTTCAGTCATTTATTTCATCCCTGATGCTGTTTCATTCTGTGATCTTAGAAGATAAAGCATTATGCGTATTATAAAGTTGACATTTTCCAAAAGTTTATATATCTATTTTAATTAAACCTAGAATTGAATCACATTTTTTTTGCAGCTTACCAAAACAGAGGGACCATAAATTCACATTTGGAATGCCAACAACTTTGAATAATGTTTTCAGATCTTTTGAAGAACATGTTTGCCAACTTTTAACTATATTGCTAACTGGAACACTTCCCTCCAAGTAGGAAGAACTACAAAACTAAACATACCTGTTAAAGGAGTTCCCGTGAAAATCTAAGCACAGAATTATGTGTTTTGAAATTTGGTTTTGTTGATGACAAGAATAATTCGATAATGATAAATTGAATTATTTGAGTTTAAAAATCTGTTTTAATTGCATAAAAGCTTGAAATCTAACTTATAGGCTATTTTAAAAATATTTAATTGGTTATTTCCAGTAGCGTTGCATTTGTGGGCTGAAAACCTATCAAGCATTTGGGTGGAAGTAAGCTAACAGATCAAGGACTAGGGTGTAAGGATGGAATTCAACCTCAGTTTCTAAAATCAGACATTCCATTGTTTTTAAATTGTGATTATAAAATCATACATTGCATTTGAAATGAAAACTGGCTAAATAAATTTGTCAAGCTGTAATTATGTTCTCTGGCCAGTGGTAGTGCTTCACTGCCTGCGCTGGTGGGGCAATTAATGTGTAAATCGTTAAAAACATGGATAAATCAATTTTGATAGAAATGCTAATGAAATATGTAATGCTTTTAATATAGAGACATATTAACTTTTATACTGTAAATTACCCCATACTACAAAAATGAAATGTCCAAGCATTGGTTTATTGTGCACCAGCTTTAAGATATATTTTCTGTAGGTTTTTGTGCTTGTAATTCCAACTTTGATCCAAAATGAAGATTAATTAGATTGAGGGTAGCCATGAATTATGCCTCTATCTTCTGGCGCTGTTGTGTCAGTTTTGTGCCCAAAAGTAGGTCCTATCACAAAGGCAGGTGCCTTTTGGTAGGATTAACCCCAGCTGCTGACACCATTCTGATGCATACTGACTGTCCAACAAACTGAGCAAACCCTGCCCTCTGGGCAACACCTTTTCCCCTGCGCCCCCCAGTGATGGCAGAGACTCTATGTTTCCCCACCGTATGGTTGACAAGGTCTTCTGCTGTTACTGCCTGCCGTGGGCAGGTAATTTGGAAGAATTTACAAATTGACACTCAGCCTATCAGACCATATTGTTTTCAAGAACACTGATGTTCAGTGGCACTGTTGACCACAGCTGGATATTTGAGTACTGTTTTGACTTCAGGATATCTGTGAATGCTGGATTCTTTGCACAAGTATCAAGAGAGAGGCTGGTGCTTGCTCAACTATACAACTATGGACTGAAGATCTTCAATAAGAAGGAAGATGAAATGTAAATCCTTTATTTCATTACTGGAAATAGAGAGGGGGAACGTTGGAATTAGTACACCTGTCACAAGTGTTAAGAAAGAAATTCTGAAAAATACACTTACAAAAATACACCAGAATATAATCCATGTAAAGATAATAATATGCACACTAACAAGTGTCAGCCAAGGTGTATTAGTTGATTTGGGGCTGCAAATTAGAGACCTTTGCTATAAAGATACTCTATATACTTGTGTAGAAGTTGAATTTATTTAGACTTTTTTTAAACTTAATTTATAGGATTGACTATTACATGGATACTACTTTTGGGGGGCTGAATTTCATGCTGCAATCCAAAATACTGCATCATTAGCAGAAGCCCAGTTGATCTCTAAACAAATAAAAATAAATGAATTACGGTGCTTACTGGTACTTCTGTGATCCAGCATCATGAAAAATGAGGAGGGCTGAGAGAGGCATAATTCTCATAGCATTACAGCTCACGAGTGTTTGCTTATTGTCAGCAGATAAGAACAAACAGATGGATTATTCTTCCTGTAAATTAAAACCTGATTATTCTTTCACAAAATAACCCTAAATCTTTTCCATTTGCTCCCGTGTCCAAAAGCTGTCTGTCACTCTGTGAAACAGTTAAGTCATTGGGCCCAAGCTCTCACAATTAGCGGGTTCATTCCTTTGAAACTCTGTCAAAGGAATGAAACTTGATGAAAATAAAGCTGCTGTTAAAATGCTATAGTATCCTGGAATCAAAAACAATCCCACCAAACCTGGGAGACTGAATGGCAGCACTTTATCTCCACCCGAGGGTCACTAACATTACAATGCTAAATCCAATTTCATCCCCATCTTCAGAGTAAAGGTACACTTCAGGAAGTTTCATTGACAGATGAGAACGAACACCGTCCAGCACTTGCCTTAAAAATCCAAATTATCTGAAGAACTAGGGTCGACTTTTACATGAGATACATAGACAATTCAAGACTTTTTGGCCAAAAATAGGGGGTTGACTTCTACATGAGATTCACTTTTACTCAAGTATATACAGAATGTTGGAAAGCTGGTATTCTTCAAGATTTCATTGTTTTGGGCCATTAATAAAGCCATTGACACTAAAGCTGCTGAAGGCAGCAAGATCACAGTCGAACAGGAGTAAAATCTAGCATCTAAATCATAGGAGTAACAGACTTGAACGAAATTCAGAGAATGGAGTACAAGTCCTTACTGTGGAATTTGTAGAGATCTGGAATTAAAACATTTGGACCAGCAAAAACAACCATGAAGTTTTTCAGATTGTTATTAAAAAGCAGGCTGATTCATTCAAGTTCTTCCAGGAAGAAAACCTGCCATCTCTAGCCAGGCTATATGTGAGTCAAATCCCACACCAACATGACTAACACTTAATTGCCCCGAAGTAGCCAAAAAAAAAAATCACTTTCTAAGGGTGGCAATCCTATCTCTGTAAATGATTAAGAAATATAAAGTACATCAGCCCACCTTGGTAACCCAGTGAGGAGCTGGAGGAACACAGCAGGCAGGGCAGCACCAGAGGAGCAGGAAAGCTGACGTTTCGGGTCAGGACCCTTCTTCAGAAATGGGGCACAGTCTTGTTGATGTAGGTGCTATCGTTGTTAATTGGTAACCAGTCAAGCTTAATAGATCCTGGAACATTGGAGATTCTTTTTGTTGCACTTCAGCTAAACCTAGATGAAAGTACTGTTAAGAGAAAATGTGACACCAGCTGAACAAGTCTTTGGCAACTGTCCAGTATATGGTGCTACTTAAGCACAATTATAGTCTGATGGCTCCAGCTATTTTCCACCGCTCTGTTAGAAGCTTTATTGTAATAACATAAGCTTACATTTATATAACACCTACAAAGTAGAAGATTGTTATTGGCAGCAGATATGTTTAAGATGGAAGACCAGAGCCTAGGCTCAGGTAGCTGGAAACTTTGTCATTAATTGTGGAGTAGTGAAAAAAAAAAATCAGGTGTCAGCAATAGGCCAGAATTGAAGAAACATTGATCTGGATGATATAAAAGATGGTTATGTTTTAAACACTAATTTAAGACAAAACAATGCCATGGGGAAAGTATAAAGTTGTCCTGTATTTGACCAAGTGTCTATGGGTACAAGAAGCCCTGATAAAGTCGATATGAACTTGACATAGCAAAAGGTAGCTGGCCTGCTGCTGCAGACTTGTAGACTCTCATCATCACTAAAACTGGAATATTTGGGAATATTTAGTTCAGAACAGGACCTGCCAAACCAAGATAACAAGTGTGGGGCTGGATGAACTTCATCAGAAGGGGTCTAGGCCTGAAACGTCAAGTTTTACTGCTCCTATGATGCTGCTTGACCTGCTGTGTTCATCCAGCCCCACGCTTGTTATCTCGGATTCTCCAGCATCTGCAGTACCTTTGATCTCCGCTGCCAAACCAAGTAGTGGAAAAGGGCTTTTTTTGCTGAACTTCATGGAGAAGACCCAGTGAGGATGGAACCCATGCTCAAAAAAAAAAGGATTGTGTAAAGTTAGAGTCTATGGAATCATCACAGGAAGTCCATGTGACTATGCTCAAAGGGATGAGTGAGGAGGATTTGGTTTTAAAGGAGAATGGAAGATTTACCTTAGCAAAGCAGGGAGAAGACATCCAGGAAGAGTTAGACTTTAAGTGAGTCAGTAGAGACTGTGGTATTCTACACACGTTACCCCAGGTAACTGATTGACTCCACTATCATGTAACTGTCTCTTAGGTTTTGTAATTGACAGAGTACCTTTGATGTAGTATCTGTTTCTTCCTGCCCAACTAAAATACCCAAAGATCTTGCCAGACTACTTTTCTCCCATTCACATGTTAGAACATATTCTATTCCCAACTTACTCTCCTTGACTGCTCACCTACCAACTACATTGCTGCCTTAGTGAATTTTATGAATGATTTCTCTGGTTTCAAATTAGACAGCCATATAACCCAATCTTCCATCCTGGTATTCACTGCGACTTCAGCATACAGTCTGCAAATCTGCTGTATGATTTGATCATCCAAGACCAGATCTCACAAGCTACCTCTCAGTATTTACTGATATCCTTAAAATTTATCTTAAAAGTTACTGCCCTCATTACTATTCTCATAAGGATTTGTCATTGTCTTCAAAAACTATGTCATCTCTATTGTCCCCTTCAAGATCTTTGCTGTATACTGTTATGGCCCAGATCAGACTTCTTCAGTACATTTTAAGAAGGTAGCCCAGACCATAACTTTTTCTTAGTTTAAAAGGTGGATGTGAAGTGCTGTGTTCCAGATGCAGCGTGACTATCAACCTACTTGACATTAAGCAAAACAATTTATTTAAACACTGTAGTTAAAATACAAACAAAAGAAAGAGGAATTTTGAATAATTTAACCATTGGAAAATTTAACCGAATAATAGATACAGTACCTATTATGGTGTCCCAATATAGGAACATCCCATAAACACACCCCTTGGCAAAAAGGTACATCCAGACACAGGTTCTCGCATGCAGTTCTCCAATCCAGGAGTTAAAAAACATTGAGAAAATTCAGACAAAGTAGCAACTAGGAGACATTCACTGAAGTGCCCAAATGTGTTGAGATCCCAAAGGCTTCTGATTAAAACTAAACCTAAAAACTAAAAAAAAAAGCCTGCTCCATGAAAGCTGACCACTCCTAGGCTGCTTCCATTGTTCCGACTTTAAAAAAAAACCACCCCAAAGCCTCACAAATTGTTTACTTTCTCAGAGACAGTTTGGCATCTCTAATTTATAACCCCTCTTCAAAAAACAGGACAATATAACCGCTTAAAGTGACAACATCGTAACCATTACCATGACATTACCTCTACTGAAACCTACATGTGATCCTACAATTATAATTTATTGTAGCTTTTCTCACATCTCTGATGGCTTCCTACCCTCTGATGAATTGAATTTTTTTAAAAAGTGAAGTTCTCATTATTGTTTGAAAAAAACCTTCCCTGGTTTTACTATCGTAGCTTTGCAAGCTTTTTCATTTGAATGTTCCAGACCATGCTATCTGGTTTTCTAATACTAGTCTAGTGTCCTCTCCAATGCGCTAACACCTGTCATCAACATTCTTCCTACCTGCCAAATCCTTCACAAAATCTGTCTTTGATTTGCACCTTCAGCCATTTCCCAAAATGCCTCTCCCACTGATAAAGGTAGAAGAACATACAAGAGAGAGACCGATATAGAGCAAAATCGCTGGCATTGACCAGTTTGAATTAGTGCTGTAGATAATGTAATGTTGCCCAGTTTCTTAGACCATAGGTTAATATTCCTATAGGGAAGGGCAACAAATGTTGACCTTTCTAGCATTGCTCACATCCATAGAATGAACAAAAAAAAAACCCAAGTGGGAATTTATAAAGCAAGTTGTTGCATTTGCTAAAAATACAGATTGTAAAGAAACATTCCTGACATATTTTAAACTCAACTGATCACAGGTTTGAGCAAGGAACCATCTATTCAAATATGAGGCAATATTTGTGTCTGAATCAGACCTCATGCATTTTTCCATTGTCATTCCTATGAGTTCATCTTTCCCACAATTGTGTGGTCATCATCGAAGCCATTGTTCTCCTGGCCTTATTGGGATGTGGTGTTGAGGAGGACTTCCTCCTGTTTGTAGGCCTGGCCAAGTTGCACATGGATGAAAAGGGGAGGGTCAATTCTGTTCTGCAGCAATACTTGTGCTTGCAAGTCACCCTAGATAGGGACCATATAATTTTCTGGATATCTTCCACTGATAGGTCAGCATTGGCAGAATTAGAGTACATAATTTGTAGCAGGTAAAATGTGATAGGTCTGTTTTCTTATCTTTGATTGGATTGTATTATTGAAAACCTTTTACAAAGTTGGCTTTGACTTGGAAAGCTTTCGACATTGAGATTGTCAAAGCATTTGTTTACATTGGTTTCTGTAGCTTGTTTATCCTAGAAAAAGTCACCACCTTGGAGCAAGATAGGCCCATCGCATACCAAGCTTGGCTGACCAAAAACTTAGCCTGTATCATGTGGAAGGATACTCACTAATTTAGATGCTTTAAGTGTCCAACAAATCCAAGAGTGAAACTGAAACCCAGAACTTCTAGACAAAATTCTAATATCATCCTTTGGCTACTTTTTTGTTTAAAAAAGTATACTTTTAAATTCTATTTTTAATTGTTTCCCTGATTAGTACTTCAAAGCAGAAGTAAAACAAGTATGCTAAAAATAGAGAACAGGTTGAATTACTGAGTGCAGAAAGCAGTAGTATTGGTTCAGCTTCAATCAAAATAGCTAATGGATGGATACAAACAGATATGGTCGCCCATTCCTTTCTAAAATCCAAGTGTCTATATTCAAAAAGAGAGCTCATTGCCACGTGACAAGGGATCTAGCCAGGGTAAATGGCAAAAGGTTGATGGGAAAAAAAACTAATTGATCAATAGATTATCTTCAAGGAAGAGATACATTAGAGTCTAGGTACATTCCAAAAAGACAAGTAATAAGCAATAGTCAGAGCTCCTTGGATGAAGAAGCTAGAGATTATTAGAGATTATGATGGAACAAAAATTAGGGTACACAATACATGGCAGGTTAGTTCTTCACTGAGAACCAGCTCAAGATACTCAAGGTTGAGAAGGTGAAGAGGAGAATAAAGTTTGACAAACAGAGAAAATGCAATGGCAATAATATAAATGGAAATCCAAGGGCACAGTGGTACTGTCCCTACTTCTAGGCCAGGAGGTCTGGGTTCAAGTTCCATCTCGGCATGGGATGTCTACAGAAATGTGTTACATGCACATCCAAACAGGTTGATTTAAAAGCTTTAAAAAGGCAAACTGTTTAAATAGTGAGTGATTTGTATGCTGGAGGAAGAGGGGAATATAGGCTTTAAAAAAGCAGGGCAAGTCTAAAATGCTTAAGAGTTCTTAATATTGTATTTACCAAATCAAATGTAACAAAATATTGTCAGAAGTCAAGAGATTTGAGGCAATGGATGGTATAAAAACTGAAAAAGGTAGTGCAAGTTGGCTTTGCTTATATGTAAATAGTGACCTGGTGTAGATAGTTTGCACCCCAGGATGCTTAAGAAAGTAAGCTGGTGATATGGGGGTGGGGGGAAACTGGCCTTCTTCTTCCAAACTTTCCAGATAGAGCAGGATGTCAGAAGATTGGAAAATGGCAAAATGTGAAACCTTAAGGAAAAGGATATCTCAATGACTGAGCCATTACAGATTTATAAAAATCAGACCATGCTCAACTAACACAACTGAACTTTGTGAAGTAATAGGGAACATCGATGTGATACTTACCTTTTTGTCAATATGTATTTCAAGTATCACACAGGGCTCAGGGAATAGGAGAGTCAGTGGCTAGTTGACTTTTTTACTAAAAAGTGGCTTAAAGAGATAGAAAGGAAGGATCAAGACATGGTAGTTTTTCCCCAGACTGGAGGCAATTGGACAGTTTGTGGTCTAAGGATCAGTGCTACAACTGCTTCTTAATCTGTAAGAAAATAGTTGTCAGATCTTGGTACTTTTATTAAGACTTCAAAATTTGCCAGCAATTCCACAGTTAGAAGGGTTGAGGCTACTGATGACCTAAAAAGCTAGCAGAGTGACAGATGGAATTTAATGCGTAGTATGAAGTGATGTATTTTGACATAGGGATAAGAGGTAATAAAGACTTAATGGCAGGGTTCTAAGGATAAAGATCTGTGGGTGCATGTCAGTCCTTGAAAGTGGCAGGACAAAGTGAGATCGATGTTGGGAGATGAAATGAAAACTCACTTTACAAGTTGAACAAAAAACGTGATCAAATTAACAGAATTACCCAAACCAAACAATTCCCCCTGCCCAACTAACTATTCCCTAACTGAACTAAATTCTGCTGGTATGCTGTTCTAATAAAACACCAGGTCCCACAAGTTCAAGTAATAAGAAATCAATAAATTGAAACTTTGAGACTAAGTTTACACAGAAACTCTTCCAAATGCTCTGCCTTCTCCCCTGTCTCTCCAGCCTTTCTTCTGCTAAAGCTGCCATCAGGCATGTTTTCTACACTTCTTCTAGCTAAGACTCTCCACAGAAGTGCTGTGGTACCTTTTAAGCACCATTAAAGAGACCATAGTGAGTATGAAAACTAGGTATTTATTCTTCAGATGGAATGTTTACTGTCACCTTTTCAATTGGCTCTCTGCTGATTTCCCCAAATGCTTTATAATTTTAAAAAGCACCTTTGATGACCCATACATTTCTTACACTAGTTTTGGTCCCTAGATGTCAACACCAGATTTAAATTCACTTGGCTTTCAGTTGCCGAGTGCTTGGTTTAAATTAATTGGCTGAATCCAGCTCATTGCCAAAACATCAAAACACAGCCAACTGTTACATGTACAGCCAGTTCTAAACTGGAAACATTCAGTTACATAGATGTTTCCATATTTAGAAGAAAAAGTCAAAAGCTTAGAAAAGCACTCAAAAGGGACTACACACACTTTCTTCCCCCTCTCAAATTCTAGTTTCCTGCCTTCCAGTTCACAATTCCTCTACACAACTTTGCAACACTGGTAAATCATATGGGACCTCAGCTTCATGAAGTGGTTCCATGTCTGTAAGCAGGGAAATTATGCTGAATGTGGGGTATGCAGTGACCTAGTGATAATATTGTTGGACTTATTCCAGAGACCCAGATAAGGTGGAGTGTGCTCCCCACAACAGATGGTAGGATTTGAATTCGAGTGAAATATCTGGAAGTAAGGATCCATTGTTGAAACAAAAACCATCTGTCTTTTAGGAGACGGAAACTGCCATCCTTACCTGGTCTGGCCTATATGACTCCAGACCCCACTGCAAGTGATTGCCCTCAGGGCAAGAAGAGTCAGTTTTAAGGTTGGCCAGGCCAACATTTGTCATCCTATAAAATGGAAAAAAGCCAGCTTGTGATATCCAACAGCCTTTCTTGCTGTTTGAAGCTCAGAGCAAGATTCTCCATTCACTTAGTTAACACATGCCAATCAGGCATAGGTTTCTTCTCAGCACTAAGGGGGCCAGCAATAGCAGATCTAACTTGTTTTGCTCTTTGGAGGACCAAGCCAAAAAAAAAGGAAAGCTTGCTGCTTCAAGGCAGAGCACATTAATACAGCTATAATTACAGGAAAATTCAACAATATTGCACAAGTTAAAACTTAGACAATTAGTAAAAAACCAATGTTTTTATTGTGATTCAAGATACAGGTTAATAAAACCATACCTTCTAGTTGTTCCAAAAACAAACATTGAGATTTTTATTAAAATTACACATCACTATATTTGTTTCTTTAATGCCACCCAACAGAAAAAACCAATACACTACAAGTGCAAGAAAGCGAGTCTAACTGCCATCCAGTGGAAGTTAGTGTTGCTTCAAAATCACCAAACACTATTTTCAAAAGGGGAACTAAAAGTGCTCTGCTGACTCTGTACCATGGTTCTTTTGGCCCACATTTGATTATTGGGCAATTGCACCAATGGAGATCTAAATGGTCATACTTTGAAACTGAATAATCTAGTGGCTCACATGGAAACAGAATTCAACTAAGATCAAAACACAAACTTTGTTCAATTTCCATTCATTTCCAACCCTTTGGTGAGGAATTTAACACAACCACCTCTACACCAACAACAGTTAGAGAGAGGGAGTTTACACTGCAACTTCAGTTGTGAAGGGTCATTTCCCTCTGCATGTCCCCCCTCCCCAGACTAGGTATCAATACTTCAGCTACTTTAAAACTGCACCTTTTAGCCACACCAATGAGTCCTGAGTACAAGATATCTTTGTGGAGACAGTAACATCACAGGGTTGGCAATGCACATGTAGTGCATTGTACAGACTTGATTTACAAAGTAACCATTTGGTTAAAAAAGTTACTAGGAACTGCTGTGTGGGGATCGGCTGAATTCCAAATAAACAAAACAGTTACAGTATTCCAGTGGTTCTCATGTCTGCAGAGAAGACATCTGAATTAACAAGCATTTAAAGGAAATATGCTGAAGGTTGCTTAAAAAGATGGCCATACCCTTTAATTCCCAAAGTAATGATAGTTTGATTGGATTGCTTGCCATTGCACTGCAGAAAGAAAAGAAGAAACCAAAATCACCACTGGTGTGGTGGCAGAAGCACAAAAAGTGTTTCAAGACTGAAACACACAGGCCAAACCCCAGATAACTTCAGTCACTGCGACATCCCACGGAGACATCAGGAAACAGCCACGCCTTTGCAGGCATTTCAGCCATCACCATCATGATGTGTTCAGCCAAAGTGAACAAAGCAAAATGACATTCAACTACAATATTGAAGGAAAGAAACAGAAAGCATATTTAGATTCATTGTAAAAGGCAGAGAGTTACATGAACAAAACACATTTGACCTTTAAGCAAATTTTCCCATTTATGCACAGATAAGCACCCAACCTATGTGGTTTGGCAACTCGAGCTCAGCTTGCACTGCTTCCCCCATAATTATGATAGCAAATCAAAGCACAAGCTGTTTAGCCTGCTGGTGACTGTACCAGCTCTCTTTTGGAGAAAGATCGTTCCACTGCTTTACTTTTCCCCTCCAGTCCCACAATGTTTTTCTTCAACATAATTACTACGTTTCTTTGGGCAGTGAACTCAAAGTCATAGCCACTCACTGCACGAAAGATTTTCCTTAACACCATTAGATCTTTTGCCCATCATAAACTGGTGATCTCTTGTTCTTGATTTTTCCAAGTTCTCTTGCCTGTTCAGACCCAAAGATGATTGAGACCTCCATTCAATCTCCAATCTTACCCATTTATTCAATTGTCACCCTTGGGCAAAAAAAGTAAAATCTAGGAGCTGGGAAATCCCTCAGACCAATCCAGATGGTCAACTCAAAATTAGCCTGGGTCCTGAATTGGCTCCTTATGGGGGGTTTATAAAATCATTAGGGATATAGATAAGATGAATGGCAGGTGTCTGTCCTAACTACGGGACATCACTAAGATGAGTGGAGAAGGATTTGGGAAAAAAAGACAAGCATTTCTTTTCCCCCTTTCCAAAAGCAGAGTGGTTATTGTATGGAATGAACTTCTGGAGGAAGTGGTGCATGTGGGTACAGTCACATCATTTAAAAGACATTTGGACAAGTACATGAATAGGAAAGGTTTGGAGGGATATGGGCCAGGAGCAGGCAGGTGGGACTAGTTTACTTTCGGATTAAGGTCAACTTGGACTGATTGGACCAAAGCATCCATTTCCCTGTTGAATGACTGAATGTCTTAGCAACTTAGAACATATACTGGAGGGTTTCACTACTGAATTCCAAAAACTGTACACACATGTTTCAAGTCATTGATTTTAAAAAGATTAGGGAATTGCTAATCAAAAGTTAACAATGCAGTAGTTGTTTGTAATTAGCAACACAAGGCTAATTGATAGAAGGTGCCTCATTCATTTAGAGTATTCAAGACAGGTTGATAGATGTTGAGGGCAGAGAGATACAGGTCAGTGCAGGAAGTTGCTTTGCAGTAGAGTAGCAGCCCTGGTCTAGGATGGTGCAGTTGAAGGAATAAATGAGCCCTTACTATGTGAGGCAACAATACCTGTTGTCTTATTTTACTGGTGCTAACATTCGACAAGTTAAAAATGCAGAGTCATTTGCATAATCCAAAAGATCCTCTTCATAAGTCTACTTTTTCATAAGTCCTGTTTCATTCAATCTCTTTGCATATGTACCAGTTGCAGGAGACAAACCAAGCCAGTCTAGGTGCATTGTAGAGTGTCAGTGTAACTGGCTCCTCTACCCATAGTGTCTCTATTTATTAACCTTCAGTCACAGGGGAATTGGATTCTCTCTGGCCAGAGAGATGATCAAACCCAGAAGAAATGATCTGATACTTAAGTGGTATTGACAAGTTTTAGGACAGACTGTTCCACCACAAAAGGAGTGCCTTGAAAGTGGAAACCAAGGTGGAGAGGTTTAGGGGAGGAGATTCTAGAGCTTGGGGCCCCAAAGGCAGTCACCAACAGCAGAGGGGATTAAAAATTAGAGCTGTGCAAGCAGAGGTCAAGTTTGTAGAAGATTACTAAAACAAAGGAGAGCACTGAGGATGGATTTAAAAATAAGGTAAGAATTTTTAAAGAGTGTTAACTGGACAGCCCATGCTAACCAGCAGCTAATCCAGATTTTCCCCCAATCCCAACAGCTCTAGTATACCGCAACACATTTAGCCACCAATAAGTTTAAAAATTGCTGTCTCACCCAGTGTAATTACAGCTTCTACTTTTTGTCAAGGGCTGCTTGAATTTCTTTAACAAGGTGGGAAAAGGACTCTTTGGTGTCAACAAAGCCATCTCCATTCTGTGGAGAAAACAAATGTGCTCAGTGATCTGGTTTTTAAATCTGTAAAACAATGTTGTGTTGATTTAAAAGTTGGAACTTTAAAAAAGTATAAAATAGGAAAGAATCAACTTGGAATTTTCTTTACATTCTTAGATGACAAGATTAGGACTACAAACATACAGGGGAAGAAAAACCTGTTTCAAACTCCAGTCAGCCTTCATTTATGAAATCCTTAAAAATAATGGTATCCCTCAGTTTCAAGAGAAAGTCAGATGGGAGACAAGAGCAGTTTTTTGCAAATCTAGGACTCTCGTTGAAATCTATTCAAAATCCTCATTACTAGCCTGACCTCTATCTGAAACAAGTGTGGGCAGTCAGATCCATTTCAGAGTGAAATGCTTCCCAAAGCAGGTGGTCAGGGCTCCCAGTGGGGTTGCCAATTGAAACTCAAGGGTCACAAGCTCCAAGGCAACAATGGCTACTGTGGAGCTCTGACCAAGTTATACTCCCTGCCTAATGAGCTTTCAATTTCTAACACCCTCTTGCTGAGGAGTAGTGACAAATTTTGAAGCCTCAGAATTCAACTGGAGAAAAAACTTTGGGAACCACTGTCCTAGTGGATAAGAGGCATGAAAGAAACCTCACTATAAAGTTTAATAACCAACTTATTCAAGGCCATCAAGATAACACTTTTGCTCCAAGCTACGCACAAGCGTTTTGTTAGGGAACATGTTCACAACTAGAACTGGATAAGCACAGAATGAGGGGGGCAAGCCAGTGTGAAGTAGTCTGGTGCATTTGAGTAGGTGCTTCTTCCCCACTAGCAGAATTTAAACAAGGAGGGAGTCTCTTACTTGCAGTGTGATCATTTGAAAATGAAATGCAGAACTCATTGCAACACATCACTGGATAACTGAAGAATAGGATTTGTTTAAAAGACTGCTCCTCAGTATGTAGGTGTTTGCTGGTCTTTGTTGCCTATCCCCCAGTTGCCATGATAGTGGTTTTTTCCTTGATGTGATTATCACCCTCTAGCCTAGAGGGTCTGTCAAGAATTGGCCACATGAAAGTGTTCAAGACCATGCACAAAGAAAGAAACGCAGAACTCCTTCCCCAAATAATAAAGAGACATTAGTGAAACAGATGTCTAGTGACAAACTTCCTGGACATATTTTTAAAGCCAAGTCTTGAAAAAGTAAATATGGAATGGTCAAACTGCCAGGGTGGGATTGCAACTGATAGTTCAGATCAGTTGCAGAGTACAATAGATAGGGTGGTATGGTAGCTCAGTTGTTCGCACTGCTGCCTCTCAGCATCAGGGACTCAGGTTCAATTCCCCCCATCCCCTCAGGTGACGGTGGAGTTTGCACATTCTGCTTGTGTCTACGTGGACTGCAGGAGGAAGCCCACAGATGTGCAGGCTAGGTTGATTATCAGCAATGTTAGCATGGCCAGTGTTCAGGACAAGTGAATTAGCTATGGGAAATGCAGGGTTTCAGGGATAGGATGTTCTTCTGGAAGGGTTGGTGTGGATTCAGTGGGCTGAATCGCCTGCTTCCACACTGTCAGGATTCTATAATTATTTGGGGGTTTTTAAAATGGTTTCTAGCCAGTGGTTGATTTGTTACACCTCAAACTGATGAGGCAAGTTGGAGGCATCCCTGTTAGCTTATGGATTTTTGCAAAGTAAAAGTGCAAAGTTCAGCAAGGGTAGAGGCATCCTCTACCCCACACATGATGATAACTGTCCTATCATGAGGGGTTGGGGACCAAATACAGCAGCCCAGTTATCTTTAGCCCTCATCAGGGTGAAGGATTACACAACAATCTTGTAAAGGGGAGGCAATGGCCTAGTGGTATTGTCACTGGACTGTTAATCTCAACACCAAGAACATTCTGGGGACCTGGGTTCAAATCCTGCCATGGCAGATGGTAGAATTTGAAGTCACTTAAATGTCTGGAATTAAGAATCTAATGTCCTTGAATCCATTGTTGGAAAAACCCATCTGGTTCACTAGTGCCCTTTAGGGAAGGAAATAGCCATCCTTGCTTGGTCTGACCCACAGCAATGTGGTTGACTCCTGACTGCCCTCTGGGCAATTAGGGATGGACAATAAGTGCTGCCTGGCCAGTGACATTCATCCCATTAGTGACAAAACAAAAATCATCAACCCAGTTGGTCACCCCGATATGGAGAGATGAGAACGATATTTACTAACCAGTTTAGAATGTAGAGGTTTGGTTGAGCCTTTTATGAAAACCTCAAAGCAGCCTGCATTTCCTTTGACTGGAACCGGAATCTGGAGAGATCAATTCGATTAATAATACTTCAAACTTCATCCAATGTGCTTTGAAAACAAACACGTGAGACAGGGTATCCAACGTCAATCTCCATCTTACACTGGAGAGGGGATCCTGGGTTTTGAAATGCAAACAAAAAGCCACCACAAGAACACACACACATGTAATTGATGATCTACTCTAAAGTTCCTAATACAGGGAGGTGGCGTTTATATGTTCCTCACACAACCTTGCTGGTTTCTAAGTGCACAGCTTAGTACTCATGTATCCACAGGTGCCTGCTGTCACCCTCATTGGAGGGTTGCACTTCCTTTTTAGGCTATTGAAGTGTCTGGTCTCTGTATTAGACACTAAGTTTTGCCTTTTATTTTTACAAGTGTGAAAATCAGCTTTAAATTTAGTTTGAGACTCAGTGTAAGAGGAATCCAAAGGAAAATGCTACATTTATTAGCTTATTGGATATACAAGTCACAGAACCGTCATCTGCCACAACATTCTGTTGCCTGTCTCCAGGACTCTGCTGGGAAGGCAGAAAGAGGAGCATGCAAGACCCCTATAAAAACACTGATTAAAGAAACTGCAGACTTGAAATAGTAAGTTCATTTTCTCTGTCCGATGCTGCCAGACAATCAGTTTAGAAAGGGCATCTGAATGGGTACATGAATATGCAAGATTTAGAGGGATATGGGACTAGATTAATTTAGGATACCTGGTGGTTATGGATGAGTTGGACTGAAGGATCTGTTTCCCCGCTGTGTAGCTCTATAACTAAGACCTGCTGAACATTTTCAGCGTCTCAAACAGATTCAGTGTCCATAGTATTTTACTCCAGTAATAGGTCAATTGTAACAGTGGGCAGATGCAAGTCAAATTTTGTTTACATTTATATAGCACAATTGGAACTATAAAGAAACACCCAAGGCACTTCATAGGACTTAACCTGAACTTGGCATCAAGCCAGAAGAAGTATTTTTTGATCAAGGCAATGAGATTTGCTGAAATCCAAGTGGCATTACTGGTGTTTGAGGGAAAGAAAATTATGTTTTTTCCAAATTAAAGAATAGTAGATAAAAGCAAATCAAAAACCTTAATTTTTTCTGCCAAGCTTTCACTTACAATTTCCAGTTCATCCGGAAATTCACTCTCCAGGTCCTGCTTCAGATTTGCAAACTAGGAGGGAAAGAAACAGGAATTTATTCTTTAAAAAGGAAGAAGTTCCCTGAAGCTAAAGCAATGCTTTAGAATGATTTTAGGTTTTTAATTTTTTTTAAAAATACCCAAGTCAAGCACTGATTTTTGAGAGATATATTCATTCAACATTTGTTTATAGAAATAAAAGCACTACTTGCAGCACAAATTCAGTGTGGAATTAAATTTATATTTAGGGACTGTATCAGAAGGTATTTCACCTCCTAGCAAAGGAGTCAGGGTTGCAGGTTGGATGGCCCTCATTTGAGGGAAGTGGGAGCTGGAGGAAGTAATTTTGACTTGTTAAACCTGCTCCACAATTCAAATTAGATCAGTGATCTAATTCAGCCCATGTTGCCTATTATCCCTGGATTTCCATTGCCAAAACATCTATTATTTTCTAGCCACTGATCGTCTGCAGTTGACTGGGCTAAACAATTTTCACAACCCTATAAAAGTGAACAGACTTCTGTTCGTCTCAGCCCAAAAGACCCTTATCCTAAAGCTTCAATTCTCGATTTTAAGACAATTACAATATCAAACCTCAATTTTAAAGCATTGCATTTAAGATAAGCTTTGTATTCCTCTAAAACCACCACTAATGCAAGCTCTCCTCGTGGAACATTATCTTCAGTCCAGGAATCTAATAAGCCCTCAAGAGGCAGCTAAAGTTGCCATAGGGCTACCCTCCCTCAACAGATGGTTTAAGCAAGAAAAAGATCTCCATGCCTCACCAAGGGGAGTTGAGAAGGAGAGTCCTGCATGGTAATGAAGGCATCTCTGCTAGCTTGTGATGCAGTCCAGCCAACTGACTCAATGGGGATATAGAGATTAACACAATGCAATACTTCATTCTGGCACTGTTGGCTAAATAATTTTGTAGTCTTACTGAGACAATAAATTGCTTACCTTGGCAGAGTAAGATCAGGAGTCACTAGGGAAAGGAAGAAGAAAAATGTTATCACTAGCATAGAGAGTCATAATTCTTTAGCCCACAGAATTTAAAATTTGCTTTAAAAACCAAAGAAGTAGTTTGTTCCCAATGTGTTGTGGTCAAGGCTAGCAGTTATTCACCAACTCACAGAAGCCTTGTGGCAGAGAGGGTGACTGTTCAGCTCATGTCCATAACTGGGCCTTCAAATGACTATTACCTGGTGCAATTCAATCTGTTTTCTCTCACCCTTGTACACTCGTTCTATCCACACAGGCATCAAATACCCTCTTGAATGCCTCTGCCACACATTCCAAGCAATGCATTCCATACCCTAACTGCTCACCATGTTCTCACACCACTGTTGCAAAACAGTTTAGACCTGTGTCTTCTCCCTTTCAACTGTATCCAGCCTGCCCACAAATTTTGAAAACCCTCTCAGATCTCTTCTTGGCTCCCTTTGCCTGAGAAGGCAGCTAATGTTCACCCCCCCAACCTGCCAAACCCATAGCTGATGGTTCTCAACTTTGTGCAGGTTCTGTAAACAACTTTGGTACTCTCCAATATGTTTGTATCCTTCTCAACGTGGGACACAGAACTGTACCGTCTTCCAGCAGGGTCTAGCCAGTTTTATAAGAGTTCAATATCATTGCATTCATGCTTTAAGGCCCTATTAATGAATAAAAATACTGTAATACTTTAACTACAGTCTGTAGTTGTCCAGTTAAGTGATTTTTGCACATATGCACCCAGGTCCCTCTGCTCCTACACCCCCTTTAGAAGGGTATCCTGTTTTGTTCGTCTTTCAACATTCTTCCTACTAAAGTGCATCACTTCACATTTGCATTAAAATGCATCTGCTATCTAATCAGCCCACTAACTTGTCAACATCTTTTTGAATTTCTACACTGTAGAGTTTACAGTGCTTCCAATCAATGCAAAGTTTGAAATTCTTCCCCCATGCACCAGATAGTTAATCCATCACAATATTTTCATCTGCCACTGTACAGGAGTTTTGACACCTTGTTGCAACTGTACAAGACCATATTTGGAGTACTGTGTGCAGTTCTGGTTACCCTATTAATAGAGAGGATATTATTAAACTGGAAAGAACACAAGATTTGCCAGGATGCTTTCTGGACCAGAAGGTTAGAGTCAACAGCAGAGGCTGGGACTTCTTTCCCTGAAGCTTGGAGAAAGAAGGATGACCTTAGAGAGGTCTATAAAAATCATGAGGCATAGATAGCCAACAGTTTTTTCCTCATGGTATGGGAGTTTAAAAACTAAATGGCATGAGTTTAAGGGGAGAGATACAAGAGGGTCCAGAGGGGCAATGTTTTCCCACAGCCAATGGCGAGTGGGTTGAATGGGCTGCCAGAGGTAGTGGTGAAAGTACAACATTTTCCTTTAAGAAATGTTCAGAAGGTACATGGATGGGATATGTATGGAGGGATAGGGAACCAAACAGGCAAATGGTACTAGATTAATTGTGAAAACTGGGCAGTATTCTCAAGTTGGGCTGAAGGGCCTGTTTCCATGCTGTAAACCTCAAAAAACCTATAACTAAAAAAAGTTTTTATATTAATCTGTGTATTATCTTTTAAAAGCTGTGCATCCAGTGGATGCAGGCATCACTGGCTAGACAGCCTTTGCTTTGGGGAGGGGACAAGGGAGAGGGGGAGTTTAAACACCAGACAGAAGAATTTAATCAAAAATGAGCCAAGTAGGAAAAAAATTCACATCAACTCAATTCACTGAGATTGTGTTGCATTTTTACAGATCAGTGCTTATATAAAATGAGACAGATCAATGCAGAAAATTAACCATTGAATAATAGATTTTAAAATTACAGTTTAGGTATGCTATACAGAAATCTTTAGGGAACTGAAGAGATAATTAGCAGGGAGTGGCTTTTGAACTGCATTCAATTTGGCTTCTGCAGCGGTTTCAGTCTCCACCTCTGGCTAGTAAAAGGAAGTAGTTTGCTTGCCAATAAGTAGAGGTTGAAGATGAATTATTGGTGCCAAGAAAGGAATCAATGCCAATCTCCAAGTGGCAGCGGGCAGCAGCAGATCCAGCTCACAGCAGTGTAAATACTTAAAAACTAGGTCAGGCTGACATTGACAGGTGTGGTTTTCTTTTAAGCTAGAGTGTTTTGCACACACCCCCAGTTTAAAAATCCATGTAAGTGATCCCCAAAGGCCATTCTTCTGAAGTGGAGGAGGGTTGGATGCATGTTTTCTGCTGCTCTTTGTCCCACCAGCAATTGGTGCTTGCTATTTTTCCAACTGGTTCATAGAATGTGGGCATTTTGTGGCAAGGTCAACATTACCTGTCCCTAACTTCCCTCGTTAACATGGTAGTGAGCTGCCTTTTTGAACCACTGCAGTCAGTGGGTTGTGGATACAGGCACACATTCACTTTGTGACCAGGTGTATAGAAGTGGCAATATACTTCCAAGTCAGGGTGGTATGTGACTCGGACAAAGTTTGCAGATAATGGTGTTCCCATATACATCCCAACCTTGACCTTCTAGTTGAGTGGTCATGGGTTTGGAAGATGCTGTCTAAGAAGCCTTGTTGGATTTCTGCAGCATACACATTGTAGGTGGTACACATTGCTGCTACTGAGCATCAGTGGTGCAGGTGTGGATTGGTACCAATCAAGCAGGCTGCTTTGTCCTGGATGGGGGTGAGCTTGTGTTGTTGGGACCTGCAAGTAGGATGTATTCCAGCACACTCCTGACTTGTAGATGGTGGACAGGCTTTGGGGAGGTGGGGCAAGACAGAAGGCAAGTTCCTTACTGTGTTTGATCCAGTAATAAAAACGTTTCCAAGTCTGGAAACTGTGTGGCTCGGAGGAGAATTTGTAGGTGGTTAGTGTTTCCACATCTTCCCAGCATTGTCTATCTAGGGGGTAGAGGTCATGTATTTGGAAAGTGCTGTCCAAGGAGCCTTGGCAAGTGGCTTTAGTGCCTCGGATTGCATAGGGCTGCCTGGGTTGTTGAGGATGGATAGGGTAACAATTGAGGTGGCTCCTTTAGTGTTGAGCTTCACAAGTGTTATCAGAGGTACATGCATCCAGGTAGCATTCAGTCACATTTCTGACTTGTGGCACACAGGATCAGAGGAAGCAGGAGGGGAGTTATTTATCCAGCATCTGTCCTGGGTCCTGGTTGCAGGAACTGTGGGGTTATGGGGGTGTTAAACTTCCAGTCAATGGTGTTTTCCCCCTGCCGCCCCGCAAACCTTTGCAGGATGTTGATGGTGGGGATCTCAATGTTGGTCATGCCACTGAATGCCCGAGAGAGATGTTGGACTCATTTCTGAGCCAGTTGTGGGGAACGATGAGTCTTGCTAAGCCATTTTGATTTAGTCCCCTGCCTCCGAGGATTTGTAATGCCTTGATAGGCTATGCAAGCAAGTTGGTCAGTAGGAAAACAAGGGTGATACACTGGTGGCAGTCAATAGATTAAGAACTACAGGTGATTTGGCAGTGGGTTAAAAATAAAATTCAGCCATTAATCAGGTCAGGAGTGTTGGTGTCATAGCAGTAATTTGTTCAGGCTGATTTATTAAACTCAATTTGGAATGGGCGGCTATTTTCGCCACTGATGCTGTGACAGTCAATTGCCATGAAAACCCATCTGGTTCACCAACACCCTTTAGGGAAAGGAATCTGCCACCCTCACCCAGTCTGGTCCACATGACTCCACACCCACAGCAACAGACTTTTAAGCTACCTTAGCAAGCCATTGGCTCCCAGGCAATTAAGGATTAACAGCAATGCTGCTCTTGCCAGGAACACCCACATCCCAGAAGTTAACAAAAAGGCGAGTTATTTAGATTATCATATCGCTTGTCCCCTGGAGCTGTGAAACAAGTCTGTCTTGTTTCTGCTTTGTCATTGTATAAACAGTCAATAACATGCCAACTTTTTCATAGCAACGTTCACAGATATCTGACATGGTTACTTAGTGCAGAATTCATCTGGGATTATTCACAGGGAGTACAAGGGGAAAACAACGACAGGTGGAGAAATTTTAAGGGAGGTAAATCCAGAGTTTAGGATTCAGGAGGTTGCTAATAAAATAGCTTTGTAACCTCAACCACATCTCAAAATTGGAGGCATTGTAGTTGGTTAGGAATAAGGGTGTCACTTATTTATGGTTTAGAACCTGCAGGTAGCATTGGTTTACCTCTGGGGAGGCTGGCTAGCAGACAGACAATCTTGCTCTTCCAGTTGCTAGAAATCACATTGATTTACAGGTTGGGAAAAATACCCAACCCATTTGGCTAAGTGTCTTCCACAGCCAAAACGAACTGTGTGCTACAAGAGTTCACTAGCCCATGTCATTTCAATCCACATTGGGGAGGTGACGGTCTCGTGGTATTATCACTGGACTGTTAATCCCAAAACCCAGATAATGTTCTGGGGACCCCGGTTTGAATCCTGCTATGGCAAATGGTGGAATTTGAATTCAATCAAACAAGAAAACCTAGAATAAGAATCTCACGATGGCCATGAATCCTTTGTCAATTATCAGGAAAAATCCATCTGGTTCACTAGTGCCCTTTAGGGCAGGAAACTGCCATCCTTACCTGGATAACAAGCATGGGGCTGGATGAGCACAGCAGGTCAAGCAGCATCA
>JAHRHZ010000001.1:4962436-4984671 GCA_024137785.1 Ginglymostoma cirratum
GCTTGTTATCTCGGATTCTCCAGCATCTGCAGTACCTTTTATCTCTGACACACCATCTTAACCACCCTGTCTATGTGTGACACAAACTTCAACGAACTTTGTACCTGCACCCCTAGGTCCCTCTGGTCTACAACACTACCCAATGCCCTACCATTAATTGTATAAGCCCTACCCTTGTGTGTTGTACCAAAATGCGGTACCTCCCATTTATCCAGATTGAACTCCATCTGCCGTTTTTCAGCGCATTGACCCATTTCATCAAGATCCCTTTGTAATCTTAGAAAACCTTCTACATGAGTTCAAACCCCACCATGGCAGCTGGTGGAATTTAAATTCAATTGGGAATATACAGCCAGCCTCAGTGATGGCATCCAGCAAGCTATCATTGATTGCTGTAAAAACCCATCTGGTTTACTAATGCCCTTTAGGGAAGGAAATCTTCCCGGTGTGACCTATATGTAACTCCAGTACACCAAGATGCTTGACTGAAATGACCTAGCAAGCTGTGCAGTTCAAAGTAATTTAGGGATGATCAATAAAAAGCCAGGAATTCCCACATCCTAGGAAAGAATAAATAAAAGATAAATGAAAATATGGGAACATTTATAGACAACACAGTGTGGAGCTGGAGGAACACAGCAGGACAAGCAGCATCAGAGGAGCAGGAAAGTTAATGTTTTGGATCAGGACCCTTCTTTAAGTGAGCTGTCATTACCTTAACTTGACTTTAAAAGTTGCTGATCTCTTTTTAGACTCCTGGAGGTCAGATTATAATTTATTCTATTCCTGCCCAACCTCTGCAAAGGGCAAAAAGTTTGAAACTACCTTGGAAACTTAAGCTTTGGAGACTTTAGCCCTTCGTGGCTGCCCTGAATCATAGAATCCTCACAGTGTGGAAGCCCACACCAACCCTCTGAAAAGCATTCCACCCAATTCCTGCATTTCCCGCAACTAATCCACCTAATGGTGGCTCAGTGGGTTAGCACTGCTGCCTCACAGCGCCAGGGACCTGGGTTTGATTCCCACCTTGGGCAACCATCTCAGTGGAGTTTGCACATTCTCCCCGTGTCTGTGTGGGTTTCCTCTGGGTGCTCTGCTTCCTCCCACAGTCCATAGATGTGCAGGTTAGGGTGGATTGGCTGTGCTAAATTGCCCATAGTGTGCAGGGGTGTGGAGGTTAGGTGGGTTATAGAGGGACTGGGTCTGGGTGGGATGCTGTGACGGTCGGTGTGGACTTGTTGGGCCGAAGGGCCTGTTTCCGCATTGTAGGGATTCTATGATTCTAACCTGTCCATCTTTGAACTGTGGGAGGAAACCCACACAGACAGAGGGAGAACATGCAAACTCCACACAGACACCTGAGGCTGGGATTGAACCCAGGTCCCTGGTGCTGTGAGGCAGCAGCGCTAACCACTGAGCATCCATGCTAGTTCCCTGAATAATCATCAATTAGTTCCACCCAGCCCTGTAATACTTCCCTTTTTATGTACATAAGCAATTCTTTTTGCAAGTCATGATTTAAATCTGTTATCACTACCCTTTCAAACGGAAGTTTCCGGCTTGTATCAACTCACTGAGTAACAGAAAATTCGCCTCATTAGCTTCCTGCCAGCTTTGTGTTATTTCTGTGTGGTCTGGTCTCTAGTTTTCATTTTCCCCTCCTTTGCCGAATCAAAACTCTTCATACTTTTAATTTTCTTCTTCAAAACAATCCACCCATGATTGAGAGCGATATAAAGCTTTTTAGCAAAGCTAAGGTCACCATGGAAGTCCCCACCTTGTGACCTCTCCCCTTGCCTGCAGCCTGGTGACTCTGAGATTACACTCACCAACTGTCTCTAATGAGAGAGCAGTCCTCTGGGGCTCTGCTGATTTAGGGTCATAGAGTCATAGCGTCATACAGCACGGAAACAGACCCTTCAGTCCAACTCGTTGATACCGACCAGATATCCCAAATTAATCTGGTCCCATTTCCCAGCATTTGGCCCATATCCCTCTAAACCCTTCCTATTCATATACCCATCCAGATGTCTTTTAAATATTGTAATTGTACCAGCCTCCACCACTTCCTCTGGCAGCTCATTCCATACACGCACCACCCTCTGTGTGAAAATGTTCCCCCTCAGGTCCCTTTTAAATCTTTCCCCTCTTACTTTAAACTTACGCCCTCTAGTTTTGGATTCCCCCACCCTGGGAAAAAGACCTTGTCTATTCACCCCATCCATGACCCACATTATTTTATAAACCTCGATAAGGTCACCCCTCAGCCTCCAACGCTCAGGAAAAATAGCCCCAGCCTATTCAGCCTCTCCCTGTAACTCAAACCTTCCAACCCCGGCAATGTCCTTGTAAAACTTTTCTGAACCCTTTCGGGTTTCACAACAGCTTTACAATAGCTGCATTTAAGTAACTTTGACACAATCAGTAAGCTGAGTATGTGTGATAAGTAAAATAAAGAACTGCAGATGCTGAAAATCTGAAACAAAAACAGAAATTGGTGGGGAAACTCAGCAGGTCTGGCAGCATCTGTGTGAGAGAGAAAGCAGCGTTAATATTTCAGGTCCAGTGGACAAATGGTCACTGGACTCTTTGGCTGTAACCATGCAAAAGTAATTGTGTGATGGAATTAAGGAGAAAATATATAATTTCAGAATTAAGGTACAGAACAAATAGACTGTGAGTCAGTGCAATTCACACTTTATAAAACTCATCGATAGTGTGTAAATGGCTGAAAATGCACTGAACTCAGCAGGGCAATCTTTAAACTTTGGACTGAATCAAGAATGGGAATCAAGTGGCTATGGGGAAAGGCAGGAAAGTGGAGTTGAGGATGATCAGATCGACCGTAATCTCATTGAATGACAGAGCAGACTCGATAGGCTGAATGGTCTACTCCTACGTGTTATGGTCTTTGATCCAGAATGCAGACTGCATTTCTAAACTGTACGTTAAAGAGATTGCATTTTGCACGTAGATGTCCACAGGTGAAATTATTATCGTCGTGAGATTCTGTTAATATTTTTAAGGCTTGCTTGTAATGTTGCAAATGTTGAACATTTGTTTTGTTTGTATGATTGTCACAATTCAGTTTAACAATTTATCAATAAAGTGATTACCTAATCTCATTTTGTTTCTCTCCAGGTAATAATCCAAATTCCTTCTGATAACCACAATTGAACCTGCCTCTATTTCTGATGAAGGGTCTAGGCCCGAAACATCAAGTTTTCCTGCTCCTATGATGCTGCTTGACCTGCTGTGTTCATCCAGCCCCATGCCTTGTTATCTCGGATTTTCCATCATCTGCAGTACCTTTTATCCCTTTATAGTGTCAGGTAGTACATTCCAAATGTGAATTGCTAGCAATGCGAATCAAAGTTTCTCCCCAGTTTTTTAAAAAGTTTATTAACCTATTTTTCCTAACCAACCTGTTCAGAGTTTTATTACACATCTCTAGAGCAGGAGGGAATTGAGCCCAGGTCGAATTAGTAGGGAAACTTGGTTCTGAAATCGGTTTTGCTGGTTCTCTAACCTTCTGAAAACAGTGTCACAATGTATTTCAAACTGACTTTTAAATGTAAAAACTGAAAGGACTGCAGTTGCTGGAAATCAGAAACAAACACTGAAATTGCTGGAAAAGCTCAACAGGTCTGGCAGCATCGGTGGAGAGAAATCAGAGTTAAAATTTCGGGTCCCGTGATCCTTCCTCAGACTGTTCTCAGGAAGGGTCACTGGACCCGAAACATTAACTCTCAGTGTCATGCGCTTTACACATGCGTAAATGAAGTGTAACTTGGTGACAGGATTCCAGCTTTCGTGGAGCTATTTCACTGCCTATGCATAACTGCCCTCGAGTAGTTCTCAGCTATTTCAGAGGGCAGTTCTGAACGAGATTTGCTGTGGGTCTGGAGTCACATGTAGGCCCAGAATATTTCAGGACAGGGAATTTTCTTCCTTAACGGGATATCAGTGAACCAGATGGGTTTTCACAATTGATGACAGTTTATCACCAAGACCAGCTTTCAATTGCATAGCTTATGAATTGAATTACTAGTTTGGTGACATTCTCCCATTAGAAGCCACCTATTAAATGCAGGGCGCTGCCTCTCATCAAGTGTGGGCGTGCATCCATTGCCAATATCCTTCTGTAAAGAATTAGGTCAAATTGTTCATCAAGGTGCCACAGCTTCACCCCCGTGATGTTTGTCAGAGATCATCCTGTATTGACAGGCTGCAGCTCATCGAACTTCATCTGACAGTACTTTCCAACACCCCAACCTCTCCCAACAAATAGCCTGCATTCAGATAGCACCTTTAACTTCAGCTAGCTCAAAGCTGGCTCCTGGAGAGAACAGCACTTCTGACCCTCTTGTTTATATCTGTCAGCCAGGGCTCCCTGATTGCACCAGATTCACAGCCCCAATCAGGGATCTCATATTGAATGACAATCTTTTTCCGGTCATAAAGATCCCTCCCCCTCTAAATCCTGGTACGTAGGCCCATTCTTTTTCCTGTAGCTTCTCCGGGCCCCTCAGAACATCCGGCAAGGCTGTCAGAACCCGTTGGCTCTCCCCTCCGCCTAGTGTCAAAGAAATCTCTGAGGACGAGATGGACATGGCAGATGTTGCAGCCTGACAAAGAAGATGAGTTTTGGCCAAGATGCTCCAGGCACAATAGGTGGGCTACGGTGCAGTACATGCCACAGTACCTGATTCAGGGGAACAGGACCTGGTGTGAAAACGCCCCTGAATGATCCCGGTGGAGTTCAGCCAGTATCTCGTGTCGACCTGTGCTCAGGACAATCGCTTTCAATTATAGAAATGCCATCCTTTATGGTGATATCTGGTCTTGGTGGGTCCAAAATGGTTTCACTTCTGGTTGTGATGGCCCTTTTGTTTCTCCCATCACCATCAGCTGTTTTAATTTTGCCAGGACGTGATCTTTTTTGTGTCCAGTGTCTGATATTGTCGGCGGTGACAGGAACGGCGTCCAGAAAGTTTAAAACCAGAACAAACTCTTCCAGTGGTGTCTCTGCCAGTGAGATGTGGCTTAAGGCATCTGCATTTGCAACTTGGGCCTCCCAGACGGTGTTCCAACTTGTACAATTGTACGCAGACCCAGAAAAAGTGCCCCTCCTCCCCCCGCTGCATTCAACCTGAAGCTATGGGCAGCACAGCCCTGTCCTCCTTCAGTAAGCCTAGGAGGGGTTTGTATTCGTCAAACAATATGTGCAGCTGGAGGAACGCAGCAGGTCAGGCAGCATCTGAGGAGCAGGATCAGGGTCAGGACCCTTCAGCAGGACTGGAGAAGGGGGAAGGGAGCTCAGAAGTAACTTGGGGGTGTTGGGGCGGGGGGGAGGTAGGTGAGACTGTGATAGATGGATGCTGGTAGGAGGTTGTAAAGATTGGTCAGTGGGATGGATGGGGTAGATAGGTGGGAGAGAAGATGGACAGGTTGTGTCAGGTCAAGGAGGCGGGGATGAGAGGGAGGGTTGGACATGGGATGAGGCCGGGGGGTGGGGAGATTTTGAAACTGGTGAAATCTATGTTGAGGCCATTGGGCTGTTAGCTCCTGAAGCGGAATATGAGGTGTCGCTCCTCCAGTTTATATGTGGCCTCACTGTGACACTGGAGGAGGCCCAGGATGGACATGTCACCCAGGGAGTGGGAGGGGGAGTTGAAATGGTTGGCAACCAGAAGGTGGTGTTGATTAGAGCGTATAGAGCACAGATGCTCTGTGAATCGGTTACTGAGTCTGCGCTTGGTCTCCCCGATATAGAGGACACCACATCGCGGGACAATGGATGCAGTGGACCAGGTTAGAAGATAAACAGGTGCATCTCTGCTAGATCTGGAAGGATTGTTTGGGGCCTTGGACAGAGGTGAGGGGGGAGGTGTAGGGACAGGTGTAGCACTTCCTGCGGTTGCAGGGAAAGGTGCCAGGGGGTGGTGGGGTTAGTGGGGAGTGTGGAGCAGATAAGGAAGACGTGGAGTGAGCAGTCCCCACGAAAGGCAGATAGGAGCGGGGAAGGAAATACCTTTTTGATGGTGGGGTCTGATTGCAGGAGGCGAAAATGGCAGAGGATGATGCTTTGGATTCCGAGGTTGGTGGGGTGGTACGTGAGGACCAGAGAGACTCTATCCTTACTGTTGTTGGGGGAGGGGTTTGAGGGCAGAAGTGCGGGAAATGCAGGAGATGCAGTTGAGGGCATTATGAATCACGGGAGAGGGGAAATCACGGTCCTTGAAGTAGGAGGTCATCTGAGATGTCCAGGAGTGGAATGCTTCATCCCGGGAGCTGACGCAGCAGAGGTGGAGGAATCGGGAGTAGGGGAATCGCATTCTTGCAGGAGGGTGGATGAGAGGAGGCTTGGTTGAGGTAACTGTGGGAGTTGGTGGACTTGAAATAGATGTTGTTGCTACGATGGAGTTGGAGATGGAGAGGTCCAGGAAGGGGAGTCGGGTTTTGGAGATGGTCCAGGTGAATTCTAGGGTTTGTGTTCCATTACTATAAAGGTAAAGGTATTGGTGGAACTTTCCCACACCAAAGATGACCGCCAAACCTTCCTTCTCCATCTGGGCGGTCTGCATCAGCCAAAATACGGGAAGCATACGCTGTTGGGCATTCCTCTCCATTGGGCCATCTGAGAGCCAACACTACCCCAATACCATATGGGGAGGCATTGCATGTCAGGACCACCTCCCACTTGGGATCGTAGTGTGCCTTAGAGGACGATAACTACTTCCTCACTTCCATAAGGTCTACATCTTGGCTACGAGACCATTTCCATGGCTGAGCTATTTTCAACAGCGAATATAAGGGGCCAGGATGGAGGCCAAGTTACATATGAATTTTCCATAATAATTCACCAATCCAAGGAAAGACCTAAACTCTGGAACAGACATGGGAGCTGGAGCACTTTTGATTGCTGTCTTCCAACAGGTATAACACAGTCTTGTCAACTCTGTGGCCTTGGGGTGCTTGGAACACATATTTTTCCCTCCCTGCCAGGGAGAAACATTTCAGCACTATGTCCAAGTACTCTAAATGTTCTTTACTGGTCTTTCCAGCTATTGGCACGTCATCCGAATAAATGGCAACTGGGGATACTCCTTGTAAAATGTTCTACACCGTCCACTGGAAAATTGCACAGGCTGATGATACCCCAGATGGCAGCCTCATATACTGGTACAAACCCTTATGGGTATTAATTGCAGCATACTTCTGGGAATCCTTATCTAATCACAATTGTTGGTACGCATGGCTCATGTCCAGCTTCATGGAGGAAAGCTCCCCCTGCCAGCTTTGCACACAAGTCCTCAAAGCGAGGGCTTAGGTCTTTATCGAGCTGCGAAAGGCAGGTCACCGTTTGTTTGAAACCTCCGCAAAGGCCAACCGGCCCATTGGGCTTGACAACTGGTGCTGCCCATTCCACAAACTGGGCTGGTTTGATGGTTCCTTCACTCTCCAGCCTCCTGATTTCTGCCTCTACTTTTGCCCGTAAGGTAAACAGCGCTGGGTGGGCCTTGCAGAATCGTGGGATTGCTTCCTGGTCAACATGCAAGGTGACCTGGTTCCTTTGATAGTCCTTAGGCCTTCCCGAAAAGCTTCTGGGTATTTAATTAGGACTTCACCTCAGGCAGCCATTTTCTAATCGAAAAATGCTGAACCAATTAAGGTGAATCTTCCTCACCAATTTTGCCCCATGAGGCTTGGGTTTGAGCCTTTTACCACAGCCAGTGGTAACTGAACCAGCTGCATCAAATAAGAGACAGGAACCGACGTTGTGCCATTCATCTGTAAAGGTTCCCCAGTATAGGTTCTCAGCCTGGCCAAGGTCTTACACAAACCTAAGGGGTGGAGTCCAGAGTGAATTTTGTTAAAGACTAGTTCTGCGATCACTGAAATAGCCGGGCCAGTATCGGCCTCCATTAAAACTGGGTGACCATTTAACCAGATGTATATCTTGATTGGTTCTGATTTGGATGTTGCTAAGCAATGTAACTGTTCCAAACCAGATGTGGGTGGACTTTCCAGGGTGTGCACTCTCCTGGATACCAGCCTATGAGCTCTCTTATTCAATTTGGGTTTAGTGGAACACCTTTGCTTTCTCAAGTCTGCATCTTGGCAACAGCTACAATGGTCTGTCAGCCCTGATCCGTGAGAAAATTTTAGCTGTTTGGCCAAGGCTTGGCTTTATTTTGGGGTTTTGCTGTGGGCTGACCTAGAGTCCCTGTGTTCAGGATATGTCCTGTGTGAGGCTGTGCAATTGCCTTCACTCAAGTCGTGTTCCTCAAACTCAGTCAGCCTGGCAAGGGCATCCACTTCCATTGGAATAGCCTCTAACTCATGTTCTCCACTTGCTGCATTTATAATGATAAAGCCAGTGTAGTGTCTGTTTGAAATCCAGTAGGGCTTCAGCTAGTAGGCACTTTTGCATGGTTACATCATTAATCCCACGTTGCAAACGGTCTCTCAGGATCTCACTCGGGGTTAAACCAAAATCACATGTCTCTGTCAGTCATCTTAACCTCGTCAAAAATCCCAATGCGGATTCCCCTGGTTCTCGAACAGCCGAGTAAAACTGACAGCATCTCAGAATTAGAGGAGGCATGGGATCGTAATATTCCTTCACTAAATCCGTCAACTCTTTGAAAGGTTTTGTATTTGGTGCTGCCAGGAAATGTTAGGCTCCTAATAACTGAAAAAGCTGCAGGTCCCGACGCTGTCGGGAGAATTACTTATTGCTTTTCGTCTGTCCCAATGTCATTTAAAAAATAAATAACACATTCTTTCCACATACTGGACCTGGTCTTCGATGGCAGAATCGAACGAGTCAAGCTTCCCAAATAACAGCAAGACGCCAGAACTTGAAGATGACTGTTGCGAGCGAATTTCTCAGGGCCATGTTTTTCTCTCGTTGCCAACTCTACAGAGGCTAGTATCCCATCAACAAGTCAACCCTTATTTACACATACATAGTACTTGATGCTGATCCAGCTACCTCAGGGCCAGCTCTTGGAGTGAACAGAATCCCTGACACTCCTATTTATATCTGTCAGCCAAGGCTCTCTGATTGGCTCCAGGTTGACAGCCCCAATTAGGGAACTCATTTTCAACGAGATCCAACTGGCTGACTTTGTCAACACAGGCAGTAAATGCTAGTCTTTTCCCAAATCCCTTGAAATAGTAAGAACCCAATCACAATTTGGATTTGAATATTGAAGGGATAGTTAGTAAGTTTACGGATGACACCAATATTGGTGGTGTAGGGGACAGTGAAGAAGGTTATCTAAGATTACGGCGGAATCCTGATCAACTGGGCCAGTGGGTTGAGGAATGACAGATGGAGTTTATTTTAGATAAGTGCAAGGCATTGCATTTTAGTAAGGTGAATCAGGGCAGGACTTATACGATTAATGGTAGGTCCCTGAGTTGTCGAACAGAGAGATCTAGGCGTTCAGTACATAGTTCCTCGAAAGCACAGCACAGGTAGACAAGCTGGTGAAGAAGTCACCATTTTTCATCGTTCAGCGGATTGAGTACAGATATTGGGATGTTATTTTACAGCTGTAATAGATAATGAGTAAGGCCACATTTGGGGTACTGTGTACAATTCTGGTTGTCCTGCGTACAATTCTGGTTGTCCTGCTATAGGAAAGATGTTATTAAACCAGAAAGGGTGCAAAAAATCTTTACAAGGATGTTACCAAGATTGGAGGGTTTGCGTTATGGGGAAAGGCTGGATAGGCTGAGAGTTAATCTGGAATATCGGAGGCTGAGGGGTGACCTTATAGAGATTTATAAAATCATGAGGGCCAGAAAAGGTAAATAGCCAAGGTCTTTTCCCCAGGGTAGGGGAGTCTAAAGCTAGAGAGCACAGGTTTAGGGTGAGAGAGGAAAGATTTAAAAGGGAACTGTGTTTTTTTCACACAGAGGGTGGTGCATTTTTTAAATTCTTTTGTGGGATGTCGGCACTGTTGGATGGGCCAGCATTTATTGCCCGTCCCTAGTTGCCCCTTGAGAAGGTGGGGGTGAGCTGCCTTCTTGAACCGCTGCAGTCCACTTGCTGTTGGTTGACCCACAATGCCTTTAGGGAGGGAATTCCAGGATTTTCACCCAGCGACACTGAAGGAACGGCGATATATTTCCAAGTCAGGATGGTGAGGGGCTTGGAGGGGAACTTGAAGGTGGTGGTGTTCCCATGTACCTGCTGCTCTTGCCTTTCTACATGGAAGTGGGATGTGGGTTTGGAATGGACTGCCAGAGGAAGTGGTAGATGCAGGTAGAGTTACAACATCTAACAGATATTTGGACAGGTAGATGGATGGGAAAGGTTTAGAGGGATAGCGGCCAAACGCAGGCAAATGAGGCAAGTTCAGTTTAGGGAAGCTAGTTGGCATGGACGTTTTGGGCCAAAGGGCATGTTTCTGTGCTGTTTGACTTTTTGGCAGAGGAGGGAGTAGACACTGGCAATTCTGAACGCTGAGTTTTTGATTTTGGTCTCTTGTTGTGAACTTTTAAGCTCTCGGAAGCTCTGTTAGTGTAAACTTCCCCAAACCATCAGACAGGCAAACAGTGAGATGCCTACAGATGCAAAGAAAGAATGCTAAGTAATCAGAAAACAGATCTCTGGCTCCTTGAAGAACCAGTTGATCCAATTATTCACAGGAAAGTTATTTTCAGTGAAGGCACACCCATATCTAATGAGAGGCAGTGCCCTGTATTGAATAGATTGCTTTTAATGGGAAAAATACCCTGAGGTGTTTTAGCATTGGGAGAAAAAACAATGGGAGTTGCCAAGGATTTAATGCCAAACCACAAACTGTGGGAAAGGTAGGTTTATCGAACCTTTCTCAAGTTGGTGAGACAACAAAGATGGGAACAGTTTTACTAAAGAGTGTTCCAGAGAGTAGGGCTATGACGGCTGAAGATCAGTAAATAGAAAGACCTGGCATCGAGTAAGCTTCTCATTCTGGCCTAACGCTTCTCAGATAACAAAGTGCATATTGAAGGGTATAATGTAGGGAATGTGAAAGCCAATTTCTATGCAGCAAGCACCTCACAAACACTGACCCTCACCCTTTCAATAAAACAAAATAAAACTGCCGATGCTGAAGATCTTAAACAAGAGCAGAAATTGCTGGAGAAACTCAGCGGGTCTAGCAGCATCTGTGGAGAGAGAAAAACGGAGATAATGTTTCATATCCAGTGACCCTTCTTCAGAACTGATTGTAGGAAAAATTGGTGTATACGCTGGAGATGGGACCAGGAAGGAGTAAATGGATTGGGAGAGATGGAACTCTGACAGATAGACAGATAAAGGGATAGGTGACAAGTGAGCCTGGGAAGGAGAAAAGCTGATTATGGGGACCAGAAGGAAGTGAAAATGGATTGGTTGTGCTGAAAGAAACTCATATTATGACAGAGCCTGGTGTTGAAAGCAGGGATACAGAACCCTCCTGTTCGAGATTCAGGATTCTTGGGGGATTTGACAGTGTAGATGAGGAGAGGTTGCTTCCCCTTGTGGGAGAGTCTAAGACCACAGGGAATAATCTCAGAATAAAGGGTAGCACAGAGAGGAGGAGGAATTTCTTCTCTCAGATGGGAGTGAATCTGTGCAATTCTTTGCCACAGAGGGCTATCGAGGCTGGGTCGTTAAGTATATTTGTTTTGGACAATTGGAAGCTCCCAAAAATGAAGGTAAACAACCTTGAGTTGAGATAAAAGGTACTGCAGATGCTGGAGAATCCGAGATAACAAGCATGGGGCTGGATGAACACAGCAGGTCAAGCAGCATCATAGGAGCAGGAAAACTTGACGTTTCGGGCCTAAACCCTTCATCAGAAATGGGGGAGGGGAAGAGGGTTCTGAAATAAATAGGGAGAGAGGGGGAGGCGGATAGAGGATGGATAGAGGAGAGGATAGGTGGAGAGGAGGCAGACAAGTCGAAGAGGCGGGGATGGAGCCAGTAAAGGTGAGTGTAGGTAGGGGGGTAGGGAGGAGATAGGTCAGTCCAGGGAGGACGGACAGGTCAAGGGGGCGGGATGATGTTAGGAGATAGGCTTCAAAATCTCCCCTCCCCCAACCGCATCCCAAAACCAGCCCAGCTCATCTCCACCTCCCTAACCTGTTTTTCCTCTCACCTCAAGCCACACCCCCATCTCCTATCTACTATGCTTGTTATCTCTTGAGTGAAGACTTATTTTTATGGCATAACAAGGTGTAGAGCCGGACGAACACAGCAGGCCAAGCAGCTTCAGAGGAGCAGGAAGGCTGACGTTTCGGGCCTAGACCCTTCTTCAGAAATGGCAGTTAATGTTTATTTGTCATGAGGCTGTTTTACGGCAGTTGGCTGAGATGGAAGGGTTTTGGGGAAAAGGCAGGAAAGCGAGTCGATGAATATCAGACAAACCATGATTTTATTGAATGGCAGGGCAAACTTAATGCGCCAAATGGCCTGTTTCCATTAGTAGGGATTCTATAATTTTGTTTTCTAACTCCCCAGCTGGGATCATTGTCCCCAGGATTTGGTCATCAAAAATCTCCTGCAGTCTTTGTCCGGGGGAGTGTTGGGGCTGGGAGGGAATGGAATCTGCAGGGACTTGGGGAGAGAAAGTTTTGAAAAAGACATGAGGGGCAATGTTTTTACACAGAGTGGTTCACTTGTGGAATGAACTTCCAGAGGAAGTGGTGGATGTGGGTACAGTTACAATGTCTAAGAGACATTTGGATAAGTACATGAGTAGGAAAGGTTTGGAGGGGATATGGGCCAGGAACAATCAGGTGGGACTAGTTGAGTTTGGGATTATGGTCGGCATGGACTGGTTGGGCTGAAGGGTCTGTTTCTGTGCTGTATGACTCCAAGGAAAATATACACAAAAGGAAAGCAGTACAGGATGGAAAGGAAATGGGTTAAGTAGCAATAGGATGGAAGTTGGACCGAAGGGTCTGTTTCCATGCTGTATGACTCTGACTAAACTAAACCTAACCCTGAAGTTAAGCCACTGATCTGTCAACATTCCTTCGCTATGGTTTCTCTCCTTGATTGTGACACCAGGGAGTTCTGACACCAACTGCTCCCTGTATTTATTTGTGCTAGAACATTCTGTCACTGTGTCTCTCACCTGCGTGTTTAGGTTTGTGGATCTCATTTTCTTTTGGTTTGCGAGTGGCTAAGCAATTGGTATGAGGTGATAATCACCTTCTATTCCGGTTTGAGCTGGATTGAGTTGATTCTTTTTAAGATAAGTCACACTTTCATTACTTTGAATTTCTACAGACTTTTCACTGTATTCTAACCCCCACTGAAAGGTCGCTTCATTTGAATTCTTTTTTTCATTTCACAGAGGGTTTAATTAATTTATTTATATGGGAGCAGCGTCAAGTTATGTTTGAGGGGGCGTTAATGGCTATGCATTCAGCTGCCTCGCTCCTGAAGTGAGAATCTAAAACTATGGGGTATCATACAGGTCGGAGATCATGGAGGATTCTTCACTTGGATGGTCTCCATCACAACACCAGAGGGCTGACGCATCGGATATATTCAAAGCCAAGACAGACAGCTAGACTCTTGAGCACTTTTTAAAATTCATTCACTAGGTGAGGGCAGTGCTGGCTAGGCAGCATTTATTGCCCCATCCCTAATTGCCCAGAGGGCAGTTAAGAGTCAACCACATTGCTGTGGGTCTGGAGTCACACGTAGGCCCAGACCAGGTAAGGATGGCAGTTTCCTTTCCTAAAGGATATTAGTGAACCAGATGGGATTATCCCCGCAACAACGGATTCATGTTCATCGTTAGATTCTTAATTCCAGATATTTATTTAATTCAATTTCCACCATCTGCTGTGGCGGGATTTGAACCCGGGTCCCCAGAACGCCATCTGGATTAACAGTCCACCGATAATACCATCACTAGGCCATCGCCTCCCCAGCCGTGGGGGATGTGAGGTTACAGGTAGGAGAGCAGAGTTATAGAGCCATAGAGATGTACAGCACGGAAACAAACCCTTCAGTCCACCTCGTGCATACCGACCCGATATCCTAAATAAATCTAGTCCCATTTGCCAGCATTTGGCCCGGATCCCTCTAAACTCTTCCTATTCATGTACCCATCCAGATGCCTGTTAAATGCTGTAATTGTACCAGGCTCCTCCACTTCCTCTGGCAGCTCGTTCCAGACACCCACCACCCTCAGCTTGAAAAAGTTACCCCTCAGGTCTTTTAAATCTATCCCCTCTCACCTTAAATCTATGCCCTCAGGATCAGATTATCCATGATTTGAAGAGGCGATGGCCTAGTTGTATAATTGCTGGACTGTAAACCCAAACACCCAGGTAATGATTTCAAAATCTGGGTTTGAATCCCTGCCACGGCAGATGGTGGAATTTGAAATTCATTACATAAAAAAGAAATCTCGAACTAAGAGTCTAAAATGATGACCGTGAATCCATTGTCGATTGTTGGGAAAACACATCTGGTTCACTAATGTCCTTTAGGGAAGGAAACTGCCATCCTTACCTGGTCTGGCCTACATGTGACTCCAGACTCACAGCAATGTGGTTGACTCTCAACTGCCCTCTGGGCAATTAGGGATGGGGCAATAAATGCTGCCTAGGGTAGCATCCATGGAGACAGAGAGAGAGCAACCTAACATTTTGAGTCTAGCTGACTATCGATGAAGAGTCATCTAGACCTGAAATGTTGACTTGCTCTCTCTTCGTGGATGTTGTTCGACCCTCGGAGAGTCTTATTAGTTGAAGGCGCCATAAAAATGCAGCTGGTTGTTGTTGTGAGGTGGGGGGGTAGGGTAGAACTGATGAAAACTAAGTCACATTGGAGACTTGCTGGATGTTATTATCTGAGGCTGAAAGGTGAACTTGCGATAAGCTAGTACTGAGTAATGTCAGTAAATAATTCTGAGATTGAGCTGTACACCATCTCACGCACTGATAACGTTGACTGGAGGGAAGCCAACCTTTCTCAACAATACAATCCTGTTCCACTCACCACTGACTGACTGAGCAGACCTGTAATGTTGCTGTGAGATTTATTCTCCTGCATTTCCTTTTCACTCTGTACTGAGGAGGCTGGCGCTCTACTAGAGACTTGATTCAGATCCCCAATATCCTAAAGTGGGTTTGACAGGATAGGCATAGAAATTACATTCATTTGTGCAGAAAAATATAAATAAGAGCGTCACGACAAAAAATAATTCCAATCAAAAATTCAGAAGTGACTTTTTAACCCCCTCATTCATTCATAGGAAGAGGGAAGCACTGGTTAGACCAGGATTTATTGTCCAGAGGGCAGTTAAGAGTCAACCGCGAGCAGCCTTCCTGCTCCTCTGATGCTGCCTGGCCTGCTGTGTTCATCCAGCTCTACACCTTGTTATATAAGAGTCAACCACATTGCTGTGGGTCTGGAGTCACATGTAGGCTCAGACCAGGTAAGGACGGCAGTTTCCTTCCCTAGAGGACATTAGTGAACCAGATGGGATTTTCCCAACCAATGATTCAGGGTTTAAATCAGACACGTAATCCCAGAATTTTACTGAATTCAAATTCCAGCATGATAGGCTTTGAACCTAGGTCCCCAGAACATTACCCTGTGTCTCTGGGTGACTAGGTCCAGCAATAATACCAGGCCATCACCTCCCCTTAAATTTACTCATTTACCTCGAGTGTGGTGAGAATGTAGAACTTTCTCCCACAGGAAGTAGTTCAGGGAAATGGCATGGGTAGAAAGGGTACATATAAATATTAACAAGGACATTGCCAGGACTGAAGGATTTGAATTATAGTGAGAAGCTGGATAGGCTCGGACTATTTCCCCTGGAGTGTCGGAGGCTGAGAGGTGACCTTATAAAGTTTCATAAAATTATAAGAGCCACGGGTAGGGTGAATAGCAAATGTCTTTTTCCAAGGGTAGGGGAATCCAAAGCTAGAGGGCATAAGTTTAACGTGAAAGGGGAAATATTTAAAAGGGACAACAGTTTACATACAGAGGGTGGTGCGTGAGCTGCCAGAGGAAGTGGTGGAGGCTGGTACAGTTACAACACTTAAAAGGCATTTGGATGGGTAAATAAATAGGAAGGGTTTATAGGGATATGGGCCAAATGCTGGCAAATGGGACTAGTTTAGCTTGGGAATCCTGGTCAGTATGTATGAGTTGAACTGAAGGATCTGTATGGCTTCCATGATATACTGAGGGGATGCTGGATAAATGCGAGGAAAAAAGGAATGGAAGGAGATGGTGAAATGGGGACATGAAGAGGGGTCGGGAGGACAATCATAGGCAACATAAACACCAGAATCACAGAATGAGGCTACTCAGTCCATCGTGCCTGTACTGGAACAAAAACAGAAATTGCTGGCATCTGTGGAGAGAAATCAGAGTTTAACATTTCAGGCCAAGTGACCTTTCCTTAGAATAGTTCTGAGGAAGGGCACCGGACTTGAAACGTTAACTCTGATTTTCTCTTCATAGATGCTGCCAGACTTCGAAGCTTCTCCAGCAATTTCTGTTTTTGTTTCTGATTTACAGCATCCGCAGTTCTTCACGGTTTATTTTTCCAAGCATCACAGACCTGGGCGATTCAGTATGAGAAAAAATTTGAGTTTGCTTCTTTTTTGATTCACATCTCTGCCCTCTCATTCTCAATCCTTTTACGGGCAGGGATAGTTTCTCCCTATCTACTTTGTCCAGGCCCCTCATGATTCTGAAAATTTCCATCTTTGCCTCCACCTCTCCAAGGCATCAAGAGCCAGATGTCTTTTCTCCCCCACAGAAAAGCAAGTTTAAAGTCTGACCACTCGCTGAAGACTAACCGTCTTCTCCATGAGCTTTAGTCACCATTCGATATCTGCTATCTGCATAAGCAGAAGGGCTCTTCCAGACTTGCTGGAACCCATTCCAAGGTACTGACCTTGTTAATAACTTTAAACCTCTGCTGTTTAAACATAATGCTCGTTCCCGTTGAAGAAGTGTCTGGAGAACCTTTTGATCGGGAACCAGCCTGCAATTAACTTCCAGGCCTGGTCTCACAAATAAACCACATCTAGTTAGGTCTGTCTTCCTTTTAACACAAGCTGTTACCTCCCCCTTGCCCCCACTGTTCAAAAGTCATCTTTAGCTCACAGATCCCAGTTCCCAGCCCCAAAACAGCCAACATTGATAAACGAATAAAGGAAAAATAATGAAAAACAGCAGAGGTTCTAACAGAGGCCATTCAGCTCCTTGAGCCTGTTCCATCAGTCAGAGATGTCATCTGTGACCTAATTTAATTTATCTGCCTTTCCCCCATTTATCAGAATACCTTAATAGAAAAAAAAGTACCGTGAGTGCTGGAAATCTGACATAAAAACAGGAAGTGCTGGAGAAACTCAGCAGGTCTGATAGTATCCGTGGAAAGACGGACAGAGTTCTGAAGAACCATATTGGACTTTGTTTCACCACTGATGCTTGTCAAATTTATTGTTTTTTTTAAAAGCCACATTCTGTTTTTAAGCTCTTAATTCCTGTGTGGAAGACAGCCAATGTGGTTCCTTTATTCAATAAGACAGGAAGACAGAAAGCTGGAAGCTCCAAGCCACTTAACATCTGCCATACAGAAAACGTTAGAAGCTAATGTTGAAGACATTACAACAGGGCACTTAGATAAATTAAAGGTAATCGGGCAGAACCAACATGGTTTCTGTAAGTGAAATCACGTTTGTCCAAACTGTTGGGAAGAGGCAACACATGCTGTGGATAAAGGGGAATTGGTGGATGCCCCGTACTTAGATTTCCTGGGTGCATTTAATAGGGATGTCACAACAATGGTAATTGCAGAAAAGCACACAACATAAGGGGTTGCATATTGGCATGTATAGAGGATTAGCTGGCTAGCAGAAAGTAGAGAGCAGGTGTGAATAGAGATAATAGGTACTGCAGATGCTGGAGAATCCGAGATAACAAGGTGTGGAGCTGGATGAACACAGCAGGCCAAGCAGCATCATAGGAGCAGGAAAGCTTGACGTTTCGGGCCTAGACCCTTCTTCAGAAATCATTTTCTGATGAAGGGTCTAGGCCGGAAACGTCGTGCCTTTTAAGTAGGTGTGAATAGGTCTTTGTCAGGTTGGCAAGATATGATGAGCAACGTGCCATGGGGGCAACCCCACATCTCCGAAGAGACAAAACAGGTTCGCGCTCTGACTCTTTCTTTTAATCAGAAAATTCATTTGATGTTTCTCTCTCCACAGATGCTGTCAGTGTTTTGTGTTTACGGATTTCCAACATTTGCAGAAGTTTGCTTTCTGCTGGCTAGGCTCGTGTTCCATGGAATTTAGACATTTAAGGATTGTTTGGATTGAAGTTTCCAAGGTGTTAAAAGTGGAATAGGCAGAGGGAGACTGCTGGTTGGAGAATCCTAAGACCCAGGGAGCAAAGTCGAACAGAATTCACAGTTTATAGAACGGACTTAGATGAGGGGGAAACAAGGGGCGCTGGTAGTATCCAAACCTCCGAGTCAGGGGGTCTGTCCCCAAGGGTTGCCACTGTTCTGTTTCTGTTTCTCTTTCAACGGTCAGCAGCAATGATCGCCGTATCGCTGATTGTCTTCTTAATTCTGTACTTCATTGTCCGGTATGTTATTGACCAGTTGAAACACGCCAGCCGACCCATACCCAGGGAGAACATCACCCTGTACTCCAGGTAGGAACCTTTCTGCCGCCCTTCGCACGCGCCACCCGGAAGGCTTTCGGGAGCGGGTGGGGCGTGAACCGGAAGGGAGTGCGGGAGGGAACGTATTTCACCGCGGGACGAGAGCGAGTAAACGAAAACCCCCACCAAACACATTAAATGTAATAAAGGCGTTAGACAGAGAGAGAGAGAGAGAGAAAAAAAAGCCTCGTTCTGAGATGTTTCTATGGAGCCCCGAAGCGAATTAACCCGCGGCCAACGTTCGGTGAAACAAGATGGCGCCGCCGTGCCGGGGTAGTGACGCAAATGACTGACGCGAGCCCACAGCCAATCGGATCCGCGCTAGTCTGTGCAGGTGAGCCAGTCGCGGCGGGTAGTGGGCGGAACTTCCCGCCTCGTTCGTTGCTGCTCCCTTAAAGCATTAAAGGGATCACAGTAGAGTGAATTAAAGTCGGCAGGGATTTTTTTTTGTGAACTTGATAGCGTCCAAACCATAAGGGGCTAGGATAGAATAAATGGGAAGAAAAGCCCCTCCTGCTTCAGGGGTGTGTAATATTATCTTTGAACAGGTTGATGAGAAAAATCTAAATCTGCTATGGGGCCAGGAACTATGATCTCCTGTGGTGCAGTGGTAGTGTCACTACCTCTGAGCCAGGAGACTCAGATTCAAGTCCAAACTACTCCACAGGTAAGGCCAACCCTGAACAGATTGGTAGATTCTAGTCATATAGGAAGGATGTGATCACACTGGAGAGGGAGCAAAGGAGATTTGATTTGATATGATTTATTCTCGTGTTTATTTTGTTACAAAATACAGTAAAAAGTTTTAATATGGCCTTGCCACTTGCTGGTGCTCTAGAAAAAATAAAGCAAAACAAAGCGTATAATGGTAGAAGAATAAAGAAAGTGTTCAATTTCACCATCCTTCTTTTTAAGTGCTTAGCCATTGGCCTGGTGGCCAGGCACAAGACCCCATCACCACTGCTGGAACAAAAGTTGCCCAATCTTTGGGGCCATCTCGCCTCCACTGACACTGTTGCCACTATGGGTCCTCTCTGGACGTCACTAATATAGATGCTGCCAGGTACCGCACCAGCCCAAATTCTGCCACTGCCATGAGCCCGCTTCGGGCCAACCTTGCCGATGCAGCCATTTTGGAAAGTTCTCATACTGGGCCGAAACCTGCCTCCGCTGCTGCCTCCATGAATCTTTGCTGGATGCAGACTTCGCCGGGAACCCATACTCTCCTCTGCCAGAGCCTCCGGGAGTCGGTGCTGGGACCGCCTCGTTGTTGCAGAGGCTGCCAGGGACCCCAGCTCTCTCCACCACCGCCTCGAATCCGCACTGGGCCCGCTTGAGTCTGCGCTGGGCCTACTTGCCAACTGGCTTGAGTCCGCATCGGGCCTAGTAGAGTCTGCGCTGGGCCTACTTGCCAACCAGCACGCGTCGGAATTGGGCCTAGTCAACACTGCGCTGGGCCTACTTCCTGCTGCTGCGACCAAGTTCCTCAACAAGAGGTAAGTAACATAAAAGAGGGAACAAAAAAGCGAGAAAAGAGACAGAGAAGAAAGAAACAAAAAGAAAAAGTGGGCGAGACTTGGGCTCAGAAGCCCTACACCACTGCCGTCTTACTGGAAACAGGGCTTTACCAGAAGAAGGGTCACTTGGACTCCAAATGTTAACTCTGTTTCTCTCTCCACAGATGCTTCCAGACCTGCTGAGTTTCTCCAGCAATTTCTGTTTTGTTTCAGGTTTCCCCGGCACCTGCAAATGGGTGTCACCTGGGCTGGATTGTTTCAGGTTTTGGAGTAGGTCTGTAGCTCGGGTTGTAGGTGCTGAGGTTGGTTGGCTCGCCGAGCTGGTTTGTTGTTTCGCAGACGTTTCGTTACCGAGCTTGGTAACATCCTCAGTGCAGCCTCCGATGAAGCGTTGGTGTGTTTTTCCGCCTGCTTTTTAAACTCTGGAGTCCGTTGAGATGGATTGCCTCACTTCCGGTTTCCCTTCGTGGTGGAATGTATATGAGGTCAAGTTCAAGTGTTTATTAATAGCCTGCTTCGTGGAGTGCCATGGTTCCAGGAATTCTCGTGCCTGTCTCTGCCTAGCCTGTCCCAGGATCTTGGTGTTGTCCCAGTCGAAGGCGTGGTCCTCCTTGTCCATGTGGATTGAGATGAGTGATTATTGGTCGTGTCTTTTTGTAGCCAGTTGATGTTCACATTCTCTTGTTGTTAGTGTCCTTCCTGTTTGTCTGATGTAGGGTTTCTCGCAGTCTCTGCAGGGGATCTTGTAGATGACATTGGGCCTGTCCGTGGCAGGGAGTGGATCTTTAGTTCGGGTGAGCAGTTGTCGTAGGATTGACGTGGGCTTGTGTGCCACTCTGATGCCCAGCGGTCGTAGGAGTCTTGTGGTGAGTTCCGACGTGTTCCTGATGAAGGGTAGTGTGATGAGTGTGTCGGGGCATGTAGAATCTTTCTGATGTTGTTCTTGTAGGCATCTTCTGACCCAGTTCTTTGGATATCCATTATCCTTGAACATTGTTTCAGTTAAGAAGAGAGATCGGATTGATTGGGGTTGTTTTCCATGGAGCAGAGGAGATTGCGAAGGGACATAATGGAGATATGTCAAATTATGAGGGCGTAGATAGGGATAGTCAGGAGTTTATTTACCTTTTGGTGGAGAGATCGATGACGGGGGGGGCAGGGATTGATTTAGGGAAAGGGGCAGAAGATTGACAGGAGATGTGAAGAAAAACAATTTCACTCAGAGGGTGGTGGGAATCCGATACTCACCACCTGTTAAGGCGGGGTAGAGACAGAATAGCTGAGTGACCATTTTTTTGACGAACTCTGAGCCTTTTTCTGTGCTGTAGACCTGTATGGCTGTCTGGAGAAACCATGCCTGTTTGCAAAAGGCCCGAGAACAAGAGGGCACTGATTTTTAATGTCTTTGGCAAAAGAAAGTGATTATTGGAAACCGCTTTTCTAGGCAGTGTACTGTGAGGTTTTGGAATACGCTGGCTGGGTGGGTGGTGGAGGCAGATTCCACCAAGGCATTCCAAAGGGATCTTGACTGTTGTTGGAAATAGAAAAATGTGCAAAATTCTGGGGAGAAGACAGGAAACAAACAAACAAACTTACAGGATCCATATCCCTCTATTCCTTTCCTGTTCACGTATTCTTCCAGATGCTTCCTGAATTGCATCTGCCTCCCCCACCTCCTCTGGCAGCGTGTTCCAGGCACTCAGCACCCTCTGTGTGAAAAACCTGCCTCGCACATTTCTTTTAAACATATCCCTACCACCCCTCACCTTGAACCTGTGTCTCCTAGTAACTGACCCCTCCACCCTGGGAAAAAGCCTCATACTTTCCACTCTATCCATGCCATTCACAATCTTATAAACTTTTATCAGGTTTCCCCTCAACCTCCTGCATTCCAGTGAAAACAAACCCAGTCTACCCAAGAGATAGTAGGAACTGTCAATGCTGGAGTCTAAGATAACAAGGTGTGGAGCTGGATGAACACAGCAGGCCAGGCAGCATCAGAGGAGCAGGAAAGCTGA
>JAHRHZ010000001.1:4985071-5032394 GCA_024137785.1 Ginglymostoma cirratum
TATCCCAGTCTATTCCAACCTTTCTTCATAGCTAAAATTTAAATGTCTTGCTTTTTAATTTCCTTTTCTAACTCACTGAAATCTGCCTTCAAGATCTTATCCCTCTTCCTCCTCATGTTTCTTGCACTAGCTGAGACATGTTTTCTAGCTGAAAGAGTATGGTTAATGTTCTTCTGTGGTTTGAAACTTGACACCAAACCAGATATGGCAAAGTACAGCAATTATCCAAAGGTTGGTCAAAGCAAGAGATTTCAGATCTAGAGAATAGCAAGAACTATTAATGCTGGAGTCAGAGACAACACAGTGTGGAGCTGGAGGAACACAGCAGGCCAGGCAGCATCAGAGGAGCAGGAACGTTGATGTATCGGGTCAGGACCCTTCTTCAGAAACAGGGAGGGGGAAAGGGAGCTCTGAAATAAATAGGGGGAGGGTGGGGCTAGGGAAGGTAGGTGGGCTGGCGATAGGTGAGTGCAGGTAGGGAGTGGTGGGGATTGGTCAGTGGGATGGGCAGGGCGGGTAGGTGGGAATGAAGATGGACAGGTCAAGGAGGCAGGGATGAGAGGGAGGGTTGGACATGGGATGAGGCCAGGGGTGGGGAGAACATCCCATGATCAACCCTCTCTCCCTAGCTGCGCCTCCTTGACCTGACACAACCTGTCCATCTTCTCTCCCACCTATCTGCCCCCCCACCTCACTGACCAATCCGCACCACTGCCTACCTGCACTCACCTATCACTGTCCCACTCCTCTCTCTCTCTTTCTTTCCCAGCTCCCTTCCCCCTCCCCATTTCTGAATAAGGGTCCCGACCCAAAATGTCAACTTTCCTGCTCCTCTGATGCTGCTTATCCTGCTGTGTTCTTCCAGCTCCACACTGTGTTATTTCTAGATTTTAGATCTATCTGCATGGTATAAAGAGAGGTTTGAGATTTTATAAATTCCAGATATTTGGGCACCGCCATCGACGATACAGCCATATAAAGCTGGAGAAACGCTGCAGAAGGTACACTGTAAATATCTGCAATCATCTAAGGATACTACTGGATCACATAAGACCAATATGAAGATCCCTAATTCATTTACCTCTCAAGTGGACATAAAAGATTGCATTGCACTTCAAAGGAATGGAGTTATTTCTGTTCTCCTGGGTAATTTACACCTCAATATCACAAAAAAACTTAGAATCCCTACAGTGTGGAAGCAGGCCATTCAGCCCATCGAGTCCACAGACTCTCCAAAGAGCATCCCATTCAGATTTAATTCCCTACCCTATAATCTTGCATTTCCCATAGCTAATCCACCTAGCCTACACATCCCTGGACACTACTGGCAATTTCCCATGGCCAATCCACCTAACCTGCACGTTGGTCTGTGGGAAAAAAAACCACAGCATCTGGAGGAAACCCATGCAGACAAAGGGAGAATGTGCAAACTCCACACAAACGGTTGCCTGAGGGTGGAATTGAACCTGGGCCTGTGGTGCTGTGAGGCAGCAGTGCTAACCACTGAGCCACTGTGATGCCCTAATTTAGGTCCCTGTCAAATTCTGAATTAGAGACTTGAAAGGGCTCAGAAAAGATCTACAAGGATGTTGGAGAGTTTGAACTACAGGGAGAGGCTGAATAGGCTGGGGCTAGTAGCATTGTAGGTTGAGGGGCAATGTATATAAAGGTTTATAAAATCATGGGGGGCGTGGATAAGGTGAATAGTCGAGGTCTTTTTCCAGGATGGGGAGTCCAAAACTAGAGGGTATAGCTTTAATGTGAGAAGGTAAAGATTTAAAAGGAACCTAAGGGGCAACTTTTTCACACACACTGTGGTACGTGTATGGAATGAGTTGCCTGAGAAAGTGGTGGAGGCTGGTACAATTACAACATTTAAAAAGCATCTGGATGGGTACATGGATAGGAAAGGTTCAAGAGGGACATGAGCCAAATGCAGGTAAAGCTTAGTTTGAGAAACCTGGTCAGCATGGATGAGTTGGATCGAAGGGTCTGTTTTCAAGTCAGATATCTCTATGACTGTAATCGCTTTGGGAACCCTTGGACAAAGAATGTTTTTTTCTTCCCCTGCTGTCACTGTGGCTCAGTGGTTAGTACTGCTGCCTCACAGCTCCAGGAACCCGGTTTTGATTCCAGCCGAGGGTGATTGTCTGTGTGGAGTTTGAACATTCTCCCCGTGTCAGTGCGTGTTTCCTCCCACAGTCCAAAGATGTGCAGGTTAGGGTGGGTCGGCCATGGGAAATTGCCAGCGATGTCCAGGGATGTGAAGACGAGGTGGATTAGCCATGGGGAATGCGGGGTTACAGCGACAGGGTAGGGGAGTGGGTCTGGGTCGGATGGTCTTCATGGCGTCAGTGTAACTTGATGGGCTGAATGGCCTGCTTCCACAGTGTAGGAATTCCATGATCACACCTTCAGGATTTGGAAAATGGGATTCCCTTGCTGATTATACACATTCTCCCTGAGAAAGGTAGTTTTGGAACTAAAGCTAACCCCCCAACACACTCCTCAGCAAAGCTGCAGGGACTGAGTCACACTCATTAATTGTGTCATCACTTCTGCTCAAAGTTAGGCATCGCAGAGATGTTTCAATGGGTCAAAAAGCATGGCACGAGGCTTTTCTCCCCCTCCATGAACGTTATGGTTGTTTTCTCTAGTGCAACCATTGTATTCTTTATATTGTTTGTCTTTGTCCTCCTCCTTATTGACCGTATGGAGATAGTCACCAGGGACACGTCCCAGGACAGCATCCAGCCCTTTAACACCAACCCATAGGGCGGAACCTTTCATCGGGCTCCACGTCCCTCCAGCCGGAAACATTTCGGGTTGAGCAGTTCGGGAGAGCGGCGGAGGCGGCCGGGGGAAAGCGGCAGCGGTGGGCGTTCGACGACAGACGTTCCCGATGTCGGAATCGAAAGGTGAAGGACGGATTGAAGCCCGCAGAACGGGGGGGTGGTGGCGGTTGGGGTGTGGGGGGTAGACGGTGCCACATTCCGTCAAAGAGCCGCCTCTGTCCGTCTCCGTGGAGCCGGAAACAAAATGGCGCCGGCTGACGGAACGTGAATGGGGCGTTGCCTGGTGACGGTACGTGACTGCCGGCGCTCTGGGCCAATGAAGACGGCGCGTAGGCAGCCTTCCGGTTCAATGAAGCCAATCAAAAGAACCGGGGGGCGGGACTCAACTGCAGAGCCCCTAAAGGAGCGAGTTGCAGAGGCTGGTGACAAAGGAGGAGGCCGTTCAGCCCACACTAGCTGGGAGGAGGCCGTTCAGCCCACACTAGCTGGGGGAAGGCAACTGAGCCCATAGGAACTGGGAGGGGAGGTGGCCATTTGGCCCATAGTGAATAGGATCTGGAGGGGATTCCACCCTGTTGAATCAGCTCTGCCCCTCTGAGACCATAGCTGACCTATCATCCTGTTACTATCCCATTCCAACTCAATGTCCCCTGCTCTCCTTAAGCCTGTCAGTTTCATGCTTGAAACTGCTGGGTGACTTGAGACAAACGAAAACAGACACTTCTGGAGAAACCCGGCAGGTCTTGCAGTGGAGAGAAAACGGCATTGAAGTGTTTGAGACAGTAAGAACTGCTGATGCTGGAGTCAGACATAACACAGTGTGGAGCCGGAGGAACGCAGCAGGCCAGGCAGCATCAGAGGAGCAGGGGAGTTGACGTTTCGGGGTCGGGACCCTTCTTCAGAAATGGAAGCAGGTCCCGCCACGAAATGTCACCGTTAACGTTTTGAGTCCTCCTTCAGAAGCCAATGGCTGAGTGTCTCCCAGAAGGCTGTGTAAAGAGTCCCAAAATATTCATCACCATCTGAGTGAAGAAACTCCTCTTCATCTCAATCCTAAATGGCTTACCCATTATCATGTAATATTCCCAGATTTTAGATTCAGGGGATACATTATATGCAGCCGCCCCTGTGTAGGTTCCAATTTAGTTGCCTCTCATTTTTCAGAACTCTTCGGCAATACAGATCCAGCCTCCTTAAGTGCTCCTCATCGAACAATCCTGCCATCCCCGGGTTAATCTGAGGTTCTTTGGTTGCAGTTTCCCTATGGCAAATAGATCTTAATTCAGGGGACCAAAGCTGTGCACAGTACTGTGGGTGAGGCCTCCCCAAGGCTCTATACAACTGTTGCAAAGCTGCTTTTACTGTTGTACTCCAATCCCTTTGAGGTGAATGCCATCACATCGTTTGCCTTCCTAATAGCTTGCTGTACCCGCACGCCAGCTTTTAGAATTGGGGATCCCCCAGCTGCCTTTTCAATTCGGAAGCTGCTGAGTTTTGTTTCTGCTGTGTCTCCAAGGTGACAGCAGAATCAATTAACTTAGCTGAGCTGTGGATGAACTGAAATGTGTAAAATTATCCTCGTCGTTGAGTTCTTATAATTCTTGCACATATTGAAATTGTACACATTTATATGGTCCCTTTCACAAGGCCATTCAAAGGCACTTTACAGTCAACGAAGTAGTCACTGTTGTAATGTGGATTTGGCAGTGTGGAAAAGGGCAACATATACTTCTCTATGTGTCTCCAAGCATCTGGATGGGTATATTAATAGGAAGGGTTCAGAGGGATCTGGGCCAAATGCTGGCAAATGGGACTAGATTAATTTATGGTTTCTGGTTGGCATGGACAAATTGGACCAAAGTGTCTGTTTCCGTGCTGTCTATCTCTGTGACTCTACAGATCATCCACATGAGATCAGGATATTTGGAAAGTGTTCAGCCTTAATGCTGTCTGTCTCATCACCAATGCTGCTCAATATGCTGTGTATTTCCAGCATGATGTTTAGCTTATAGTTCAGATTCCCAGCATCCACAGTATTTTTCATTTGGGTTAGAAATCCTTCTGCTCCATTAGTTAATTCTCCTTTCCAGTCCAATTTCACTGCTCTTGGCCTCCTCCAGTTTTCTTAGTGTTATCCAGTTTAAGTTCAGCATGAATTCAATGGGCCGAATGTCCTGTTTCAGCGCTGTAATCACAATAATGAGAATATGATTTTGGATTTTGATGAGAACATTTACAGTCTTTCTGCCTCCATGTTGAGTTCCAACAATTCCAGAACATTACGTTTGCACCCAACCTGTTTTTTTTTCACTTTTTGAATACTCATGTTTGGTAGTGATTCTCATTTCTCCCATTTTATATGGGAGATTTTATATGGCAAAAGAAGCACACATGACATGAGAAAACCATTTTTGACACAGTAGTCTCAGGTAGACAGGGTGGTTAAGCAGGTGTTTAGCAAGCTTGCCTTCATTGCTGAGACCATTGAGTACAGGAGTTGGGCCGTCGTGTTGAGATTGTACAGGACGTTGATGAGGCCTCTTCTGGAGCACTGTGTCCTGTTTTGGTTGCCCTGTTACAGGTAGGATATTATTAAGCTGGAGAGCGTTCAGAAAAGATTTACCAGGGAATAGAAGGTTTGAATTATGTGGAGAGGCTGTAACATTTTTCACTGTAGCGTAGGAAATTGAGGCGTGACCTTGTAGAGATTTTTAAAATCATGAGGGGTATAGATAAAGTGAATAGCATAGCAGGTGTGTTTTCCCTAGGTTGGGGGATTTCAAGACCAGGAGCGTATTTTTAAAGTGAGAGGGGAAAGATTTAACAAGGATAAGACCGTAAGACCATAAGACATAGGAGTGGAAGTAAGGCCATTCGGCCCATCGAGTCCACTCTGCCATTTAATCATGGCTGATGGGCATTTCAACTCCACTTACCCGCACTCTCCTCGTAGCCCTTGATTCATTGCGAGATCAAGAATTTATCAATCTCTGCCTTGAAGACATTCAACGTCCCGGCCTCCACTGCGCTCCGTGGCAATGAATTCCACAGGCCCACCACTCTCTGGCTGAAGAAATGTCTCCTCATTTCTGTTCTAAATTGACCCCCTCTAATTCTAAGGCTGTGCCCACGGGTCCTGGTCTCCCCACCTAACGGAAACAACTTCCCAGCGTCCACCCTTTCTAAGCCGTGCATTATCTTGTAAGTTTCTATTAGATCTCCCCTCAACCTTCTAAACTCTAATGAATACGATCCCAGGATCCTCAGCCGTTCATCGTATGTTAGGCCTACCATTCCAGGGATCATCCGTGTGAATCTCCGGATAGGATATGAGGGGAAAAAGTTTCTTTTACACAGAGGGTGGTTCACATGTGGAATGAACTTCCAGAGGAAGTGGTGGATGTGGGTACGGTTACAACGTTTAAAAGACATTTGGATAAGTACATGAATAGGAAAGGTTTGGAGGGATATGGGCCAGGAGTGGGGACTAGTTTAGTTTGGGATTATGGTCAGCATGGACTGGTTAGTCCAAAGGGTCTGTTTCTGTGCTGTATGACTCTTGCAGCAGTTGAGGTATGGCTCGCACTACCTCGGTGTGCGATGGAGGCTGCTTCATTCAGGGCTTTCAGAAGGGAATTAAACTGTAAGCTGAAAAGTAAGGATGTGCAGGGCCAGAGGGAGAAGGTGCACCCTGTAGCACGAAGTGAATTGCTCATTTGGAGAACCAGTGCAGACTTGCTGGGCTGGATGGCTTCCTCCTGCTCTCCAACAGTTCTATGATTGTGGCCCAATATTGTTTCCAGTTGGTGTGATTGTGTAGTGAATGAATGGAGAAAGCATTCTGTCAATTTCTTTTCATTCTGTAGCTGGTGGGTACGCCTTTAGCCCCTTTTATTCTATCCTTGATCCAAATTACTCATTCAAAACGTGTTTCTTGTCTTTCTTCAGCTTCAGAACCGAAGACAGATGCTGACTCAGGAAGTGAGGTACCTAAATAGTATGTTCATGTATTCTGAAAATGCATCTTCGGGACTCTAGAATTTTGTAATTCATTCTGATCCCAAAATATCCATTCTGTTTCAATATATAGAGGGCATAGGTTTAGGGTGAGAGGGGAAAGATATGAAAGAGACCTAAAGGGCAACTTTTTCATGCAGAGGGTGGTGTGTGTATGGAATGAGCTGCCAGAGGAAGTGGTGGAGGCTGGTACAATTACAGCATCTAAAAGGTATGGGTACATGAATTGGAAGGATTTAGAGAGATATGGGCCAAATGCTGGCAGATGAGACAGAATTAATTCAGGATATCTGGTCAGCATGGACGAGTTGGACTGAAGGGTCTGTTTCCATGCTGTACAACTCCACCCTATGACTCAATCTGATGTAGTGCTTTTAAAGGAATAAAACCTATCAGTGTACTCCAGTGGTACTTCCAAATTGATACTAAGCCGGTAAAGTGATATTAGGGTAAATGACCAAAACAGGTCACTATGAAGTTGCATCTTGAAGGAAGAGAGACATAGAGAGCTGATGAGCTTAAGGGTCCAGGTAGCTGAAGACTCAGCCATCATGGTGGAGCATTAAAATTGGGGATGTTCAAGAAGCTGGGATTAGGGGAGTGCAGAAATTCCGGAAGGTTGTGCAGCTGGAGGAGATTCCAGAGAGAGGGAATGGGGTGAGGCCTGTAGAACATTCAGCCATCATGTAACCGAATGGCGGAGTAGTGTCATGGAGCCACGTGACCAATTCCTGCTCCTATTCTGTACTTCTTAATGTAAACGAGGTTTTTCTCTAGCCATTCCATTGGTGTCACTGGGTTAAAACTTTGGAATTCCCTCCCTAAGGGTATCGTAGGTCCACTTACAGCACACGGACTGCAGCGGTTCAAGAAGTAGCTCACCCCCACCTTTTCAAGGGGCAACCGGGGACGGGCAATAACTGCTGGGCCCAGCCTGCGACACCCACGTCCCATGAGTAAATTAGAAAAGCATAGAAGAAAATCTTTGGGACACTCTTCAAAGTAGTGCAGAGGCGTTCTCCCTGTATCCTGGCCAGCAGTTGTACCTCAACACCCCTCCTTAACTAAATAGATTACCTGGTGCCTTGTGTCATGACTGACTACATTTCATAGATACACAACTAAAATGTGCTTCATGATGTCTTGAGGATGTGGAAGATGCTGTCTTGCTGCACTTGTCCTTTAGTGCGCAGTGTTTTGCTGCAAGTGGCCACATCAACTCCACTTTCCGGCCCGTTCCTATACCCCTCTGAGACCAAGTGAAGAGCTTCATTGCAGATGGGAAGCTCCTGTGGCAGTGTAGCCTTCCCTCCGTACGGCACTGAAGTGGTGGGCAAGACTGTGTGCTCAATGTCACGCCATTGAAAGGGAGATAAATCTGTGTTAGAAGCAGTAGGAACGAGGAATGGTGTAGTGTAGATTGTTCCAGTTGAACTTATACAGCAACCTTGAGCAGTTTTCTCTGTTTTTCAGAACTCGGAATCTCAAGGAGAAGCGAGTGAGTCATCTGATGTTTTTGAAAGTACGTATGGTTTTTTTATCAGTAGTGTCTCACCAACTTGTAATGTGTTTTATTTGTATTTCTCATCCTTTTGTTTCCCCACTCTCCTCTTACCCTGCGAGTCTGAAGCTGTCACCTTATTGTTGGAATGTGTCGCCACATCCATGAGTGAGTGGCCGCCTTGAGGCGAGCTGCACATTGTTTCTCAGGCAGGCCAAATCACAAATTTTGTCTTGAGTTTCTGACGGGGCAGGTTGTGGTGATGTAGGAATGTCACTGGGCTAGAAATCAAGAGCTAACGCTGGTTCGAATCCCATCACAGTAGCTGGCGGAGTTCAAAAAGATTGCTTCAGGAAAGAAAAAAGCCCCAGCTGGTTGTCTAATATTCTTTCAGGAAGGAAATATGCCATCCTTCCCGGCTGTAGCCTCCAGATTGACTCCTGACCCGCAGCAATGTTGTTGACTCTTAGCTGGGAACTTTTCAGAAGGCAGCTAAGGTCCTCAGCTTCAGGGCAAATTGGGGACGGGCAGCAAGTTGCGGCTCATGTTCCCATTTCCAAAAACTAAGTTTTAAAGCCAGAACAATGATCCTTGCTTTTGGATTTTGCTCATGATGTGTCAACCCTGATAGCTTTTATTATGAGATAGTAAGAACTGCCAATGTTGGAGTCAGAGATAACACAGTGTGGAGCTGGAGGGACACAATAGGCCAGGCAGCATCAGGGGAGCAGGAAAGCTGATGTTTCGGGTCAGGACCCTTCTTCAGAATGTTGTTTGAGAAAGGCCGAAAGTAAATTTTTAAAAGTTAGTCTGTAAAATATGTTGGAAAATCTGTCATCATCTCACAGCAGCTTTCTATTGACGGTAAAATAAAGTGCAAGGCAGGGCTGCTGATACACAAATTGTGGGCAGGACAAGTGTGGCAGCGTGGAAGGAGGTCGATGGCCCTTAACTCAGGCAAACAATACAGGAAGCTGAAGTTGAACATTTGAAATAAGCTCTTTAACTTGAACAGGCAGGATTTCTGATCTAATGGAGGCAGGTGGGATGAGCCGGATTAGATACTTGACAAACCAACACTGACATGATGGGTCGAATGGCCCCCTTCCATGTTGCGTTTTCAATGGTTTAACCAGTGATAACAGTGTGTGTTTTGGCAGAGACACGGGTCATCGACTATCGTTGAATATTCTAAAACGGTGATAATTTTCAACATTTTTTGCTGTGAATTTTGATTCCGAGACACGATCGGATGAGGACAAGGTCCTTGTGGTCACCAAAACCTGTTCATGACCTCCAGGGCCATAAGGTGCCCAGCCAAGTTAAACCCAGGAGTCACAAGCTAAAGCCTGATGACTCATGTGAGCTGTCATAAATGTGACCATATATAAGCAATGAGATCAGTCTCTTGAAGGGGGAATAAACCACTTACTGCTCGTCAGTTTGGAAAAACAAGAAGCTATGTCTGAGCACAATCCTCTCTCCCAATAGTGAGTCGACAGCCAATTTGTTTAATTATGTTTAGGATGGTAGGAGGGAGACTCATTTTATTCTTCCACGAGATATGGGTAGTGGAGACAATTTGTTACTCAATCTCAAAGTATTCTTGAATTGAGTGGCTTGCAAGGCAGTTCAGGATCAACCGCATTGCTGTGGGTCTGGAGTCTCATGCATTCCAGACCTGATGTGAATTTCCTACCATAGAGGACGCTTGTGAACCAGATGGGCTTTTGTGACAATCGATGATAACCTCAGTAATGGTGACCGTGACAACTGAACGTAACATCAGCTGCTGTGGCAGGATTTGAACCCACGTCCTTGCGCCATTAGCTGAGGCCTCAGGATTACTAGTACAGTTACAATACCATTATGCCGCTGTCTTGCTCCTCCCCTATCTATTTAGTGGCTAAATAAGTTTGTATGAACTCTTGACTACTTGAAGTGTTCAGCAAACGATGATTAAAACTGGAGCATAAAATATATTCAAAAGAATCTCCTATAGGGCAGAAATCCAGACATGCTGCACTCTGTCAGACATCCTGTACAGCAGTGCAAGCAATACAGTCATGCTAGTATTTGTATTTAAAATGGTAAAGTCTAACCAGATCATGGGGCCACTGACTCATTAGAGAGAGACAACAGGTGGTTTAATCTAAGGGTTACCACACCTCAGGCAAGGGAGAGGTTGAGAAAGAGAGTCTTTCATGGTAACCTTGTTTGGTGTGGAAACTGAACCCAGACTGTTGATGTCACTCTACATCGCAGGGACGGCACAGTGTCTCAGTGGTTAGCACTGCTCCCTCACAGCGTTCTTTAAGGGAGACATTTGCAGAGCTGTGGTGGACGAGTGAGGCTTATTTAACAGCCTTTTCAAAGAGCTGAGCCAGGCATGATGGGCTGAATGGCCTCCGCCTGTGCTGGAATATTCTGTAACGTCTTAATCTCCGAGCTTTTCTCCACAGTGGATTTTCTGAGGAACTTGTTGTCGCGTTCACTCAATCTGCGGGAACAGCAACCCAAGAAGGTTTTGGAAGAACTTAGCATCGAAGGAATAGCAAAATACATCCTGAACAACAAATGTAAGTTGCCAATTAAATCTCGTGTGTTTTAAGACAAGGATGTTGCTCGGTTTTTAAATGTTTTAAATGTCCTTCATTTTCTTTTCTTATTTTATTTTAATTGGGAAAACAGCATTTTTTTTCCAGACTTTGCAACTCCCACACAGCACCCCCCCCCCATGTCAGTGATAGATTGGAATACTTTCAACAGCTATAACTTGCACTTGTATAGCCCCTTTAACACAATTAACATCCCAAAGCACATAACAGGAACAATATGAAGCAAATGTTGACGCTGAGACATGTAGGCAGATATTAGGATAGGTGACCAAATGCTAAGTCAAAGAGCTGTGAAGCACCTTAAAGGAAGAGAACAAGATGGAGAGGTTTATGATGGGATTTTTGAGAGCTTGGGACCCTGGCACCTGAAGGCACTACTGCGACTGGCACAGCGATTAAAGTCTAGACTTTGCAAGACCCTGGAATTGGTGAGTGCTGCGATCTTGATGGTTGTAGAGCCAGAGGGATAAGGAAATTGAAGGCAAGGATAAGAATATTGAATGGAAAGCTATGTCAGACTAGGAGAAAGTACATGCTGAGTAAAGCTCCCTCTGTAGTTTTGTGACTTAGTAGGTAACATCCCAGCCTCTGAACCTTTTTTAAAAAAAACCCCAAGGCCTCACAAGCTGTTTACTTTATTGGATCCAAATAGAAAGCTCATCACCTCTGTCTTAAAACATCTCTTCAAAAAAAAACCCAGGACACGATACACCTCTTAAATCCATAGCGTCGTCACAGTTGTTGCCCACGAAACTGATTGGGCTGTTTCAAGGACTTTTTAAGAGTCAACCTCATTGCTGTTGGTCTGGAGTCTTACATAGGCCAGACCGGATAAAGATTACCGATCTCTTTCTCAAAAAGGGATTGGAGAACCACGTGAGTTTTTAATGACAATAATTGCCTTTTAGTTCCAGATTTCAGTGAATTTAAATCTCACCATCTGCCATGGTGGGACTCGAATCTCAGAACTTTAACCAGAACTGGTCCAGTCACAGTACTGCCTCCCCTTGAACTATGAACTCTCACTCTACAGGAATGGAGTTGGAATTCCTGTCTCACCATCTCAATTTGACAGGAGGACCGTACCCTGACAGCTAGCCAACAGCAGGCAGTAAGACAAGATTCATACATCTTTAAGCACACATTTTTATTCATCCTTTTTTCAAATGTTGTCTGGCGAAATTGAAAGGGAAGAAAGCAAGAAAGCATTCTTGGTTGAACTCTTAAGATTTTTATTCCCATTTCCTTTCAGGTGAAAAGATTATATGCATGGTCGGAGCTGGCATATCAACATGTAAGTACGTGGCTTTCCGTCAACCAGTATCTTACGGAAGAGGCTTTGAAGATTTATTCTCACCTAAGCTTATTCGGGCAACGGAAGTGAGACTGTATTTCTAGGATTTTGTGTATTTAAAAGAAAATCATGGGATGTGGCTGTCCCTGGCAAGATCAGCATTAGTTGTCCATCCCTAATTGTCCGTGATCTAAGTGGCTTGCCCGAACATTTCAGAGGACAATTAAGAGTCGACCATGTCACTGTGAGCCTGGAGTCGTGTGTAGGCCAGACAAGGGTTTCTGCAATAATCTATGATAGCTTTGTGGAGATCTGCTTGGGGATAAGTCAACCCCGGCTTCTTCAAAACTCTCTCTACCGGCTGCTGGGTCGGTGAAGGGCAGGAGGGGGTACCTGACCCCATGCAGGAGGCAGAAAATGATACACGTTACAAGTTAGATCAGTAGCAATAAAATCCACTTTAAGCAATGGCTGGTAGGCGTGAATTAAAAATGTCACTGCGGCCAAGCAGGTAACTCACCTGAACCATCACCGAGACTGGTTTTCAGTTGAAATTAAGTTCCACCAGTGCCATGGCAGGATTTGGACATATGTCCCCAGATCTTTAGCCTGAGCCTCTGGCTTACAAGTCCAGTGACTTTACCACTGTGGCACCATTTACATACAATATGACAGTCTGAGACTTTGTCTTTACAACTGCTTGGATTAACAGTGTAAATCAAGCAACCTTCAGTATATGTAGTGCCTTTAAAAGTGTCTCAGTATGCTTCACAGGAGCATTTCTTTGACATTAAACCCCAATTGGACAGTTAACCAAAGGAGGGGAGAGGCAGAGAGGTTTAGAGAGGGAATTCTAGAGTTTGAGGTCCAGGCAGCTGGAAGTGCTATTACCAGTGGTTAGATGATCAGTATCAGAGAATATCACAAATAGCCAGAACTGGAGGAGCGCGGAGATCTCTGACAGCTGACAGAGATTACAGAGCTGGGAAAGGGAGGGCAAGGCTGTGGCGGGATTTGAAAACAAGGATAAAAATGTTAAAATTGAGACCTTGCGTGACCGGGAGCTAATGTCGGTATGCACTATTTCCACATGAATCGCCTTATGATGGAAACAGTTCTGATGCAGAATCAAAGTTGCATTTTCACACAGAATCGAAGGTAGTTCAGTGTTGAGACACTAAACAACCTGGTCAGTTACTGCTTGGCGCAGACTCTATTTTGCTTCAGAAAACAAAAAAAAAATACAGAATTCAGAATTGCAGCCATTTCTGTTTTTTGTTGTTGTTTCTATTTTCCTTCATGTGTTTTTCTGTGTGTTTCTTTCCTGTGCAGCGGCAGGCATCCCTGACTTCCGCAGCCCTGGTACGGGTCTCTACCACAACCTTCAGAAATACCACCTGCCGTATCCAGAGGCGATTTTTGAAACTGATTACTTCAAGGTGATTATCACTTATTTTTTTTCATTTTGGATGTTAGCAGTACGCTGTACCAGAGCAAACAAGAAAATCACGGGTGAGCTGTCGGTGCCTTACATAAAAGGATTGGTATTGTGTCCCTACTGGGGTCAGTTAGCTCGGGTGGTTTATGACGCCAACGGTGTGGGTTCAGTTCCTGGACCGCCTGATGTTACCATGGAGCTCCCACCTTCTCAGCCTGTTCCCTTGCTTGAGATGTGGTGAGCCTCAGGTTGAACTCCACACCAGTCGTCCCTCGCTAATGAGAGAGCTGCCCTATGGTCCTGTGGGACTATGGTGACTTTACCTTGATACTGTGGAGTGGGAACACTGCTATACTGTCTCTGTCTTTGAGCTGATGTCTGGGAGCGTTAGGATAGACTGCTATGTTTGATCATGCTCCTTAAACTCTACTACTTTGACCAAGCTTTTGGTCACCTGACCTAATATCCCTGTGTGAATTGAAGTCATATTTACTTTTAATGTCGCAGACTTTTCTGCAGAAATATAAGATTGCACCTGTCCAAGTTATTTACGTTATAGTTTGGACTTTCGATGTCGGCGCTGTCATCTCCAGGATCCAAGCTTGAGTCATGTGTGTGAAAGCTTGAGGACCCTGGAGCAGCTTTGTGGTGATGTCATGGAGCTGCTCCCCACCACTAATTAATAGCACAGATTGGGCAGCATCAGAAAGCTAGAAGAGGAAAGTTAGATAGAGTTTAGAGAATAGTCCTTTCATAATGTAAGAGAGGGATTGGAGCCTAGTATATTTTAGATTGCCACGGATAAGAGTATTTGGTGTCAAAATTTAACTCTAAAGAAGCCCAAGTCTGGAGACAGTTCTTGACCTTGCCTTTTTGCGACCAGTCTGTTTTGAACTCAAACTCTTGGCAGTGGGTATAAAACCGTAAAACAAACCATCCCATTCCAGGGCTGGAATGGTCAAAGCTGACGCTTCAGTGCTGTACTGAAGGAGCACAACACTGTCGGAGATACTGTCTTTCAGATAAAACTGAAGCCCCGTCTGCTTGCTATGGCAGTACTTTTAGCGGAGAGGTAGGGAGTTCCCCTTAGTGTTGTGACCAATTTTTATCTTTCAATCAACATCTCACAAACTGGTTATCTGATCTTTATCACATCAGTATTTGTGGGAGCTTGCTCTGCGTAAATTGGATGTTGCATTTCCTGCATTACATTGGTGACTTCTAAAGTATTTTATCGACTTATGACGTCAGACGACGCGAAAGCGATGAACGACGTGAAAGCCTTTTTGTTTAAATGCTGCTGTTATAAGAAACAATTCACCGTACCAGTGAAGACACGTTATTGTATCTGTCACTCCATCCCATTATTCTTCCTGTCCCATCTTTGTCATCCGAGAAAGATGACGTTCAGGGAAACTTCTGTTTTAGAGTAATGGGGGAATATGGAGCTATTATTGTGATGTTGTAGACTGGCCCTGTACTTTTGTTCCTTAAGGCAAGTTAAAATTTCTCCGTTGTAAGGAATTGAACACCCACATGGCTGTGACTGCCTGTGGATTTCCTGTGTTACTTTATCAATGTTTGTGACATTCATCTGTTATATTTCAGCAACATCCAGAACCATTTTTTGCACTGGCAAAGGAGCTGTACCCCGGACAGTTTAAGGTAAGGATTTTCTTCATCTCAGTCGTAAATGCTTCGATTGAGATCCCTGGCTCTGGATGTCGTGAACATCCTTCCTGCATCTACCCTGTCTACTCCTCTTAGCGTTTTATAGGTTTCTGTGAGACTGCACACATGCACACCTGCATTCATCCGAGCTACAGTGATTATACTCCTAACCAGTGCCACCATCCCAGGAATCAGCCTAGTAAAGCTTTGTCACGCTGCCACTACAGTCAGAGCATCCTTCTTCAGATAAGGAACCCAAAACTGCACACAATATTCCAGCTGTGGCCTCACCAAGGCCCTGTATAATTCCAGTGAGACATCCCACTCCTGTGCTTAGGCAGAGGGTTTATGAAAGCCAACTTACCATTTGCCTTCATTACTACCTGCTGCACCCTCATGCTTACTTTTCGATGCTGCTGTACACCCACGTCTGTTAAAGCAGTAGGGACACTGCAATTACACCCAGTGCTCTGTAGGCTAAGAAAGTACATCTATCTTCAGTGTAAAAGAGGGACAAACTTTGAACAAAACACATTCTCGTTACGCTTTATGTCTTCTTTAATAATGAACACATCTCTTCTGCAGCCCACGGTTTGCCACTATTTCATGCGGATGCTAAGAGACAAGGGACTGCTGTTACGCTGTTATACACAGGTAGGGGGCTCCATGGTTGACTATTTCATTCACAATTTTACTAATGGTTTGCAAACTGGGTGCTCTCCTGAAATAAAGCCAAAACCCTGTAGATGTGGGCGTTCTGAAATAAAAGCAGAAAGCGCCCAAGAAACTCAAGAACTGAAGTTTCTGATGAAGACGTTGATCAGGTTTTAAAACATTAACTGTTCCTCTGCGTGCACGGATGCTGCCAGACCTGCTGAGTTCTCCAGCACTTCCTGCTTTTATTGTGGGTGCTAACCTCATCTGGCTGGGAACGTTCAAAGGCGCAGGCATTCTCTGTAGACTTCCTCTTCCCCCTAGAGTTTATTTTATATATATTTGTTAAAATGTGCATTAAAAGTGCAGCAGTGAGGTTGGAATATTATAGTTCACTTGGAGGGGGGGCATGTTGCTATGACAACAGCCAGTTTCTACAGACTTGTTGCGGTCTGGAGCTATGGGCAGAGATGGTGGAGGCTCCAGACCTCTTCCCATTTTGCAGCTGACCGGGAATATCTCTCACTGATCTGTGACAGAACAGTTTGCCCACCTTATGAGCAAACCTTCCTTCGCCACCAACTCCTGGAATGGGACTCAAGCCTGAAGCTTCTGTCTCAGAGGCAGGGACACTACCTATAAGGGCCACAATTCAGTAACAGGGAGTGTAAGAATGAAAGCAGCAAATTGTGTGGTTTTCCCCTCCCATTGCTTCTGAGTTGGCTGCCATCTTGTGCAATTTTCAATCTTCAATCTCCACAGTGGCCTAAATGTAGATTTTACCAGTTTTAAAATCTCCCCACCCCCGGCATCATCCCATGCCCAACCCTCCCTCTCATCCCCCCCACTCCTTGACCTGACACAACCTGTCCATCTTCTCTCCCACCTCACTGACCAATCCCCAACACTCCCTACCTGCACTCGCCATCCCACCTACCTTGCCCAGCCTCACCTGCCCCCTATGTATTTCAGAGCTCCCTTTCCCCCTCCCCCATTTCTGAAGAAGGGTCCCAACCCAAAAAGTCAACTTTCCTGCCCCTCTGATGCTGCCTGGCCTGCTGTGTTCCTCCAGCTCCACACTGTGTTATCTCTGACTGCAGCAACGGCAGTTCTTACTATCTCTGCAATCTTACTATTGGCTCTGGTCCCACAAGTGTGTCGAAAACAGAAGATGAAGAAAGTATATCTGCCTAATTAAGTGATCGGGAGAGACCTATCTACCCAGTTTAGGGACCTGCTTGGCTGGTGGCGGTCCAGACATGTCAGAAGCAAGCTTTGCCTAAAAGCATCCATTAAAGTGACCTCAGTGAGGATTTGGCTTCTGACCATTTATCTGTCCCTTTGAAAATGCTAGCTCCCCTTGAAGATGTAGTTACCTGGTAGCTGGTCACAGTTTAATAATTAGCCTAGGCAGTTTCAATATGTGTCATTAGACTATTTCACTGCAGAGGCATCATAAGCAACCCTCCCCATCTTTTCTTCACCTATCACCTAATAGCTGAGCTGTGGCTCAGTTGCTCATACTGTCACCTTCGAGACTGAGGGTCCTTGAGGACTTAAGTTCAACCATGCCGGCTGATATTTCCGTGCAGTACTGAGGGAGCAAATACAGAGAATGCTAGAGAAACACAGCAGGCCTGCCAGCATCTGTGGAGAAAGGAGGAGTGTTAATGTTTCAGATCTGATAGGACTCTTCTTCAGAAAGTGGGGCGGGGTGGTGGCTCAGTGATCAGCACTGCCATCTCGCAGGGAGTTGGTTCAGTTCCACTCTCAGGTGACTATCTGTGTGGAGTTTGCACGTTCTCCCCGTGTCTGTGTGGGTTTCCTCTGTATGCTCCAGTTTCCTCCTACAGTTCAAAGATGTGCAGATTAGGGTGGATTGGCCATGCTGATTTGCCCCACAGAGTCCAAGGATGTGTAGGCTAGGTGGGTTAGCCATGGGAAATGCAGGGATAGGGTGGTGGGACCTCTTCACAAGGTCAGTGTGGATTCAATGGACTGAATCGCCTGTTTCCACACTATTGGGATTCTATCATCTTTTATTTCTCATGTTAATTAAGGAAAAAAGTTGGTAGGCCCACTGGTATGAACCCAAGATAACACCAAATCATTCTTGTAGCATTGACCTGAACAGGTAAACGTGACTGTGTTAGTTGTCTAATTTTGAAAATTGGCACTTAGGCAGTGCAGCACTCCCTCAGTATTGCCCTGGAGTTTCAGCCTTGACTTATGTGCTCAAGCCCTGGAGTTGGGTTTGAACCCAGAACTCAGTGATTCCGAGGTGAGAGCCACTGACCCACAACTTGACAACAGAGCACAGGTAACTCCTATCAGTAACTACCTTTCCCCTCTTGCCTGCTGTTTTATCACTTGAGTCAAAGCTACTTGCATTAAAAGGCATCTGGATGGGTATATGAATAGGAAGGGTTTAGATGGATATGGGCTGAATGCTGGTAAATGGGACTAAATTAATTTAGGCTATCTGGTTGGCATGGACCAGTTGGACCGAAGGGTCTGATTCCATGCTGTACAGCTCTAAGACTCTATGTTGCTATTGAGGGAGAGCAGCGAATTTGGAATTGGAATTAACGGCCGTGACTCTTGTGTGAAAGAACACTCTTTCTAGCATCAAACCTTTGCTGTTATTTTTCCTGACTGCTCTGTTTTAGAACATTGACACCCTGGAGCGTGTAGTTGGGCTACAGGATGAGGACTTGATAGAGGCACACGGGACATTCCACACCTCCCATTGCACTAACCGCGCGTGCAACAAGCTGTACAGCTTGGAATGGATGAAAAGTAAGTCTGCCTTCCTACACCCCTCATCAACCAAAGTACCAGCATCATTACATTGTAACCGTTATACGGGCTCAGTAAACCAGTACTCGGATACCTTTCTGACAGCACTTCCTCAGCCTTGTACTGCATTGATAGCCTGGGTTATCCATTTAAATCTCCAGAGATTTCGTTTTTATTACACCTTCACAGGATGTGCTGGCAAAGCCATTTGTTGCTCTTCCCCAGAGGTAACACAGTGTGGAGCCGGAGGAACACAGCAGGCCAGGCAGCATCAGAGGAGCAGGAAAGTTGACATTTTGGGTCGGGACCCTTCTTCAGAGAAACGTCAACTCTCTTGCTCCTCTGATGCTGCCTGACTGCTGTGCTCCTCTGGCTCTGCACTGTGTTATCTCTGACTCCAGCATCTGCAGTTCTTGTTATCTCTGTTGTTCTTCCCAAATCAAGTTCATAGGAATTAAGAATGCCTTTCACCACTTTGAGCCTGCTGCGCCATTTTAAAAGATTATGGCTCACTTAGCTCCACTTTCCCCTGTCTGTCCCTATTAACTTTGCCTATCAAGAATCTAGTCCCCTTGAGAAAGTGGTGGCCTCCTTGAACCACTGCAGTCCATGTGATGTAGAGACTGCAACGTTGCTATTTGGGGAGGAATTGCAGGATTTTGACCCAGCGACACTGAACAATGGGGGATTTTTCCAAATCAGGATGATGAATGACTTGGAGGGGAGCTTGCAGGGGGTGGTGTACCCATGTATCTGCTGCCATTGTCCTACTTGATGGTCGAGATCGCGGGTTTGGAAGGTGTTGTCAAATAAGCCTTGGTGAGCTCCTGCAGTGCATCTTGTAGATAGTACATGTGGTTGGCACATGAGTGGGCAGTGGAGGGAATGAATGTTGAAGCTGATGGGTGGGGTGCCAATCAAGTGGGCTGCTTTGTCCTGAATGCTGTCGAGTGTTGTTGGAGCTGCACCCATCCAGGCAAGTGGGGAGTCAGAAGTCTTTATTCATTAACGGGATGAGGGTGTTGCTGGCTAGGCAACATTTATTACCCATCCCTAATTGCCCAGAGGGCAGTTCAGAGTCAACCACATTGCTGTGGGTCTGGAGTTGCATTGTAGGCCAGACCGGGTAAGGATGGCAGCTTCCTTCCTTTAAGGGACATTAGTGAACCAGATGGGTTTTTCGGTAATGGATTCATGGTCATCATTAGATTCTTAATTCCAGATATTTTTATTGAATTCAAATGTCACCATTTGCCGTGGCGGGATTCGAATCCAGGTCCCAGAACATTATCTAGGTCTCTCGATTAACAGTCCAGCGATAATACCACTAGGCCCTTGTGTCTCCGGCAGCACTTCAAAAGCTTGTGATTTTAAATAAACCTGTTAAAGTGTAACCTGGTGTCGTGAGACTTTTGACTTTGTTCACCCCAGTCCAACATGGGCAGCTCCACGTCAACTGGGGATCGAGGGTGTGACTGTTAACTAGTTTTTGTGAGGTATTTGTAGAGGCATCTCGGTATCTAAATTAGTTAAAATTTTCAGTAAACCTTCAGCAGCAAAACAGGGACATGAAGCTTTCCTTGTCATGACCTTACTTCACAGATCAACCCTCACTGTCAGTTGTAACATCAAGAGCAGTTTTCAAGAGAAATGCAATGTTTGGGTAACATGGTTATTCTTTGGGGTCCTGTGATATGATGAGCATAATACTCGGATCACAAAACACAACACTGTGCAGTGTTGACTGTTGCACTGTTGCAGTGACAGGTGCTAGTAGATCTCGTGAGACTTTCCAGCAACTTCTGTTTTTGTAACTGTGCAGTGCTAACCTGAGTAGACATCTCATGGGACAAAGCCACTTCCCTGCAATAGGGGGCGCTGCCATTAAAGAAAACACTCTATACAACTCCCCCTCTTTTTCTCTCTGTTCCCCTTCTCACATGGAAACTTGTTTTCGCAGTGCAGTCACTCCCTTAATATGAACGCACACGTTGTACCTGGTTTTAATTGTATCTTGATCTCTTTTCATGGCTGCATATTACAAATACCAGCTTTTTGTACAATAATGTCCACACGGCGCTTCGTTGACTGTCAGGCATTTTTCACACATCCAGTGGACGTGGCAGGTGCTGTATGAATGCAAGTCTTTTTTCTTAAACTTGGTTGTGACTTTGGGACATCCCAAGGATTTGAATGATTTAACGTCTCATCTGAGAGAGGGCATCTCCAACACTGCAGCGCTCCCTCAGCGCTGACCCTCCGACGGTGCGGCGCTCCCTCAGCGCTGACCCTCCGACGGTGCGGCGCTCCCTCCAGACTCACCCTAAAGTGCGCGATTCTCCCTTGGTCCTTGCATTTATAGAACACCTTATTGCCACTGAAGCAGATAAATAAATATATAAGATCCCATTACACTTTTAAATAAAAGCACTATCATTTTCCCAGTTTACCTGTTTTTAAAAATAATCTTTCATGGGACATGGGCATTATTGGCAGGGCCAACATCTATTGCCCTTAAACTGAATGGCCTGCTCAAGTCAACCACATTGCGAGATTTTGGAATCACACGTAGGGCCATCCTGGCTGAGTGAGAATGATGGATTTCCTTTGAGCTGCTGATTGGTTTTAATGGCCGTCGGTGGTCACCTTCATGTTTATCAATTTAATTTAAATTGAACCAGATGCTGTGGGGGGATTTGAACCCATGGGCCCCTGGATTACTACTCTAGTGACATTGCCACTGTACCACAGTACTTTTTACCGTGTTTTCCTTAGTTAATCCCATATGTAACCATTGTGTAATACAGTATTTTGTAATGCTTAATGGCAGTTTTATGATGTGCATTCAGTTGCTAATCTAATATCTCCCATTTTTTTAAAATAAATCCATCAAACAGCACAGATCTTCACAAAGCCATTGCCAAAATGTGAAGAGTGCGATTCTGTGGTGAAACCTGGTGAGTCAAATCAAACAAGGTGGAAAATGCCCTTTGGTCAAATCTAACCTCGCCACAGACAAATTTAGATGGCGGCGTTAATAGACTGCTATATTCAGTGTGTTACTTGGAAGAGGAGGAGGCCACCAGCCCCTTGAACCTCCTCTGCCGTTCAATTACAGTCTGATTATGGAGGGTAATGGGGAATCGGCAAGAGTTTCTAATACTGAATCACAATGTATGCTGGGAATCTGAATACATGCACGATGATGGAATCCCGCTGTTATGCAATATCCTCCACAGTCTCTGCCTCTTGGCATTCTTAGTTTCCATATGAATAAGAGACCATTTGGACAAGATACCAGTGTGTGCTGGGTTCTGATGAAACAGTATCTCGTGCAAAAATTATGGTCAATGTAAAGGGGAAGGATTATTGATGGGAAGATAAACATTACTATCACATTGGTGTCATCTTATGGGCATACTAATCTTTTCCTGGAGACAATAAATTATTCTTCCACAGTCTCATTTCCACTGTCATGGAGTCACTCTGTCTCTGTGTCTTCTCTGTTTGGAATCTGGGACACATAACGTGGTTCCAAAAAAGAGTCATACCAGACTCGAGACATTAACGTTGTTTCTCTCTCCTCGGATGCTGCCAGACCTTCTGAGTTTCTCCAGCAGTCTTGGTTTTGTTTTTTATACATTCTGGGTCATTTTGCAGGCTGTAAAGGATGATTTATCATCTGAGTCATCTCGGGGAAAACGGGTATGCATAAATTATGTTTCTCATTGTGCTCCTTGTCTCCTGTAGCCCAACAGAGACACATTATTCATTGCCTTGTCATAGCGGCTGTGAAAATATGACATTAAAACATGCCTTTAAGTTTGGGCAAGGATACTATTGTGTACTGAGTTTAATCCTTATTTTATTCCTCTAAATAGATATTGTATTCTTTGGTGACAGTCTCCCCCAGCGATTCTTTGCAACTATGGAGTCTGTAAGTACAGATGCAAATGGAATAATCAGTATTAAAATGTGATTGGTCCTGACAGAGTGTGCTTAAAAAAAAAGCTACTTTAGCAAATGACAAGGCCACCCTGCTGCCGTCCATTTGATGTAGACACACACCCGCAATGCTGTTAGCGGGTAGTTCCAGGATTTTGGCCCAGCAACACTACTGAAATTTCCAAGTCAAGATGGTGAGGGAATTTTGGGGCAGTGAGGTTCCCGTGTATCTGCTGCTGTTGTCCTTTTAGACGGTAGTAGTCACGGGTTTGAAAGGTGCTGTGACAGGAGTCATGGTGAGTTGCTGCAGTGCATCTTGTAGATGGCGTGTACTGCCGCTACTGAGCGTTAATGGTGGAGGGAGTGAATATTTGTGGATGTGGCGCCAATCAAAAATCCACTAAGCCCACTTTGGTCTTGAGTGTTGCTGGAGCTGCAATCATCCAGGTGAATGGGTTAGACTCTGTTGTCGGAGTCTTGCTGTGTTTGGACATGAACCGTTTCAGCATCTGAGGAGTCTCAATGATGCTGAACATTGTGAAATCATCAGCGAACATCCCCTATTCTGACTATATGATGGAGGTAAGGTCTGCAATGAAGCAGCTGAAGGTGGTTTGGCCTAGGACACTACCGTGTGGAACGGGGCGCTTATGGCACAGCGGTAGTGTCCCTACCGCTATACCAGGTGGCTTGGTTCAAGTCCCATATGTGTGTTACAACAACAGGTTAGTTAGGAAGATATGTACCTGCAGAGAGATCCCGGAGCTGGGATGGCTGACCTCCAATGACGATAACCATCTTGTTTTGTACCAAACATGACTCCAACCCGTGGAGAGTTTTACCCTGATTCCCATCAATTCAAGGAAGTCCTTGATGCCACACCCAGTCACATATGACCTTGACATTGAGGGCAGTCTCTCTGACCTTGATTGCGAGCAGAAAACCCGCAATCCTTCCAATCGGAAAAACAGCTCATTTCTTACCAAAGTGGCGAGAACTATAAAGGAAAGAGAGCAGTTGGGATATATTGCGTTACAGTAATTCAAGTTCTGGTGAAGAGTGAGCAATGTTTCAAAACTGCCCAGTGAGTTCCCTTGAAATGATTAGACACAGGAAGCAGCCAGTAAATGATGCGCGATAAGCGGTGAGTTTTAAGGCGTGTTTGAGGTTACGTTGTACAAGTTGAAAGGTCTATTATTAGTTCTTCAAGAAATTTGTTGCAACATTTTATACTGATCTAACGTAAGGCCGTACTGGACTTTGTTACGGGAAAACACAACAATCATAAATCATTTTTCTCTGCTTGTCAGTCCTCCTGCCTGTGGAAGCATTTGCTACCTATTTATTCTAAATTATTCTGTTCGTTCGTTCATTCATGGCTTGTGGGCGTTGCTGGCTAGGTCACCATTTATTGCCAATCCCTAATTGCCCTTGAAAAGTGCGTTACCTTTTTGAACTGCTGCAGTCCATGTAAATTGGGGACATCCACAGAACTCAGAGAGAGATTAATTCCCTTCATAATGTTGAATATATCCATTAAATCTTCCAGTAAACTATCTGCATTAAAGAGGATTAGTTTGATTCAGTTGTTTTCATCCCAAACTCTACTTCCTCTTTGCAAGTCCCATTCACCCTTCAGGTGTACACCCTACATTGGCTTCTCATTAAGCAACACCTCGTTTTTAAAATGTTTGTCTTTGTTTTTAAATTACCCCCTCCAAAAAAAAACTGTGTCATTTCTTCTACCCCACAGCCCTCCAGGATTTCTGCACACCCCTTGAGGACTCTGTGAGCCCTTGTCTAATTATCAGTCCCCATCCAGACTGCCTTTCACCTGAAAATAACATGAAGCCCTCCTGGAGGATTTGGCCTGGAATCTCCAGGAATTAAAGGTCAATTTTGAGGACGCTGCTAGGCGCAAACCTGGAGCGAAGCCAAAGCATCGTGGGGGGAAAAAAAAATTGTCGTTTTCTTCGAACGTTTCTCTTTACCAGGATTAGGAAGGGTGTTGGATGTATTGGCCGAGTAATGACTGGAGCACGGGTTGGGGAGTGTAACATATGTGATGTAACCTCCGGGAATAGACTTAATCCCAGGCGGCTGCCCTACTGATTACAGATTGCTATCCCTTCTTTCGCTTTAATTAAAACTTTCAACTCTTTGGCCTTGAGAAAAGCCTGGCTAAGTTTGCCATGTGCTTTGGCTGGAGTGTGTTTCATTGTGGCGGGTGAATATCGGTGAAATATTCTATGGCAATTGTCAGTCGTTTACAGGATGTTCAACATGGGAGCTCCACACACTCAATGTCCCCCTAACCAACGATCACCATGGTGCCCCCACTTTAAACACCAGCTCCTGGTTCTTGCACTCAACACACAAATATATATGTTTAACTTCAGAAGGCAGTTGCCTGTTTTTGAGCGTGAAACCACATGGACATGTAAGAATCAGATAACTTTGTTTACGCGTCTGTACGTTTCCACTCCAGTTTTAATGAGCGCTTTTGTTTTCTGTTCAGGATTTTCCAAAATGTGACCTCCTCATCATCATGGGCACCTCCCTGCAGGTGCAGCCATTTGCGTCTCTCGCCAGCAGGTCTGTGTGGAACAAATCTTTCGGAGTTCTGTGGGAGAGGTGGGGGGAGGAGAGGGGTGGAGGGAAGTGCTGTAAATTACAAGTTTAAAGCTTAAAAAAAAGACACGCTGCAGAGAAACCTGTAGAGCTGATGGAATTGTTTTCATTAGCGCGTGGTGGTCATTCGACATCAGAAAAGCAAAATTAACTGTTGTTAAAGCTCACTAATAGTCCTCCAAGAATGTTGGCTAGCCGACTATCAATAGGAATATCAGAGCGTACGTGGAGCGAGCGAGAGACTGAAGTTACGCTCAGCTCGTGGGTCAAGAAATGGTGATAGCGACTTAATGTAACAAATGAGCTGGAAGATCCCATGATTTTTGGGGCAAGTGTTTTAAAGGTTATGGAAATACAGCGGTTAGATCCAGATTAGCCATGATCTGATTAAATGTCAGTGAAGGGCTGAATGGCCTCCTCCTGTTGTGCAAACCTGGTGTCTAACTCACTGCCCAGAGCTATTCTGATGAAAGGTTTCTATTTCAAATGCTGACCTAGAATCATAGAGGTGTACAGTATGGAAACAGACCCTTCGATCCAACTCGTTCATGCCAACCAGATATCCTAAATTAATCTAGTCCCATTTGCCAGCATTTGACCCATATCCCTCTAAACCCTTCCTATTCTTATACCCATCCAGGTGCCTTTTAAATGTTGTAATTGTACCAGCCGCCTCCACTTCCTCTGGCAGCTCATTCCATACACGCACCACCCTCTGTGTGAAAATGTGGCTCCTTTCATTCTTTCCCCTCTGACCTTAAACCTATGCCCCTCTAGTTTTGGACTCCCCCACCGCTAGGAGAAGACCTTGACTATTCACCCTATCCATGCCCGTCATGATTTTGTAAACATCTATAAGGTCACCCCTCAGCCTCTGATGCTCCAGGGAAAACAGCCCCAGCCTATTCAGCCTCTGCCTATAACTTGAGCCCTCCAACCCTGGCAACGTCCTTGTACATCTTTGTGAACCTTGAAATGGTTCAGAAGTGTCTTTTCAATGGCTAGCAGACCAGAATTGCAAGCGGTGTTCCAATAGCGGCCAAACTAATGTCCTGTACAGCTACAACATGACCACCCAAAACCTATACTCAGTGCACTGACTAATAAAGGCAAGTGCATCAAATGCCTCATCCCGCCCCCTTGACCTGTCCGCCCTCCCTGGACTGACCTATCTCCTCCCTACCCCCCCACCTACACTCACCTTTACTGGCTCCATCCCAGCCTCTTTGACTTGTCTGTCTCCTCTCCACCTATCCTCTCCTCTATCCATCTTCTATCCGCCTCCCCCTCTCTCCCTATTTATTTCAGAACCCTCTTCCCCTCCCCCCATTTCTGATGAAGGGTCTAAGCCCGAAACGTCAAGCTTTCCTGCTCCTGTTTGGCCTGCTGTGTTCATCCAGCCCCACACCTTGTTACCTCCTTCATGACCTGTGTCTTCTATTTTGCACACTGATGATCCTGCATTTTCTAGTTTCCATTTTCTCATACTTTGTAATTCTGTGGTTTTACACATCGCTCCAGTGCTGAACATAGTTCCCAATCCGTCATGTAACTTCCTGTGGTGTAGAACTACATCGTTGCTAGGTCACAATTCTGGGACTTCCCTTCCTAACAGCACTACGGGAACACCTCCTTCTCACAGGGATAATGGGACTGTCTGTGGTCTGGTAACTCAGAGACTCGGGTTAATACTCTGCGGCTATGGTTTCAAATCCCATTGTGGCAAAGAGTTCAATTCATTGAATTAGCAAATTTGGAATTGAAAGCTGGTCTAGATTTAGAAACAGGAGGTCTTGTGGCACAGTGGTAGTGTCCTAATGAGCTAGGAGGCCTGATTTCAATGTCCCACCTACTCCAGAGGTGTATAGTAACATTTCTGAACAGGTATCTTTACCTGGTCTTGCCATATGGTCATTAGATTTTGGATCAGCATGGGGTACATCAGGGTCTGCTGAATACAAGGGTAAAGTATGGCCCCATCCAGCCCAGCAGCAACACTGTGATCTCTTAACTTCAGTCCTTGCTCTCAACAATGTGTTTGGCTCTGAACTGCCCCTGCAATAAACCCATTAGCTCTGCAAACCCTTCTGCAGAAAAGCCAAACAAGATAGATTGTAGCGAGGCTAAAGAGGCAGCTCTTCACCACTTTCCCAAATGATATTTAGGGATAAAAACAGAAAGTGCTGGAGAAACTCAGCAGGTCTGGCAGTATCTGTGGAGAGTAAACAGTTAATATTCTGAGTCTGCTATAATTCTTTTCCTCAGTTTGATATGACTCTTCTCTGAAGAACAGTCATACTGCACTTGAAACATTAACTCTGTTTCTGTCTCAATCGATGTTGCATGACCTGCTGAATTTCTCCAGCACTTTGGTTTTTGTTTCAGATTTGCAGCGTCTGCAGTATTTTGCTTTTATTTGAGGCATTTTTGAATAGACAGCAAATGCTGGCTTTGCGCTTAATGCCGACATTAAATTAAAAGCACACACTACAGCATGAAAACATAAGAAAGTGGCCACTTTAAGAGATCTAATGTTGACCTTGACTCCATTTCCCGGCCTGTTTCTCATAATTCTTGACACATTCGTTAGCTAAAGATCCACCCACTTTAGCAATTGCATGACAGCAGATGGTGGATATTTAAACTCTTGTAACCTGGAATAAAAGGTTAGTCTCAATGATGTTAACCATGAAACTATTGCTGATTATTTAAAAGTCTGACTACTTCACTAACGTTCTTTTGGGAAAAAGTCCTTACCTTGGCTTAAAGGCTGAAGCTGACTTCCTCCTCTTTCTGTGTAATTCTATTTATAACACTGTGTGTCATTTTTATCAACTTGTCCAGCTACTGTAAAAATGTCTGTGAGGGGAGTTGGTGGCATTTTAGTGATATCACTAGACCTGTAATCCTGAGATTCTGGGGAGCTAGTGTGCTTTAAATTCAATTAATAACTATGGAATGATAAAACCAGTCCCAGCGATGGTGACCATGACAACTCTCACTAATTGTTGTAAAGACCGTCTGTGTGGAGTTTGCACATTCCCCCGTGTCTGCGTGGGTTTCCTCCCAGGTGCTCCAGTTTCCTACCACAGTCCAAAGATGTGCAGGTTAGGGTGGATTGGCCGTGCTAAATTGTCCGTAGTGTTCAGGGATGTGTAGATGAGGAGGATTATGAAGGATGGGTCTGGGTGGGATGCTCTGAGGGACGGTGTGGACTTGTTGGGCCGAAGGGCCTGTTTCCACACTGTAGGGATTCTATGATTCTTGAACCCTTCTGCTTCACTCATGCCCCTTTAGGAAGGGAAATTTGCCATCCTTACCTGGTCCATCCTACATGTGACTCCAGACCCTCGACAATGTGGTTGACTCTTAACTGCCCTCTGAAGTCACCAAACAGGGCACTAAGTTCAAGGGCAATTAGAGACAGACGCTGGCCTCGCCAATGAGGCGCACATCCTATGAAAGATTTTTTTAAAATTCCCAGATAAAGCTGGAGAAACTTAGCAGATTTGGCAGCAGCCAGGGAGATAAAACAGAGCCAAGTCCAGTGTGACTCTTCTGAAGAGACCAGACCTGCTGAGTCTCTCCAACATTTTCTGTGTTTATCCTTTAAGTAAAAAGAACTGAAACGGTACACCGCCTTCTTAAAAGGGTGACTGGGGAGGGGAAGCAAATGCTGGCATCCAGGGGTCTTTGCGGTTCAGTGATAATGCCCAGGAGGCCTGGTTCATGTCTCATTGCAACGCTAAACAGGTTGATTGTAAATGCTGACATTTCTGGTGATGCCCACAACACACGGATGTATTTTCTTGAAAGCAGGCACCACCCAACCTGAGGTGAGCCATTATTGAGACTGAGGAGTCTGGCACAGTGAGATTCCGCAAGCTTCAATTGAAGCTTCTCTCGTGATATTCGATCAGACCCGTATAAAAGATACACGCAGCTCCCCACAGAGGTGACTGAATCGCTTGAAATAGATCTGATCGGCGTCTGTGCTACTGCAAGTGACATTACAGGATGTTGGGATGTTAGAAGAGTGCCGTGGTTCACAAGGGTATTGTGCTAATGATGTTCTCTTCCTCTCTCACTCAGGGTGTCTGACACAACACCTAGACTTCTCATTAACAAGGAAATCACTCAACAGGTGGGCACCCAGCACTAAAAATGCTCCAGCGGAGACATTTCCAACTTGGCTCGCTAGCCTTGTATTAACTCTATCCTACCACCTATCACATTGTGAAAACTTAAAAGTATATTGTAATGTAGTGGTTAGGGAGAGATTTTGCATTTATATAGCACCTTTCAAAACCTCAGAGCACCCCAAAGCGCCAATGAGAGTAGATTTGAACTGTTGCAATGTTGGGAAATGGGTTCATCAGTTTGTGCACAGCAGGATCCCAGGAACAAGAATGTCGCAACGATAATTGTTGCAAAGATAATTCTGTGTCGATTGATTTGAAGGATAAATACTCTAGGGCTAGGACGCCACAGCCAACTGCCTTGTGTTTCTTTGAATAATGCCTTGGGATCTTTTATAGCTGTCTGAAAGGACAGGTGGGACCTCGGGTTAATGTCTTGTCCACAGTATAGTTCAGTACTCTGTCCCTGCTGACCCAGGAGGGTGTCTGCTGCAGTACTGTATATCTACTCAGGGCTGGCAGTGCCACCCAAGGTTGCTATTGTACCAGACTACCAGCCCAGGGATTGGATCAGTCCCTGAGGCATGTTGTGAAATTGGTTTGAAGAGGTTTCGTGGTTTGCGGAATAGTTCGACGTTGAACATTCCTGGAGTGTCATTAAACAAAAAAGCCCTTCTGAGTTATTAATTCCTTTCAGGGAAGTGAGCCTGCCATCTGTACCCAGCCTGGCCTACATGTGACATTTCATATACCCATTTCTATAAGCTGTTGGCTGCGATTATGGGTAATGCCACTATCAGGCGAAATGTTGTACTGTGAAGTTGTTTGACAATACACACTCAACTTGAAACTACAAACTTCCCTAGTAGAATTGAGATTTTAACAAATTATCATCTTATTCCTACGTCTTTTTTTTGTTTTTGGCCTTTTCTGATCTGCCTCTAATAACAGCCAGGAGATGCCTTCAGTTTCCGAGTTTTGGTTTCCATGGATGCAGAAAGCTGCAAATTAACTCATTTTCCTTCCTTTTCTTCAGCGTGACCCGATGATGGCATTACTAGGACTTGGGAGTTCCCTTGACTTTGATTCCAGCAGAGCCTACAGGTAGATTTTTGTAAAAATAACTATTCTTATTCACGCCTTTAGGTTTAAAATATTTTCAAAGTTTTGGCTCGATGGTTAGCACGGCTGCCTCGTGGCAGCAGGGACCCGGATTCAGTTCCAGCCTTGGGCGACTGTCTGTGTGGGGGTTTGCACATTCTCCCTGTGTCTGTGTGGGTTTCCTCTGGGTGCTCCAGTTTCCTCCCACAGTCCAAAGATGTGCAGGTTAGCGTGGATTAGCCATGCTAAATTGCCCCATAGTGTCCAGGGATGTGCAAGTTAGGTCGGTTAGCCATAGGGAAATGTAGGGTTACAGGGATAGGGTGGGGGTCTGGGTTGGGTGATCTTTGGAGGACTCGATGGGCTGAATGGCCTCTTTCCGCACTGTAGGGATTCTAGGATTCCACTTAAACATTAAACTGAATTTGCTGAGCATGGATGTGGAAAGTTGCACTGAGAGAGAAGGGAGAGCAGTTGGGCTGCAGGCCCTTTTTCTGCACTGTGCATTCTGTTATTTGATGGAGTTATAGGAGGAGCTGTTTTCACTGGCTTGAGGATTGATCACATGGATTGAAGATAGCTTGCAAAATAGCAAGTGCAGAGTTGAGAAGAATTTTTTTGATGCAGCAAGATGTTGTGATCCGCAATGCGTGGTCTGACAAAGTGGCAGGAACTGTGACAGTGAGTGCACTTAGAAGCAAGAAGCTGGAGCATCAATAGATCAGAAGGCCATAAGCCATAGGAGCAGAAGTAGGCATTCAGCCCATTGGGTCCTCCAAGCGGTCTAGGCCCGAAACGTCAGCCTTCCTGCTCCTCTGATGCTGCTTGGCCTGCTGTGTTCATCTAGCTCTAAACCTTGTTATCTCATTGACAGTGTGGTTGATTTGTTTATCCCCCACTCCCCTTCCTGCCAAATCCCGGTAATCCTTTATTCTCTTTATAATTAGAAAACTGTCTAGCCCAGCCTTAGATGTTGGGCTGTCAAAAAATAACGAGGGAAAATGTGACTTGTTAAAAAGAGGTGAGAGCAGGTCAAAACCAGGAGATTAAACCAATAGGGGAACAGGAGAAAGATTGGATAATGTAAGAAGGAATCTGTGAATAGAATAGAAGCTGTTGTAAGTACAAGAATGGCTACTATTAGGAATCTTTACAAAAGGTTAGGATTTATTTACAGGACGGTTTGTCCCAGAATTATTGCAGCACAGAAAGAGGCTATTTGGCCCATTGTGTCAGCAACAGCCCTCAGAATGAGCTGTCAGTTAGTTCCCTTCTCCTGCCCTTTCCCCAAGCCAGCAGTTTTCAAGTCATTTTCTGATTTTCCCCTTGATTGTTTCAGTCGAACCTGCCTTGACCACACTCCCAGGCAACACACGCTGGATTCCAGCTGCTCGCTGCATGAGGATGCCTCTCCTCCTGTCACTTTTTTGCTTCCTTTACCAATTTCTTCAATAGTTGTGTCATCTCATTCTCAATCCCTTCACAGACAGCAATTTTTTTTCCCCTTTCTGCTTTCACTGGGATTTTGAACACCTCTATCAAGCTACCCTTTCTTCAAGCTAAACGGTCCCGGCTTCTCCATAAGTCATAGTCATACTGCATAGAAACTGATCCTTCAGTCCAACCAGTCCATGCCGAACATAATCCCAAGCTACACTAGTCCCACCTGCCTGGACCTGGCCCATGCCCCTCCAAACATTTCCTATTCTTGCACTTATCTAAGTTTCTTTTAAACAATGTAACAGTGCCCACATCCACCATTTCCTCAGGAAGTTCATCCCACATGCGAACCACCCTCAGCACAAAAAGTTTGCCCTTCATGTCTTTTTTAAATCTTTCTCCTCTCACCTCAAAAATATGCCCCCCCCCCCCAGTCCTGGAACCTCCCATCCTAGGATAAAAGCACCGACTATTAACCTTCTCTATACCCCTCATGATTTTATAAACTTCCCACATTCAAGTTCAATTTAATCTTAGAGACTGTTGCAAATGAGAGTTTGGTGAAGTGATTCCTAAGACAAAAAAGTTTCATTTGAGCAGTGAATATAGACATTTCATCTCATCTCTTACGTTTAGATGTATGAAAAATGATCTCATTGAGAAAGAAGTCCTAGGAAGACTAATGGAGTGTTAGCCTTTATTGAAGAGGATTTGACTACAGGAGTAGTGACGTCTTGCTTGAATTGTATAGAAGCTTGCGCACTCAGGGAAGGTTTATTGTTATAGAAGGAGTGCAGCCAAGGTTCACTAGAAACAAAATCAGAAATTGCTGCAGAAACTCAGCAGGTCTGGCAACATCTGTGGTGAGAGAGAAGAACCGAGTTTGCATTGCAAGTCCAGAACTGAACAGCTCTGAAGAAGGATCAGTAGTCTTGAAACGTTAACTCTGCTTTCTGTCTACGGAAGCTAGCAGACATGCTGAATTTCTGCGGCAATTTCTGTTTTTGTTTCAGATCTTCAGCATTCAGCTTGTTCCTGGAAGGGCAGGACTGTCCCGAGGGGAGAGATTAGGCTGACAGGACCTAGGTTCTCCAGAGTTTCAGAATTTGAGAGCTAATCTCATTGAAAGCTACAAAATACTTGAAGGGGTAGGCTGGGTTTTCCCTAGTTTGGAGAGTCCAGAACCATTGGGCACAATTTAAAAATAAGAGGATGTCATTTAGGAACAAGATACAGAGAAATGTTTTCACTCAGGTTTGTGAGTCTTTTGCATCCTTTTTTCCAAAGGGGGCAATCTTTGAGTATATTTAAAGTAGACTTTGATAGATTTCGATTGTCAATGGTGAAAAGGGTTATGAGGGTAATGTGGTAAGGTGCATTGATGTGTTCAGTCTAGCATGATTGTATTAAATGGTAGAGCAGGCTCAATGGCCTATCCTTGTTCCTGTAACATTCTAAGGCAGTGGTGGATTGAGAAGTAGGATACATGGTCTCAAAATAAGGGGTCAGTGACTTAGGACTGTAACAAGGAGAAATTTCTTTAGTCAGAGCGTGGTGGATCTTTTTAACGTTGAATCATAGAATCCCTACAGTGTGGAAGTAGGCCATTCCGATCATTGAGTCCACACCGACCCCCCGAAGATCATCCCACCCAGATCCAACTCTCTACCCTATCCCTATAACCCTGCATTTCCCAGTGGCTAACCCACCCAGCCTGCACATCCCTGGGCACAATGGGACAATTCAGCACGGCCCAATCCACCCTAATCTGCACATCTTTGGACTGTGGGAGGGGACTGGAGCACCCGGAGGAAACCCACGCAGACATGGGGAGAATGTGCAAACTCCACACAGACAGTCGCCTGAGGGTGGAATCGAACCTGGGTCCCTGGTGCTGTGAGGCAGCAGCGCTAACCACTGAGCCAGGATTCTGAATCCTGGAATACTATGGACCCTCAGTTGTTGAGTATATCCAAGACTGAGATCAAAGGAATATAATAATCTCGAGAGAGAGAGTGGAGCTGAAGTAGAAGATCAGCTATATTCATAAGTAAGCGGCTAGGAGAGAGCTGCGCAATCTATCAATTATCATCAAATACATCATGTAATTGAGAATGAGGACGTTCTGGCACGTCCCCCCAGCAGTGCATTGGTTGGTCAGAATCAATTCACCAACCAAGGATCTCAGCACCTTTTCCTAATGCAGTATAAGTTGCTTCTCCTTTTGTGATTTGGCATTCTTATATCTGTCCTGACATGTGCAAGACAAAAGGCATGGACAAAATGTGCGTTTTTCTTTTCCACCAACATTTAATGAGCTAACCACGAGTTTCACTCTGCTTTCCCCATAACTAGCCCTGTCATTATCTTCCCCCTCAATGTGTTTCCCCAGTCCCCTTTCATACTGAGATAACAAGCTGTGGGGCTGGATGAACACAGCAGGTCAAGCAGCATCATAGGAGCAGGAAAACTTGACGTTTCGGGCCTAGACCCTTCATCAGAAAACCATTTCTGATGAAGGGTCTAGGCCCGAAACGTCAAGTTTTCCTGCTCCTATGGTGCTGCTTGACCTGCTGTGTTCATCCAGCCCCATGCTTGTTATCTCGGATTCTCCAGCATCTGCAGTACCTTTTATCCCTTTCATACTGAATCTGTTTTCCCCATCTTTTCGGCTAAGTGCATCCCAGATCATAATTACTCACTGTATTTCAAAAAAAACTCCTACTCTCAGCCACCTTTTTATCAATAGCCTTAAAACTGCATCTCCTGGTTATTGACGGTGACGAATATGGATCCATAGTGATTGAGCTGAATAACATAGATGTATTTAAGAGAAAGCTGGGTAAACACATAGGCGAGGAAAGTGTAGGAAGCTATACCAATGGAATGAGGTGAAATAATATGGGTATTGTTGTGATTTTACTTAAAGTTACCGATAAAGTCACCTTAAGTCTTGCCAGACCATGGGGCTGCTCTCTGATTAGAGAGAGAGAGAGAGAGAGACACAGATGACTGGTGGTGGTTTAACCTGAGGGTCACCATGCCTCAGGTGAGGGGAGAGATTGTGAAGGAGAGTCCTTCGCGGTAATCTCAGCTGGTGTGGGAATCGAACCCATGCTGCTGGCCTCCCTCTGTATTGAAAACCTGCTGTCTAGCCAACTAAGCTAACCAACCACTATAGTGTGGAGACAATGCGATAGGGTTACAGAGGCTGGAAGCCAGAGTCTGTAGGTGTAAGGCTGGAAAAGCACAGCAGGTAAGTCAACGTTTTGGGCCGAAACCCTTCGTTAGCTCTGTCAGAACGGTGAATACTATAAGAAAATGTAGGAAGTTTTCTCAGTCTGAAGCAGAGTGAGAGGGGACCTGCTGCTATTGTCTTTCAAGTCACTCGTCCAGCATTGGTATCTCTGTAACCTCCTGCAACCCTGTGAGATCTGCATATTCCTCTGAATCTGACCTAATGTGTATCATTCTACTGTTGGCAGCCAGACCTTCAGCAGCCTGGGGCCCTAAACCCTACAGCGCATTCCTTAAACCCTTACTGCCTCACCTTCCTTTTTAAGGAGCTTCTAGCAACACACCTGTTGACCAAGTTTTGGTCACGTGTGGTAAAGTGAGGAGGGGGAGGGGTGGCATGGTGGCTCACAGCGCCAGGAGCCCGGGTTCGATCCCACCCTCAGGCGACTGTCTGTGTGGAGTTTGCACATTCTCCCTGTGTCTGTGTGGGTTCCCTCCGGGTACTCCGGTTTCCTCCCACAGTCCCAAAGATGTGCAGGTCAAGGTGGATTGGCCATGCTAAGTTTCCCGTAGTGTTCAGGGCTGTGTAGATTAGGGAGTTATAGGGGTTGGGTCTGGGTGGGATGCTCTGAGGGTCGGTGTAGACTTTCTGGGCCGAAGGGCCTGTTTCCACACTGTAGGGATTCTATGAATGAAGAATATTGCACCCGTCCACCATTGGTGGCTGCGTGTCACATTCTGGTTCAGTTTTGCACCTGGGAAGCAGCTATGGACCTTGATGGTGCAGTATAAATACAGATCGCTCCTAGCTGCTGCACACTGGGATGTGATGCAATTTACCTTTGTCACACTGACCTCTCTGTATCACCTCTTAAATCTATGTCGGCAAGACGATGCGGGTGGAGAGTTGGTTTAACGGGATGTCCTGAAGGTTACTTCTCTGCCCCGAAATGACGTTGTTTTGTCTCTGCAGGGATGTGGCTTATGTGGGTTCGTGTGATGATGGCTGTCTTGCTCTTGCTGATCTTTTGGGTTGGAAGGTATTGTAATTGCTTCACTCACCTCCCTTTACCCACCCACTGTCACCTTGATCTCTGGCCGATGCTTAATGAGGAGCGCCTCAGTGGTCAGCACTGCTGCCTCACGGCGCCAGGGACCCGGCTTCGATTCCACCCTAGGACGATTGTCTGTGTGGAGTTTGCACGTTCTCCCCGTGCCTGTGTGGGTTTCCTCCGGGTGCTCCGGTTTCCTCCCACAGTCCGAAGACGTGTAGATTAGGGTGGATTGGCCATGCTAAATTACCCATAGTGCTCGGGGATGTGCAGGTTAGGGTGGATTAGCTGTGGGGAATGCAGGGTTACAAGGAGGGGAAGGGGTGGGATGCTGTACGGAGAGTTGGTGTGGACTCCATGGGCCTGCTGTCCTGATTCTACACTAGTGGTTCTGTCATTGACATGACAAGTCACTATGGTAATGTCATTGGACCAGTAATCCAGAGGCCCAGGCTACCTCCTGCCTCAGTAGCTGAACTTGAATTCACCCAATACACTTCATTCATAAAAATGAGGAATTGAAAACTAATCAATGACCAAGCCTTTTATCATGTGACCCTACATCGCCTTATGTGGCTCAGTGTCAGTTTTCATTCAGTAACGCTCCTGCAAAGCACCTTGGGATGATTCATAACATTGAGGATGCTGTATGAATGCAGGTTATTGTTGATGTTGAAATTGAGGGGAAAATTTGGCATGTTCCACCACTAACTCCCCATGGAAACCCTGTGTTTCTACATATTCTCTGTTTAATTGTGTCCACAGGAAGAGCTTGAAGATATTGTGAAGAAGGAACATGCCATGATCGACAGTAAGACTGAGGGTGCCCAGGACACGGGCAAAGCCCCAGCTGCAGACATGGAGAAAGATGATCCCGAGGCAAGGGGGCACGAGCCAGCAGCAGACAGCAAGGCAGATAAATCAGCCGGTTAAAACGGTGCCAGTCAGTCTGATCACCACACAACCCAGCCGAGGGGCTGTCAGTGCAGGGGAGATACTGTAGTAATTTATATTAACTACCTTAAGAGTGACTGTGCAACTATGGGACTGATTCTCCCTCCCCACCCCATTACACTTTCAACATTGTAGCTTCTAACATACATGATTCTTATCACAGTGTGCTACCACACCTCGAGATGTCACTGGTTTTGCATTTCCTTTGATTGTAGACATCTAGTGGGGTGTGGATTAGTCTAGCCACCACCCTCTTGGGCAGATGTGTCTGCAGCAATCCGAGCCATGGGAGGCCTTTTATTCCTTTGCGACCCTTGTGTCTCGTTTCCCCTAAACCAAGCTGGGGCCAGAGCATGGCCGCCTGGGAATCAGCTCCACTTAAGTCAGTTTAAAGACAAGGTTTTTATTTTTGGCTTTGTTACATAAGCCAAAAGCTCTGCATGCACATTTCTGAGAGAGAGAGAGACAGAGAAAATAACTGGCAACTGGTGATTAATGGAGAATTGAACTGCATAACTAAATGATGGAAAGTGGCTCAGAATCCAGAGTAGTGAAGTTTAAATTTTAAATGCCTTAACCCTAACACCCATAAATTCTTCCCGTTGCAAAGAGACAGGTAAGAATAATTATTGATGTAAATATGTATAAATAAATTACAGGGTGGCATATTTCTCATTCAACTGCAAATTAGATTCACTTGTGAGTTTATTTTGATTACTGCTGATCATTTTAATCTTGTCTCTTTAATGTGCATATATCATACAGTGTGATTCATTGAGGCATCTTGGTTCTAATAGAACATAAGAGGTTATTCAGCCCCTCAAGCCTGCTTGAACATTTGATACGATCACAGCTGATCTCATCTCAATCTCAACTCCCCTTTTCTGCCTGCTCTCCATAACCTTTTAAACTGTTTATTAATTAAAAATCTATTTTCTCCTCAAATTTATTCAGTGGCCCAGCACTCTCTGCACTCTCATGTTGTGATTTCCATTGATTGACGAGCCTTTGAGAAGTAATTTCTCCTTGTCTCTGTTTTAAATCAGATTCTCATTATCCTGAACCTGTGACCTAGATTGCCCCAGAGAGGAAACATCCCATTTGTCAATCCCCTTTAGCATCTTCTGTACTTCAATTCGATCTCCTCTCATTCTTCTAAACTCCAGACAATATAGGCCTAAACTCCTCCTATGACCCCTCATTTTTTCATCTCTCAAATCAATCTAGTGAACCTCTTCTGAACTGCCTCCATGCAACTACATGCACTAAAGAGCACTAAAGCTGTGTGCATTACTCCAGGTGCAGTCTCACTAATATTTTGCACAGTCTGAGCAATGCTTCCCAACTTTTACACTCTATTCCTTTAGCAATAACAACCAAAACTGTGTTCCAAGAGGTTCTGAAGTCAGTTGTCAATCTCTTCCCTCAGGCTGAGAACAGAGTGTGAGGTTCCTTAAGCTACTCATTCTTGAGTGATTTTGGGCCCACTGAACATAGAACATTACAGCGCAGTACAGGCCCTTCGGCCCTCAATGTTGCGCTGACCTGTGAAACCAATCTGAAGCCCATCTAACCTACGCTATTCCATTATCATCCATACGTTTATCCAACGACCATTTAAGTGCTCTTAAAGTTGGTGAGTCTACAACTGCTGCAGGCAAGGCATTCCATGCCCTTACTACTCTCTGAGTAAAGAATCTACCTCTGACATCTGTCCTATATCTATCACCCCTCAATTTAAAGCTATGTCCCCTCGTGCTAGCCGTCACCATCCGAGGAAAAAGGCTCTCACTGTCCACCCTATCTAATCCTCTGATCATCTTGTATGTCTCTATTAAGTCATCTCTTAACCTTCTTCTCTCTAGCGAAAACAGCCTCAAGTCCCTCAGCCTTTCCTCATAAGACCTTCCCTCCATACCAGGCAACATCCTGGTAAATCTCCTCTGCACCCTTTCCAATGCTTCCACATCCTTCCTACAATGCGGTAACCAGAACTGTACGCAATACTCCAAGTGCGGCCGCACCAGAGTTTTGTACAGCTGCAACATGACCTCACGGCTCCGAAACTCAATCTCTCTACCAATAAAACCTAACACACCGTACGCCTTCCTAACAACCCTATCAACCTGGGTGGCAACTTTCAGGGATCTACGCACATGGACACCGAGATCTCTCTGCTCGTCCACACTACCAAGAATCTTACCATTAGCCCTGTACTCTGTATTCCTGTTACTCCTTCCAAAGTGAAGCACCTCACACTTTTCCTTATTAAACTCCATTTGCCACCTCTCAGCCCAGCTCTGCAGCTTATCTATGTCCCTCTGTAACCTGCAACATCCTTCCGCACTATCCACAACTCCACCGACTTTAGTGTCATCCGCAAATTTACTAACCCATCCTTCTATGCCCTCATCCAGGTCATTTATAAAAATGACAAACAGCAGTGGCCCCAAAACAGATCCTTGCAGTACACCACTAGTAACTGAACTCCAGGATCAACATTTCCCATCAACCACCACCCTCTGTCTTCTTCCAGCTAGCCAATTTCTGATCCAAACCGCTAAATCACCCTCAATCCCAGGCCTCCGTATTTTCTACAATAGCCTACCACGGGGAACCTTATCAAACGCTTTACTGAAATCCATATACACCACATCAACCGCTTTACCCTCATCCACCTGTTTGGCCACCTTCTCAAAGAACTCAATAAGGTTTGTGAGGCACGACCTTCCCTTCACAAAACCGTGTTGACTATCCCTAATCAAATTATTCCTTTCTAGATGATTATAAATCCTATTCCTTATAATCCTTTCCAACACTTTACCCACAACCGAAGTAAGGCTCACTGGTCTATAATTACCAGGGTTGTCTCTACTCCCCTTCTTGAACAAGAGGACAACATTTGCTATCCTCCAGTCTTCTGGCTCTATTCCTGTAGACAATGACGACATAAAGATCAAAGCCAAAGGCTCTGCAATCTCCTCCCTAGCGTCCCAGAGAATCCTAGAATAAATCCCATCTGGCCTGAGGGGACTTATCTATTTTCAAACTTTCCAGGATTGCTAACACCTCCTCCTTATGAACCTCAATCCCGTCTAGTCTAATAGCCTGTATCTCAGTATTCTCCTCGACAACATTGTCTTTTTCATGTGTGAATACTGATGAAAAATACTCATTTAGCGCCTCTCCTATCTCTTCGGACTTCACGCACAACTTCCCACTACTGTCCTTGACTGGCCCTAATCTTACTCTAGTCATTGTTTTATTCCTAACATACCTATAGAAAGCTTTAGGGTTTTCCTTGATCCTACCTGCCAAAGACTTCTCATGTCCCCTCCTGGCTGTTCTTAGCTCTCTCTTTAGGTCCTTTCTGACTAACTTGTAACTCTCAAGCGCCCTAACTGAGCCTTCACGCCTCATCTTTACATAAGCCTCCTTCTTCCTCTTGACAAGAGATTCAACTTCTTTAGTAAACCACTGTTCCCTCGCTCGACCACTTCCTCCCTGTCTGACAGGTACATGCTTATCAAGGACACGCAGTAGCTGTTCCTTGAACAAGCTCCACATTCCAATTGTGCCCAGCCCCTGCAGTTTCCTTCCCCATCCTATGCATCCTAAGTCTTTCCTAATCACCTCATAATTGCCTTTTCCCCAGCTATAACTGTTGCCCTGCGATATATTACCTATCCCTTTCCATGGCTAAAGTAAACGTAACCGAATTGTGGTCACTATCACCAAAGTGCTCACCTATTTCCAATTCCAACACCTGGCCTGGTTCGTTACCCAGTACCAAATCCAATATGGCATCGCCTCTTGTTGGCCTATCTACATACTGTGTCAGGAAACCCTCCTGCACACACTGGACAAAAACTGACCCATCTAAAGTACTCGAACTATAGCGTTTCCAGTCAATATTTGGAAAGTTAAAGTCCCCCATAACAACTACCCTGTTCCTTTCGCTCCTATCCAGAATCATCTTTGCTATCCTTTCCTCTACATCTCTGGAACTATTCAGAGGCCTATAGAAAACTCCCAACAAGATGACCTCTCCTTTCCTGTTTCTAACCTCAGCCCATACTACCTCAGTAGATGAGTCCTCATCAAACGTCCTTTCTGCCACCATAATACTGTCCTTGACTCACAATGCCACACCTCCACCTCTTTTACCACCTTCCCTGATCTTACTGAAACATCTAAACCACGGAACCTTTGCAACAACCATTCCTGTCCCTGCCCTATTCACATCTCCGAAATGGCCAAAACGTCAAAATCCCAGGTACCAACCCACGCTACAAGTTCACCCACCCTATTCCGGATGCTCCTGGCGTTGAAGTAGACACACTTCAAATCACCTTCCTGCCTGCCGGTACGCTCCTGCGATCTTGAAACCTTATTCATGACCTCAATACTCTCAACTTCCTGTACACTGGAGCTACAAGACAGGTTCCCATCCCCCTGCTGAATTAGTTTAAACCCTCCCGAAGAGCATTAGCAAATTCTCCCCCCAGGATATTGGTACCCCTCTGGTTCAGGTGTAGACCATCCCGTTTGTAGAGGTCCCACCTACCTCAGAATGAGCACCAATTATCCAGGTATCTGAATCCCTCCCTCCTGCACCGCCCTTGTAGCCACATGTTCAACTGCTCTCTCTCCCTATTCCTCGCCTCGCTAGCATGTGGCCCAGGTAACAAACCAGAGATAACAACTCTGTTTGTTCTAGCTCTAAGCTTCCACCCTAGCTCCTTGAATTTCTGCCTTACATCCCCGTACCTTTTCCTACCTATGGCGTTGGTGCCTATGTGGACCACGACTTGGGGCTGCTCCCCCTCCCCCTTAAGGATCCCGAAAACACGATCCGAGACATCACGGACCCTGGTACCTGGGAGGCAACACACCAACCGCGAGTCTCTCTCGTTCCCGCAGAATCTCCTATCTGTCCCCCTAACTATGGAGTCCCCAATGACTAATGCTCTCCTCATCTCGCCCCTTCCCTTCTGAGCAACAGGGACAGACTCTGCGCCGGACACCTGTACCCCATGGCTTACCCCTGGTAAGTCGTCCCCCTCCAACAGTATCCAAAACGGTATACTTGTTATTGAGGGGAACGGTCACGGGGGATCCCTGCACTGTCTGCCTTTTCCCTTTCCATCCCCTGACTGTAACCCATCTACCTTTTTCCTGTACCTGAGGTGTGACTACCTCCCTGTAACTCCTCTCAATTACCCCCTCAGCCTCCTGAATGATCCGAAGTTCATCCAGCTCCAGCTCCAGCTCCAGTTCCCTAACGCGGTTTCCAAGGAGCTGGAGTTGGGTGCACTTCCCGCAGATGAAGTCAGCAGGGACACTAGTGGTGACCCTTGCCTCCCACATCCTACAGGAGGAGCATGCAACTGCCCTGACATCCATTCCCACTGTTCTGAATTCTAAAAAACAGACTATTGGAAAAAAACTAGTAACTTACCAAATCGGCGCTCAGACCCTTTTTGGTTAGAGGAGGAGGATGGGTGGGAGACACTATTTTAGTAGTGTTTCGGGTAAAGCAACCGCCCAAATATATTACCTCACTTACTGATCCGTCCCGTGTCTGCTCCTTTCGACACGCACTCCGCCTATTCACGAGGTAAGTTTTTAAGGGAGAAGCGTACCTTCCCAGCCTGCCCTCGCGTCTCCTTCCGGACTCCCACTGCTGGGTTCTTGCTGTCACATGATGCTATTGAAGCATGGGTCCGTCTGTTCTTATAAGCTCAGGCCAGATCTCATGGTACTTCTCCCAATTTGATTCAATAAGGCTGCAGACACCATGATTGCACAGATAATCACTCTGCTGTCCTACCAGCAGAGCCTCACACAGAATGACAGTGATCACTGGTCTGTTGCAGCATACTTCAGAGGCTGATCTGCATATCCTTTAAAGATTTCCTCGACACAGACTGTATGGTAGAGCTTTCTGGAGCTGTCGTTCTGGGAGGAGTGCCATAGCATTCTGGGGTTGCCATTGGCCAGAAACTCAGCAGGCCTCACCACATAAAACGACAAGACCAGGTCAGAGGCTGGGAATCCTGCAGTGAATAACTCACCCCTTGACTCTCCAAAGTCTGTCCACCACCTACAATGGATGGATGGATTACTCCCCACTTGGCTGGAAGGAGGCAGCTCCACACCATCCAGGACAAAGCAGCCCCCGCTTGATGTGGACCACGAACACTTAAGAGCAGCAGTGTGTACCATCTACAAGATGCACTGCAGAAATTCAAAGATCCTCAGGCAGCACCTTCCAAACCCACAACCACTTCCATGTAGAAGGACAAGGGCAATATGTACATGGGAACACCAGCCCCCTGCAAGTTCCCCTCCGAGCCACTCACCATCCTGACTTGGAAATATATCACCATTCCTTCAGTGTCGCTGGGTCAAGATCATGGAAGTCCATCCCTAACAGCATTGAGAGTTAGGCAACAGTGTTGAAGATAGGGATTCAAGGGAGTTAGAGAATAGATTTGCCATCTTGTAATTAAATGACAAAATAGAGTAAGAATAAATTGAGTACAACAGTTCAAGAAGCCAGTTCAACTCTATCTGCTCCAGGGCAATTAGGGAATGCACAGAAAGGGAAAATTTGACCCACCTCCCCTGTGAAAGCTCTTTAAAAGTGCTATTAATCCAGTTAGTCCTATATTACACATTTTAAAAAAACTTGTTCAAAAGATTTGCTGTAGAGTCATACATCATGGAAACACACCCTTTGGTCGAACCAGTCCATGCTGACTAGGTTAGTCCCAACTGCCTGCCCTTGGCCCATATCCCTCCAAATCTTTCCTATTCACGTACTGATCCAAATGTCTTTTAAATGTTGTAACTGTACCCACATCCACCACTTCCTCTGGCAGCTCATTCCACACACGACCATCTCTCTCTGTGTTTAAAAAAAAAATGCCCCTGGCGTCTTTTTAAAAATCTTTCTCCTTTCACTTTAAAAGTATGTTCCCTTGTCTTGAAATCGCCCACCCTAGGGAAACCTGCCATTCGCCTTATCTATAACCCTCACGATTTTACAAACCGCTGTAAGGCTACCCCTGTGTCCCCTAATTCTAGACCCCTGCCCCCTCCCAACAACACACAAAGAAAAACAATATTTCAGAATCCACCGTATCAGACCCTCTCAGCATTATAAAATTTGATAAGATCACCCCTTCATTCTTTTAAATTCCAATGTGAGCCAACATTTGTTGCCCTCATGGTCGTTGAACTGACAGACTCAGTTGGCAGTTTCAGAGGGTGGTTAAGAGTCAACCACGTTGCTGAGGGTCTGGAGTCCCATGTAGGCCCAGACTGGGTGAGGATGGCAGATTTCCTTCCCTAAACGGCATTAGTGAATCTGATAGGTTTCCACAACAATCCAGTGGGTTCATGGTAGCTATAACTGAGACTCGCTTGGAATTACTCCAGACGTCATGTTGAGATTTGATCTCCTATCCCTGGGTTATTAGCCCTGTGATCTGGATCACAAATGCGACACCATATTGGCTAAATCTTGTGGGATTTTATTGGCTAAGTGTCCGTATCATCCCTCGGTGAAGCTAAATGAGTTTTCTTGTTGGATCTTACCAAACTTGTTTCATTTACCCACCTGCTCCTATGGCACCCATCTTGGTTCTAGCCCTACTCCACGACTAGTTGTACCCAGGATAACTCACCACTGTCAGAATATCCCAGAATCCCTCACTCTGGCAGCCATCTTTAAACTGCCAGGCTGAGCACTGTCAGACTGGAGCTGCCCTGGCGATGGCAGAGAAAGGAAAAATTTGCCACCCCCCCTTTTGTAGGCTTCTGCTGTAAGGGGTGGTACGGACCTGGCACATCCATTCCCCACATCCCCAGGACCAGCAGTGGAGGGCATGATTGTCTCAGCCTGGGTCAGTGCAGACTCCACCATCTGGAGGACTACCCAGCCCAGTAGGCACAAACTCAATGTCCTCCTCCATTTCACCAGAGAGAATCTCCCCTTGATACCTGATGTAATCTGAATCTCGCACAATTCTGCTACATTCTTTGCCACAGCCCCTATCATTCAGGCCCGGATAAACTTCCATCCTCTGGCAACTTAACCCATTTCCTTTCCATCCTGTACTGCTTTCCTTTTGTGTATATTTCCCTTAGAGTCATACAGCGCAGAAACAGACCCTTCAGCCCAACCAGTCCACGCCTTCCATAATCCCAAACTAAACTAGTCCCACCTGCTTGCTCCTGGCCCATATCCCTCCAAACCTTTCCAATCCATGTACTTATCCAAATGTTTTTTCAGCGTTGTAATTGTACCCACATTCACCACTTCCTCAGGAAGTTCATTCCACACATGAACCACTCTCTGTGTAAAAAGTTGCCCCTCAGGACTTTTTTAAAATCTCTGTCCTCTCACCCTAAAAATATGTCCCCTAGTCTTGAAATCCCTCATTCTAATGAAAAGACACCTACCATTAACCCTATCTAGACCCCTCATGATTTTATAAACCTCAACCTGCTACGCTCTAGAGATAAAAGTCCCAGCCTACCCCGCCCCTCCTCATAACTCAAACCCTCCATTCCCAGCAACGTCCTGGTAAATCTCTTCTGAACCCTCTCCACCTTAATAACATCCTTCCTATAACTGGATGACCAGAAGCAGACACAGTACTCTCTGAAAAAAGTTGCCTAATTAACATTTGTAAATTCCCCTTCCTCTATCTCACAACACACCGTTTGATATTTTTTTGAAATTTTAAATGTCAAGTTTTTTTCGAGTTCTGTAATCCTCTTCCTTTACAGAAGGAGAACAATTGCGCACAGACGTTGCCACACGCACCGTTAATAAATTCCCCCTTCACCCTCAGTCCAGCGGTGGGGAAGCAGAATACACGCAGAGGCTGGTAAACTGGAGATGTGCTGCAAAAAAAAGCAAAATTGCTGGAAATCTGAAATAAAAACTGAAAGCGCTGGAGAAACTCAGCGTCTGTGGAGAGAGGGAAAGAGTTAACGTTTCTGAGTCAAATCAGACCTTCCTTTCAAAGCTGAAAGAAGTTTGAAACGTGGCAAGCTTAATGTTCATGAAAGGGGTTGAGGTAGGGGAAGAACAAAAGGGGGAGTTCTGGGATGGGGTAAAGTGTGGGCGAGATTAAACGACAAAGGTATGAAACAACAATCAAATGCAATGGGCAGGTTGAAAGAAATAAAGTCTAGACTTGTCTAGATCGAATATGAAAGGCAGAAAAATAAACCGCTGTCTCTGAAAAATATGAAAACACTCTGAAGCGGCAGTGTGTACCATTGTGAAATGCATTGCAGAAAATTACCAAGGTAACACAGACTATGCTAAGAGACTCTGCCATCGCATCTCTCGCACACTGCTCTACCAACTCTACAGCAGAGATCAACACCCCGAAAGGCAAAGGTTGCATTGCACTGCCACCACCTGCAAGGTTCCCCCTTGCTCCGAGACACACACCATCCTGATCTGGGGACACATTGCTGTTCCTTCATCGTCACTGGGACAATATCCTAGAATTGCCTCTCTAATGGCAATGTGTCCCCACACCACATGGACTGCAGCAATTCGAAGAAAGCAGCTCAGCACCACCTTCTCAAGGGCAGTTAGGAATGGGCAATAAAATTTACTGTTTCTGCATTACTTTCTCAGAAGTCACATAATGCCAGGTTACAGTCCAACAAGTTTGTTTGAGATCACAAGCTTTCGGAGTGACCTCACCTGACGAAGGATCAGCGCTCTGAAAGCTTGTGATTTCAAATAAAACTGTTGGACTATAACCTGGTGTCATGTGATTTCTGACCTTGTCCAGCACAGTCCAACACCGGCACCTACATGTCATGGCAACATTACACTGATAAGTAACTCACCTCCTGTCACCCCAAAGGCTGCCCACCATCTACAAGGAACAGTCAGGAATATGAGATAACAAGGTGTAGAGCTGGATGAACACAGCGGGCCAAGCAGCATCAGAGGAGCAGGGACGCTGATGTTTCGGACCTAGACCCTTCGTTTTCTG